>CM070679.1:23599489-24084431 GCA_036346265.1 Melocanna baccifera
ACAAGTAATTAAGCAAGGTGAGCATATAAAGTACTTCACAAGTTACACCAAATAGTTTAACATAGTAAATATATGCATAAGGACTGACAAAGGAAGGCATAGTATGGTTGATTGTGCGAAAGCTATATTAAGGAAAATACCGTAGAGCAAATGCAAAAGCTTAATTTAATATAATATGTAAAAACAACATTTTACTAAAATAATAGCATTAGTGAAGGCACCAACCTCTCACTAACCTATCCATGGGTATCGCACCTAGACCATCTTTCTAAAAAGATTTATCAATTATCCTCAAAACAGATTTTTATAAAACCAAAATCTAATCTGTGAAAAACCATACTCAGTATGTCCTTGACCGTAGACATGGCTATCCAGAATAGTTTGCTACTCTATAGAGGTGTACAACTTTACCTACAAGATATGTCCTCTTGTTGTGCCACGCGATTAGCACACAACTTTAAGTGTGCGGCTGAGAGTTCATGACAAGGCTGTTGCAATATTCTGTTGTCAAATTAGTTACACCGCCACTAAGGTTTCACCACAACTTGAATCCACAAGTCGGAGTCGGTCGAGACCCGAATATGCAAATCCAGACTCTCTGTGTATTCTGCACTAGTCCAGGATCACGTTAGTGCACACAGTTAAACATAAATGTATCACAACCATACACACGCTAAAATAAAGGTACGACTTTATGGCCAAGCTTACAATATCTCTAGTCGGAAGGGCTTTAAAACTAGCAGCGGAAATCCAAAATAAATCGTAGCGGCCAATCGACAAGCCCACATGCTATCGAGTGGAGAACAAAGCCTAATCCATGAAGTCATCGAAGTACTCCCCTTCTGTAACCTCCTGCTGATAATACTCCTTCTCCTCAACTGAGCAACATAGGCGTAAAATCGTGAGTACATTGGTACTCAGCAAAGTCGTTTGTAACAAATGAATGCAATATAGTATGCAAGGATTACCAATGGAAGGCTGAAAGGTTAATTTGCATAAGATGACATTTGGAAGTAAATACAAGTAATAGATTGAAAGAAAAATTTAGATAAAACAATAATAAATAAATAATCAAAGGAATTGAAATAACCACTTGCGGACCTCCCATCCATAAGTTAAGCCAACCGCTTATGGACCTCCCATCCATAAGCTAAACCAACAGTAAACAACCTGTCCACTTTCAACCATAAACCACCAGTTTTCATGAAATAGCTATACCTCGTGTGAAATCACCGAGCGTTGTCCATGACCAAGAACGCGGTTATTCGAATAGTTTTATACTCTGCAGAGGTTGCACAACTGTACCCACACGATGTGATAATCCTCACGTTAAAGAAAATCACAACAAGGCCTTCCCCCTTGACTGCACGATCACTCGCCCAAGTGAAATCCAAGTTTGTATAACCACGCTAATGACACACCAATGCTATGGCACAAATTTTATGGCAGTGGCACCGCCCATGATTCACTGTGGCTCCAACCACGATTCAATATCTCATTAAGTCAAATTAATTAATCACATGTAATGATGAACCCTTTCGAAACTAAAAGTAAGGTTAAGCATACTAATCGTACAACCCATGTGATAATTAACAATACATCACTAATAAACTTCCCAATCTATGGTGACAATGGCATCATGATATTCCAAATTATCAAGGAGGGGAATAGTCAAATAGGACAAATAACTACCAGGTACAAAGGTTGTAATAAAGTAGTGATGCAGAATACTTTAAAATAAAATAATTAAATAATAGATTGCAAACTGGGTTCAACATGATCAAAGGACATGACTTACCTTGGTTATGCTTAGCGAGGTACTCTTGGGCTTCGGGCGTCGCTCCTGCTCCTCCGAAATCGGAATCTAACGAGAGAGAAAACGATTAAAACAAGAAAAACACATAAAATAATAAGCAAATAAACTCTAAAAACCATGAAACTAGAACCAAAAGCTAGAGCTCAATTTTAGATGAATTTAGAAAAAAGAACGGGGTCAATCGGAGCTAGGACAGAGGAGAACAGGCTCTTAGAAAATTAACCCTAAACGAAAACCAGAAAATTCAGAAAAGCTACTGTGCTGTGGACCGGGTCCATGGAACAATGCACTAGGGCTGACGTGGCACGATCTGGGGCTGACACGTGGCATGCTGATGTGGCGCTGACATGGCTCTCGAGGGCGGTTTTGGCTGACGTGGCAGCTGACGGGTACGACACATGGCTGCCTCTTGGCAGGGGTGCTAACGTGGCCTAGGGCTGAGTTGGCATGGTCGGGTGAGGTGGCGACAATGGACGTCAGTGCGGGATCCGACGACTGTGAAGGCGAAACGCGGCGGAATATGAACCGTGCATCCAGATCTACGGCGACGGTGTAGATTGGGCGGCCAGGGGTGCGGATTTTTGACGCATGGCACGCACGCTTTCCAAAGCATCGTGCAGGCGGACGTGAGGCGGGCGCGATGCGGACTCAGGCGTGGTGACCGAGGCGTGAGCGGGCGCGGCGCGGTGCGCGGCTCGGGGACCGAGGGGCGGAATGGGGGCAAGAGGTCCGGCGAGTGCGGATACGGGAAGACTCCGGAGAGCGTGGCGCGCGGCTTCGGTGGCGGGGATGATTCGGGACAGTGGCGGGCTTCGCCGGTGGGACGGAGGGGTGCAGGAAGCGGCGAGGCTCACCGGCAGAGACGGCGGGATGGTGGCGCGTTCAAAGTCGATGACGGGTGCGGACGCGGTGCCAACGGCGAGGACGGACGGGGCGTGCGGTGACGCGGCTTCGACGTGGACGACTCCGGACGACAGCGCACGAGTTGGGAGGCGGCGGGGAGATGGCGGCACGAGGTGAGGAAGGCAACAAGCGGCGGCGACCTTTATAGCACGAGTACCGAGGCAGAGAATGGCTTGATTACGGCGGTGGTGTTTGCATCGGACACGACGATGGGCGGCTTGACGTGTGGCAAGCGGATGGAGATCGGGCGGTGGAGGATGAGTCCGGGCATGGCGCGGACGCGGACGGCGTGGAGCCGCTGGATGCGTGGCACGCGTCCGAACGAGCGAGGGAGATGCAGCAGCCGGGCGAGCGGGCGCGGGCTCGCGTGGGGCGCTAGGGCACACGTGGCGCGGGTGAGGCGAGGGAGCGGCGCTAGGGTGGGTGCTAGCGGGCGCGCGCGGGAGAGGGGGTGCGGCTGACGCGTGGCGGCGGGGAACACGGGGCCGACGCGCGTCCGAGGGAAAAGGTGGGCCGAGGGAAATGGGCCGGAGAGAGAGGTGGGCCGAAGGAAGTTTCGGCCCGAAGGCTTTTTAGGGATTTTCCTCCTCTTTTCATTTTCAGATAATTCAAATAAACGAAAAAGAGCTCTAGAAAATTACAAACAAATCCCAAAAATTCACCAAAAATACCAGAAAATTCCTTGAGACACAAGGAACTCAAATAAAATATTTTCAGCTTATGTTAAAATTTATTTTAATTATATTAAATCCTTTTAAATTCTATAAATTTTTTGAGCTTAATTAATTTCCAGAGAAATTTTAAAAATTTATTTTTAAATTCAAGACTTAAAAAACTCCCAAAAATCAGGATGTTACAGAGTCCCCTCTTGTGCCATGTGAGACTTCTCACGGCGTCGCCACACTCATATTCAACCTATAGCGAAACTAAGTTTAGAACTTCACAAGTTACTTAGCTAGGTCTATCCCATACCAGACTTTGGGATGTTATAAACCTACCCCCTTAAAAGAAATCTCACCCTCGATATTTGAACTAGCTAGCAAAGAGATGGGGATGGTTGGCTTTCAGGTCTTCTTCTGATTCCCAAGTTGCTTCATCTTCTGTTTGATTGCTCCATTAAACTCTACAAAATCTGATGGTCTTGCTCAAAACTGACACTCAGCTTTCTCAAGAATCTTGATTGGTTGCTTGTGGTAGATGAGATATTCCTAAAGATCCAGGGTTTTGAGTGCTGCTTGTTCTGAGGGTACTTGGAGACATTTCTTCAGTTGGGAGACATGGAAAATGTTGTGCACTCCTGACATGCTTGGTAGCAACGCCGACTGAAATGCAACTTCTCCTTTGCGACTTAAGATCTTGAATGGTCCTACAAATCTCGGTGCAATCCTTCCTCTTGCTTGAGACCTTTTGACTCCTCTGAGCAGAGACACTCTAAGGTAAACATAGTCTCTAACCTTGAAGGTCAAGTCTCGATGATGATTGTCTGCATAACTTTTCTATCGAGATTGGGCTATTTTCAGTCTGTCCTTGATCTTTCTTATTCTTTCTTTAGCATCTTGATGTAGGTTCGGTCCAGCATCTTGAAGCTCTCCTGGCAGTTCTCAGAGTAAAAGTGTTTTGCACTTTTTGCCATATAATACCTCAAATGGTGCTATCTGTAAGCTGGCCTGATAACTATCGTTTTTTGAGAGCTCAGCATAGGGTAAAGAATGATCCCAACTGTTCCCAAAATCCAAAGCACATGCTCTTAGCATATTTTCTAGCACTTGATTAACTCACTTTGTCTGGCCATCTGCCTGGCGATGATAAGCCGTGTTGAAATTAAATTTACTCCCTAATTCTTCATGAAGCTTCTGCCAAAATTGGGAAGTGAACTGACTACCACGATCTGACACTATCTTTTTGGGAACTCCATGCAAGCACACAATTCTGCACATATATAGCTCTGCTAACTTACTTTCAGAGTAAGTAGTCTTGACAGATATGAAATGAGTTACTTTGGTCAATCAGTCGATTATCATCCAAATAGAGTCATAACCAGATTGAGTTCTAGAGAGTCTGGTTATGAAATCCATGTCAATTTCTTCTCATTTCTAATTTGGCACTGGCAAGGGTTGCAAAAGTCCTACAGGTTTCTGGTGCTCTGCCTTAACCCTTTGGTAGGTGTTACAAGCTTTAGCAAACTCTGCAATTTCTCTTTTTATACTGACCCACCAGTATCTTTCCCTAAGGTCTTAGTATATCTTGGTATGATCTGGGTGAATTGAGTACAGAGTTTCATGAGCTTCTCAAAGGATCATGTTTTTGATTTCTTGATTATTGGGTACACAGATACGGTTCTCAAACTAAATGGTTCCATACTCATCTTCATGGAATTCCGGGGCTCTACCTCTTCTCATATTCTTCCTTATTTTTTGAATATCCTCAGCAACCTTCTGACCTTTCTTGATCTGGTTTAGTAGAGCAGGTTGGATCTCTAAAGCTGAGAGAACACCCTGGTTCACCAGATTTAGACTTAGATGGGAGACTCCCTCCAAAAGTCGGGCCTGGTCTTTTTTTTATAAAACACTGTTTGCATAAAACTTCCTGCTTAATGCATTCGACCACAACATTTGCTATACTTGGATGATAGTAAATTTTGATATCATAATCCTTGATCAACTCTAGCCATGTTCACTATCAAATTGAGTTCTGCTTGAGTTAAAATGTACTTCAAATTCTTGTGATCTGTGTATATTTTACAACGGTTACCAATGAGATAGTGACGCCAGATCTTCAAAGCATGCACTACGGCTGCTAATTATAAGTCATGATGCATAGGCTACCACTTTGTCTTCTTGTATTAACACATAGCTCAGACCTTGATGGGAGGCATCACAGAAAACTTCAAAATCCTTATGCACATCTGGCAAAAATAAGCACTGGTGTTGAGACTAGCTTGTTCTTGAGAATCTGAAAACTCTACTCGCAAGCTTTCGTCCACTCAAACTTCTGTTCTTTCTTCAGAAGCTGAGTCATTGGCTTGGCTAACTCTAAGAATCCTATTATAAAGTGACGATAGTAACCCGCAAGTCCAAGAAAACTTCTGACTTTGGTTACTATCTTGAGTTGCTTCTATTTCATTACTACTTCTATTTTCAAATGATCAACTGCAATACCTTCGGTTGTCATAATATTCCCAGGGAAAGCAACTTCCTTTAGCAAAAATTTACACTTACTAAATTTAGCATAAAGTTGATGCTCTCTAAGTTTTCTAGGGTTATCTTGAGATGATTCTCATGTTCTTCTTCATTCTTGGAGTATATGAGGATGTCATCTATGAAGATTACCACAAACTTATTTAGGTACTCTATGAATACACTGTTCATCATACTCATGAAATAAGCAGGCATATTTGTCAATCCAAAGGACATGATAGTGAACTCATACTGTCTATAACGGGTAGAGAATGCAGTCTTGCGGATGTCTTCGGCACGGATTTTCAACTAGTAATATCCTGATCATCAAATCTAACTTGGAGAAGACACTGGCTCCTTTCAATTGATCAAACATATCGTCGATCCTGGGCAAAGGAAATTTGTTCTTGATGGTAACATTATTCAGTGCTCTGTAATCCATATACATTCTCATACTGCCATCCTTTTTCTTGACAAAGAGAATAGGTCCTCCCCAAGGTGATGAGCTTAGATGGACATACTCATTATCCTCCAATTCCTAGATATGCTTCTTCAACTCAGGTAACTCGTTAGCTGGCAAATGATATGATCTCTTAGAAATTGGAGCAGTGCTGGGGACTAGGTCAATCACAAACTCAATTTCTTTATCTGGTGGCATTTCAGTAAATCCTCTAGAAATACATTTGGGTATTCCCACATAACCGGTACTTCTTCTAGCACTTGAAGTTGATTGAGAACACACTCTCTTTCTACAGGGATTTCGGGGGAGAAGATCACTTCTACTCCTTGGTCATATTAGTGAGGGTGATGGATTGCATAGCACAATTGATCTAACCAAGATTCACGGCTAACTGGTTCATTCCAAAAATTACATCAATCCTTGGGATTCCAACACCATAAGGTCTGCTAGGAATAAGTCCCATCTATGAGCAACTCTACCTTTAGGCATAAAGTCTCTGTTCTTATTTTCGCTCCAGGGGAATGAACTATCATAGGTTTGCTAAGGGAAACCATACCCAACCCATTCTTAACCACAAAAGCCTTGAAAATAAACAAATGGAAAGCTCCAAAGTAAAAAAAGAATTGAAGTTGATACTGAGTTTATAAGAAACATACCCAGTACGACGTCCGATGCTGCTTGAGCTTCTTCAGCGGTGATGTGGTTCACACATCCTTTGACAAAGTTCTATGACTTCTGAGGCTGTTGTCCCTAGTTCTGGCTCCCAAATGCACTTGCATTAGCTGTTGCTTAGAGTTTCTTGAGGCAAGACTTAGCAAAATGCCCGATTTCCTTACAATAGAAACAAGTGACTCCATCAGGTGTAGTGGTACTCTTTTGAACTTGACCATTAACAGGAATAAGACGAGCTGCTTGAGGATTAGGGTGATTAGCCTCGAAAGGTGGGTGGCTAACTGTTGGCCTGAAGTTGCTTAACTTCGGCTTGAATTTTCTAGACTGTGATCTGAACTTGCTAGCCTGAGGTGGAGTACTATGGGCCTTAGGAAAACCTCTAGGATTATCCTTTTGATTAGCCATCCTTCTTTTTTGATTTTTCATTTCCACAAACTTGCCCTCCTAACGAATGGCTTTACTCGCCAACTGATGGAAATCAATATAGTCACTGGATATCAATTGTATTATCATTCAGGCCCTCTAAAAATCCTTCTTGTTCTGCTTCATTGGTAGCCACATCTTCTAGTGCATAGCACGCCAGTTAGTTGAATTTTTGCAGATATTTATTTACTGTGCGGCTTCCTTGTCGTAGAGCTCTGAACTCCTTTTTCTTCAGAGTTATGGTGCCTGTTAGAATATGAGCTTTATGAAAACTTTGCACAAACTCATTTCATGAAATGGCCTAGGGATTGGCATGGGAGGCAGTTAAAGTATCCTACCACTTGAATGCAGGTCCATTCAACTGGTGCGAAGCGAATAGGACCCTTTGATGAGGACATCATTACGAAACACACTACAAATGTTGAAACTAATGGACCAATCACAAGAGCTAGAGCAAAGCAAATGCGACAAGAGGTGGGCCCATAACCCACAGGTCCCAGGTTTACACGGTAGGATTTTACCCTCTATATTTATTGTTTTCTTTCCTATCTAGATAAAGGCCGTAGCGTGTGGTTGAGTAATTTGAGTGCTGCAGGTTGCCGTATAGAGACGGTGGTTGGCCGCATCAATTGCTAGGTTGCACGGGCTAGTTATCCATAATCCTACGTCGTGAAGATCGGGCCACCCTTCCCCTGCATCACCCTTTCTCAATTGGTGCATTGTAGAATATCCAACTTCTTTCCAATTGCATAGAGCCAATCACCAACATCCATTGGCTCGGCACTACTTGAGAAGGTTGGAGGCATTATCCTCAGAAATTTTAACAATCGGGTCTGAGGAGCTTGAGCTGGCAGTGGTGGAAGAGAATGCTGAGCTGGATTGTTTATGGTTTAAGCCAACAACTAAATCAGTTGATTCGAGTTCACCATCAATTGAGCTAGTTTGGTCCAGCTACCGGTGGAGGTGGAGGGGTGCGAGCGGACTGGCTTCCTTGAGTCCCAATGTTGGCATTGTCGTTGACGTTTCTCCTTGAGTTCACCATCTGCTGGATTTTTCCAGATTTAGAGAAAAGAAAGAGAGAACTATGAGAAGGTCTTTATAACATTCCCACCCAAAGCATGAAAAAGCAATAAAACCCAAATAAAATCCAACAAACACTTTATTGAATAATATAATTATAATCTTGAGGCTGTTGACAAAGGAATAACAGCTCACAAGTATCATTCTATAACTTAGATTTAAACTTATAGCTTCTATGGGCTGGTGCTACTACTACTCATCTGCACCCTATGCTTCTTTGGGGTGGTCCTGTAACTGAGGAACCCTCATCTTTTATGCTGTACTTAGCCAATTCTTCTTCTGCTACATGGATTCTCTGCGACACGGAGTTCAACTCATCTAAGATGACTTGGTAGACATAGTCCAAGGACTTGTTGTATTGTACCCATTGAATAAGTCGTGCGTTACTATCAAACTCTATAGAGGGAAAGGTGCTGCTGGAGCTGACAGAAAACTTACTAGGTTAGTAGCGAAATGTGGTGCATCGTAGCTCTAGTGTGTACATGTCCCTTATCTGGTGAATCGCTTCACAGGATACATCGTGGATGCCATTGAAGAAGGTGTCCCATGGTAGAGGGGCGTCAAAGGTGTGAAATGCTGCTTCATCTCCAATGTTGGCGTAGATCAGCACTTTTACCCTCCAACATTCTTGATCTCCATAGGTGCCTAGGTATTCCTGATAAACAAGGTGTGCCTTGAAGTCCAATTCTTGGAGAAGATCCCAAAGATAGTCAGCTAAGTGTCCAGCTAGGATTCCATGGGTGACTTGGGTAGGACGTTCGGCCATATGCAATTTTGAAAAGGAAAAGAGTTAGTGAATATTTTTTTGAGAAAGAATTTAGTTAAGTGGGAAAGTGAATAAGACTAGATTTAGAAAATTTCCAAAACAGATATCTTTTAAAATATATCCTTAGGGTTTGTCCATTCTATTCCATCTGCGATCACGTTTTAGGGTTATTATAGCTCTGATACCATCTTTGTCAGATCCCATATCAACAAGTCCAGAATCCTCTATGTAAATCACACTATTTTAGGAAAAGCTAGTGTACACAGGGTTAACAGGGATACATATCATGCATAACAACCACACTTTATTATGAAACAAATGTATAGGCCTTATGGATAAGTTTAAATAAAATGGCGCATGGCCAAACATAAAGATAAATTACCGAAAGATAAATCATTAAGGAGCGGCCCATTCTGCCTGCCCATAGTCGAGTGACTGTAAGACGTGGCCTAATCATTGCAATCCTCACCATAGTTGATGAAGTCATCCAATGGCAACAATAATTAAGCAAGGCGAACATATAAGTACTCCTCAAGTTACATCAGAAGGTTTAACAGAGTAAATACATGTATAAGGATTGACAAAGGAAGGCATAGTAAGGTTGATTGTGTGAAAAGCTATATTAAGGCAAATACCGTAGAGTAAATGCAAAAACTGAATTTAATACAATATGTAAAAACAATATTTTACTAAAATAATAGCGTTAGTGAAGGCACCACTCTCTCACTAACCTATCCATGGGTATTACACCCGGACCATCTTTCCAAAAAGATTTATCAATTGTCCACAAAACAGATTTTATAAAATCAAATTCTAATCTGTGAAAAACTATACTCAGCATGTCCTTGACCGTAGACACGACTATCCAAGATAGTTTGTTACTCTGCAGAGGTGTACAACTTTACCCATAAGACATGTCCTCTTGTTGTGCCACGTGATTATCACACTGCATTAGGTGTGCAGCTGAGAGCTCATGACAAGGTTGTTACAATATTTTGTTGCCAAATTAGTTACACTGCCACTAAGGTTTCACCTCAACTTGAATCCACAAGTTGGAGCCTCCTCTTGTGCCATGTGAGACTTCTCGTGGCCTACGCCACACTCAGCCTATAGTGAAACTAAGTTTGGAACATCATAAATTACTTAGCTAGGTCTGTTCCATACAAAACTTGTGGAAGTACGGTGTGATTTTGTAATAGTAACTCATAGACCAATCCTTAACTTGACGTAGGCTCAAACCACATACCCCTTGTGCACGATAATCAACATTGTGTCACCAAACATCAATGCATGCCAGCACCCACCACCTAACCATTAGCCTAAGTCTAAACCAAATTTTACAATTTTATTTTATCAAAATTTCATAGACCTTCTTGACTTGCTGAAGTCAAGGATAAATTTTAGAAATTATCATTTCATGTGAAACAATTACTTGCACCTAAATATTCTAAGCATGCCTAAGCAATTCTACAAAATTTCTAGTTAATACTAATGTACTAACTAGATTTTTAACTAGGGTGACATGGCATGTTGGTGTTCAATGTCAAATTTGGCGATATACAATGGAATTGCATATAACTAAAATTTAAATTGAATTTAAACTAGATTTTAATATGAAGGACCGAAATGGCAACAGAGGGGGGGGTGAATGGTGCCTTTAAAATTCCTCAAGTATTAATCCGCCCCAAGTATTCACTCAATTTTCTTCTCCGATAGCTATAGAAGCTATGAAGATAGAACGAGATTGCTTACTGGAAACCAAGACCGGAAAATTGAGCTGGCCGACAAAAGCCTGACTGACAACAGAGAAAAGCAGCTCGAACTAAGACAGCGCAGAAGGTGGTGATCGATCGCTTGGCCAAAGAACTAACCGAAAAGATTGCTCTCGGAAAGAACTGGCCAAGATAGCCTTGAGGACGAATCCCAGTTCAGAGCAGAGGGAAAACCGAAGCTTCTTGAACCAAAAACTCCGCTCAGAACAGAAAAGAACGGATCAATTAGAGTACCCAAGAACGCAAGTCAAAAAGAAAGAACAGATACAGAAATCAATACTTCTCAGGTAGAATAAAGCTCAGATGGATATAGAGAGATGAATGATTACATATGGTGGTTTCTACAGCCACTCCATACACATTCTCGTTCCCAGAGCAATGCACACCAATACAGAGAGAAAAACCCGAGTGAATTCTGAAAAACCTCAAACAGCACTCGGGCTCTACCTCTCTATTTATAGCATTCAGTAACCAGGGGAGAACCCGTTAACTTCACCTAACATCGGGTTTTACCATTGCTTTATCCACCAGCGAAAACGGACTCCAGTGCTTTACCTACTAACACCAACGGCTTCACTGCTTTGCCCATTAGCGCCAACCACTCCGGAGCTTTGCAGAGACACAGCTTCCCTTTGCAGCTTTCTGCATTTCTCCAAAATGCCACTCTGTTGCCTTCCTAAAAGCTTCCTCCTCTTCTTGCTGTCCAAGCCTTGCAACCACCTTGAACGCCTCATCGTCTTTGGCATCTACCGATCGCTTCGACCTCAGCACCGTCTGTGCCACGACATAGCCTCAAAGTCTTGCAGCCATCATAGACAAGAAAACATCACATAGCACCGCTTGAATTACTGAGATCATAAATCTGCATCAGAAGAATGTACTCGGAGATCTACCCAGCTAGTCATAACCCACTTAAGACCACTCGAATGCACAAGACATGATGTGCCAGCAGCCTACGACCACACACGAGACTGCTATGACCACCACGTAGCTGACTACGACCATGCAGCACAAGCTACGGCTACCGCAGACAGTGACTACGACTACCGCAACCAATAGCTACAATCACCGTTCACACAGACTTCGACTTCTGCACCCGATCGCTATGACTACCAAACCTGGTCGCTATGACTTACGACTACATTGGCATATCGCTACGACCATCGATTACCAGTCAACGACTATCAAGTCGTAGTGCTGATAACCAAGTTGTAAGGGTTTCTGCCAACAACCAAGTCGTAAGCCATCTGCGACTAATAAGTCAAAGTGCCGATCACAAAGTCGTGAGGACATCTATGACTACAAAGCCGTAGCACTGGTTACGACTATCAAGTCGTAAGAGCTTTTACGACCACCACTCGATCACCAAGTTGTAAACCCTCTTCTTTCGATCTTGACGTCGTAAACAGTGAACTAGGTTTCCGACCATGGCTAATATGGTCGTAGCAGTGTTCGACAGCGTGGTCGTAACAGCTTTCGACCATAGCCAAGGTGGTCGTAAACCCTTCTGGTGACTTTCGACCATGCCCAATGTGGTCGTAAAAACCACAACATGGTCGTAAATAGTGCGCACAGCTTCCGACCACGACCAACGTAGTCGTAATGCCTTCCGACCACTTGTTCAATGCTTCTACAAGGTTCTGATCAGGGACAACGTGGTCATAAATGGCTTTCGACCACTCTTAGAGCTACGACTTCACAGAAAACGCCCAAACCAAACTCAATCTTTCTAAACCAAGTGTCAATTACTCATCACAAACATGTGGTCACTTACACATGGTCTCTCATAATACAATTACGCACGCATAATAAATTAAAAATAATATAAATAATTTTAAAGTATTGGAAGCAACATGATCAAAGGTGTAACTTACCTTGCTCGAAATCCTAGCACTGCAAATCGTCAAAACGAAACTCTCCAGATTCATCAAAATCTATACACAAAGAACCAAAGCAAATAAATTCAAACAAAATTCAAAAAGAGTCTAGAAATGGGTAGTTTAGGATTTTAGAAGATTTTAGAAATTTGAATGGGTCCAATTGGAGTTAAAATGAGGAAATATGGGCTTCCAAAAATTTAACACTAAAGAAAAAGGAAAAGGCTAATTTTCTAAATTATTTTTGTACTAAAAAATTGGATTATGACATCGGCATCCGATTTTGGTTTTTTTGGACGAATTATTTTTCTAAAGGAAAAGGGGTTTATGATGTCATGTTGTCATTAGCCCTGGGTTGACCTGGGACTAACCAGTGAGCCTGGTCTACCATGGACCAGGCCCACGAATCGACGGGTGGCCGAGGTGGCAGGAGAGGTGACAAGGCACTGACGTGGTGGGTGACCGGGCTAAAATGCTAACATGGCCAGTGATGTGGCATCCATGTGTCGGTTGCGTGTTGATGTGGCCGGTTTCGGCTGACGAGGCGAGCCGGAGCCGATGTGGCCGCCTCGTGGCTACCACATGGGCTTGAGATGCTAATGTGGCCACGTTGGCCGAAGGTGGTGCTTGGGGCCCGAGGGTTATCGGAGCTCCGGCGCTCAGCAGCGGTGGTTGAGGCGTGCAAAAGCAAGGGGAGGTGGCCTCACCTTGGCGCGGACTTTGAGGGGTCAAAATTGGAAGAGGGGAAAGGAGCGGCGTGTCCATGGAATCCTCAGGGAGAGGCTTTTGTAGGTAGAGGGGCAGTGAACAGCCGTCGGTTACTTGTCAAAGTAAAGCAGCCGATGGTGGCACAATTAAGGCATTTAGGTGGTTTAAAGAAGGGAGAAACAGTTGGGACGAGTGAGAAATGAAGAGGGAAGTGATGGGGGTTAACAATGGCATCAAATACCCACACTAATGGGAAGAAACGATGCATTTACAAGTTCAGACGGGGCAGCAATGGCGGCAGCACGGGGAAAAAGAAAGGGAGGAAGGAGAAGGGCCTGCTAGGTGGGTCCCATGTGTCAGTGGGAGAGAGGAGAGGGGGAGAGAGACGAATGTGCGGATGACCGCCACGTGGTGCAAGGAAGAGATCGGGGCCGTCGGCCGATAAACGAAGGGCTAAGTGTCTACGGACGACCGAGATCAAATCAGTAGGGGCGGATTAAATCAGGGCCAAACACATGTCAGGCAGAGGGGAGAGAGATTTAAAATTCATTTTTCCTTTTCAGAAATTCTACGATGCTTCTAAAAACTTTAGAAAATAGCAAATAACTAAGAAAAATTCCAGAAACATTCTCAGAAATACTATAAGTCTACGAGAACTCAGGAAAAATAAACCATTTTTGACTTTTATAAAATATATAAATTAAGTTTTCTTACTTTAGGCTTTGAAATAAAATCCAAATAAATTCTAATAAATCAAATAAAATGCAAATTAAATTTGGGATGTTACACATGCATTTTATAGCCCGTGGAGGGGTAGTGTGCTTTATGACAAACCAGGTCATGTGCTAGCTTTGTGCAACTTTACCCTGGAGAGAACTGGACTCTGGACCGAAAAGATAGGACTATTCAAAGCATGACGTGATAGCTCCCTGCAAAGTAAGATGTAACAACACTATGCCTCACCAACTTTTTAGATCAACTTGACAACACTAACATCCTCAGCTTTTCAGACAAAAAAGAAAGGACTGTGCAAAGCAGAACGTGACAACACTCTATAAAGTAAGACATGACAACACTCCACCTTGCCAGCTTTTTAGATCGACATGACAACACCATACATCCTTAGATTTTTAGACTAAAAAGATAGGACTCTGCAAAGCAGGACATGATAACTCCCTACAATATTTAAGATGTGACAACATTCTACCATGCCAGCAACTTTTCAGAAAGGCTACTCACATGAAATTAACCACACCGTGTCAACCCTTTGGCTTATAAAATGAGGTGAAAGAAATCTGGGAGAGAACACTACACAATTAAACCCATGTCGAGACCCGAATATGCAAATCCGGACTCCCTGTGTATACTGCACTAGTCCCAGGATCACGCTAGTGCACACAGTCAAACATAGATGTAATCACAACCATATACACGATAAAATAAATGAAAAGCTCAAATATCGATAAATATCAAGGGTACAACCTTATGGCCAAGCTTACAATAGACTAGCCCGAAGGGCTTAAAAAAACTAGCAGCGAAAATCCAAAATAAAGCGTAGTGGCTAATCGACAAGCCCACAGGTTATCGAGTGGAGAACGAAGCCTAATCCGTGAAGTCGTCGAAGTACTCTCCTTCTGGAACCTCCTACTGGTGATGCTCTTCATCCTCAACTGAGCAACATGGGCATAAAGCCGTGAGTATATTGGTACTCAGCAAGTCGTTTGTAACAAAAGAATGCAATATAGTATGCAAGGCTTACCAATGGAAGGCTGAAAGGTTAATTTGCATAAAATGATATTTTAAAGTAAATACAAGTAATAGATTAAAAGCGAACTTTAAATAAAATAATAATAAATAATAATCAAAGAAATTAAAATAGACCACTTATGGACCTCCCATCCGCAAGTTAAACCAATCACTTATGGACCTCCCATCCACAAGCCAGACCAATAGTGAACCACCTGTTCACTTCCAATCACAAATCCACAAGTTTTTAGAAATAACTATACCTCGTGTGAAATCATCGAATATTGTCCATGACCGAGGACGCGGCTATTCGAATAGTTTTACACTCTGTAGAGGTTGCACAACGGTACCCACACGATGTGATTAGCCTCGCGCTAAGAAAATTACAACAAGGCCTTTACAAAGTTTAGTCTCAACTCAATCCCGCCCGCTAGGGTTTCGCATCCCACCCCCCTTGTGCCTCACGGAAATCAGCAACTATGCTCATCACAATGGCGGATTGAAATTGAAACTTTCCAAATAAATCAGCCAGGTCCGTCCCATACCAGACATGTGGTTTGCACGGTAAAGCTTAGATCAATGGCACACAAAGTTAAGTCCTTAAGTCTACCCGGACGAGACTACCACATCCCACGAAGTGCTCCAACACTTCCCCCTTTACTGCACGATCACTCGCCCGAGTGCAAAACCAGGTTTGTATAACCAAGCCGATGACACACCAATGCCATGGCATAAATTTTAATAAACGTGGCACCAACCACTGTTCCATATATCATTAAATCAAATTAATAATTCTGTAACATCCTAATTTTTGGGATTTTTAAAACTTTGAATTTGAAAATAAATTTTTGGAATTTTTTTTCTGAATTTAAAATCAAGCTTAAAAGAATTTTCAGAAATTTAAAAGAATTTAATATGATAAAATTATACTTCAACATTAGCTTAAAATAGTTTAATTAAGTTCCTTAAGTCACAAGAAATTTTCTAGAATTTTCTGAAATTAAATTAAGCTTCAAATGAATTTTAGAATTTTAAAATGATTTAATCTAAGTAAAATAAAAATTAACATAAGTTGGAAATATTTTGTTTGGGTTCTCAGGTCTCAAGGAATTTTCTGGTATTTTTGGTGAATTTTTAGGATTTATTTGCTATTTTCTAGAGCTATTGGTATTTTGTTTGAATTTTCTGAAAAAGAAAAAGAATTAAAAACCCCCCCGCCCGCTCTCGGCCCTCCTATCTCCGCCCTCTCCATGTGGCTCCCATCTGCCTCCTCTCCCTGCTGCCTCACCCGCTCCCGCCCGCTTCTTTCCCGGCCGCCGGATGCCCTCCCCACGCCACCTGTCGCCCATTCGAGCCGCGCAACCCACTTCCGCCTCCCTCCGCTCGAGCCGTCTGTTTCCTCCCTTGCCGCGTGTCACTCATCCCGTGGACTCCCGCGCCACGCCCCGCTCGCTCGTACCCTGCCTTCCCCTCAGCCGTCTGATGCGCCACGCGGCAGCATATGCTCGCCCCGCGCGCATCCGCTCACCCGCGCCCCGCTCTTGCCTCAGTCGCCCGATCACCCTCGCCTGACACGCGTCAGCAATCCCGTCCCGCCCATCGCGCGAACCCTAACCCTAGCTCTCCCGCAGTCGCGCTCGCGCTCGCCCGCCGCCGCATCTCCTCCGCCCGTTCGGACGCGTGTCGAGCATCCCGCGCGTCCGCGCCGTATCACGCCCGAGCTCCATCTCCACCGCCCGATTGGCCACGTGTCGCCTCCTCGCGTCATCATCCCCGATCGGAACCCTCGCGGCGCCCGTCTCCTACTATTCCTCGGTTCGCGTGCTATTTAACCCGCCGTCGCCTCGGTTCGTGTGCTCGCCACCCTCGGTTCGTGCACCTGCCGCCGCCTCCACCGCCCATCATCCCTCTCCGCCGTGCTCCACCGCCGCCAACGTCGGAGTCTTCGTCGCCTTCGGTGCTTCGACACCTCCGTCGCCGTCGAGGGCCTCGCCGCTGTCCCGTGCGCGCTCGCCGCCCCGTGCTTTTCCGTCTCGCCGGAGAGCTCGCCGCCCCGAACCCCGCCGCCGGTAAGCCTTCGCCAGACCCCTCCCCGTCCTCTCCTCACCGTCGCCCGAACCGCCGCCGCCGCTGGACCCTCCGCCGTGCGCGATGGACGCCAGAGGCCGCCTCGCCGCCGTCGCGCTCGCCTCGCCGGACCCGCAGCGCCGCCCCTCGGGCCGCGTGCCCGCGCCCACGCACCCCGCTGCCACGCGTCGGCCATCGGTGGTTTCCCGCCCCCGCGCTGCGCGATCGCAGCCGCCCGCTCAGATCCAAAACCGGCGGACCCAATCTTGCCGCTCGTCGGCGATCCGCCCGTCGCCCGTGCCCGGCCGCCTCATCCCCGCCGTCGCCGCAGATCTGGATCAGCGATCCAGATCATGCCGCGTGCCGCATCCGCCGCCGTCGGATCAAACCGCCGCCGCCCCCGCCCGCGCCCGTGCCGCGTCAGCCTACCCACGTGGCACGCCACGTCAGCCCTAGGGCCACATGGCATGACACGTGGCAGCCACGTCAGCGCCACGTCAGCAAATTCTCGCCCCCAGGTGCCACGTGGCAGCCACGTCAGCCGCCACGTCAGCAGGTGACACGTGGCAGCATCAGCAGCTGCCACGTCAGCACCTCCCCGCCGCATCAACGCCGCCGCCGCCCCTCCACGCATTTACTGTTTGGTGCGCCAGGTCCACCGTGGGCCGGGTTCACAGCACAGTGTAATTTCTGATTTTTCCGATTTAATTTTAGGTTTAATTTTTCGAGAGCCCGTTCTCCTCCGTCCTAGCTCCGATTGACCCCGTTCTTTTTTCTAAATTCATCTAAAATCGAGCTCTAGCTGTTGGTTCTAGTTTTGTGATTTTTGTAGTTCATTTTCTTATCATTTTATGTGTTTCTTTGTTTTTGGTCGTTTTCTCTCTCGTTAGATTCGGATTCCGGGAGAGCAGGTTCCGCGCCCGAAGACCAGGAGTACCTCGCTGAGCATAACCAAGGCAAGTCGTGTCCTTTAATCATGTTGAACCTAGTTTGCAATCTATTATTTAATTAATTTATTTTAAATTACAATGCATCGCTATTTTTATTCAAATACTTCTACTGGTAGTTATCGTCCCAATTGAGTTTATCCCTCCTTGATATTTTGGAATGCCATGATACCATTGTCACCATAGGATGGGAAACTTACTAGTGATGTATGATTATTGTCACATGGGTTGTACGAGTAGATGCTTAGTGTTGCTTATAATTGCGAATGGTCTTATCATCACATATTAACCTTTAATTTGATTTAATGGTATATGGAACTGTGGTTGGTGCCACGTTTAATAAAATTTGTGCCACGTCATTGGTGTGTCGTTGGCTTGGTTCCAGAAGGAGAGTTCTACGACGACTTCACGGATTAGGCTTCGTTCTCCACTCGATAGCCTGTGGCTTGTCGATTGGTCGCTACGTTCTATTTTAGATTTACGCTGCTATTTTGTTAAGCCCTTCCGGCTAGAGATATTGTAAGCTTGGCCATAAGGTCGTACCTTTGATATTTTATCGATATTCGAGTTTTCCGTTATTATTATCGTGTGTATGACTGTGATGACATCTATGTTTGTCTGTGTGCACTAGCGTGATCCTGGACTAGTGCAGTTTACACAGAGAGACCGAATTTGCATATTCGGGTCTCGACAGAGATGGTATCAGAGCTATATCGACTGTAGGACGAAGCCCTAATTAGAATTGTCGTCTTAGCCAATTTTAAAATTTATTTTCTAAATCAAATCAACAAAATGAATGTATAGTGATTCTCTATTCTTACCTTATTCTTAGGATTCTTGAATCTCGCCTTCTCTGCAAATTTATTTTTAAAATCTAATTTGATTTCTCATCTCAACAATATCTATCGATGTTTCGAGTGCCCAAAAATCAAAAAGAAGGTTGGCCCGGAATTCTTTGAGCTCTACGGTGAAGATTGGACCAAGCAAGCAGCCAATTTATGTCAAGACAAGATTGAAGTCTGTCGTGAAGATTAAGGAGCCGTCGTATTAAAGCCCTGTTCTAGTTTTAGCTTCATGTAGATCGTTTTGCTTTTCTTGCCGTTGTGTGCGATGTGAGCTGCAAATATCGCCTTCAAAGCATTATCTTGCAATCATGTCAACTTTTTATTGGAGTTATCTTTTCCCGTTTTCGTTGTTAGCCTTTTCGGCTAAGTGTCTGTTTAGTCTAGGCTATCATTAGAAAATCCCCCTTAGATGAATTTACCTCTCTCCTATGCTTTTCCCTCTCATCTTTAAACCCGGCAAAGGCAGTCAACAGTTGTTTTCCTTTTTCAGAGCAGAAGCAAAATGGTTGAAACCAGGAACTCCTTAGGTCGTAGCCAGACGAACCCAGATCCAGAGAATAGTACTGCGCAGCCAATTCCACCCAGCTTGGACCCTGCTCTCGATCGGTTTTGGTGGCGGACTCGGATAATCTGACGATGATGCGAGAACATGCGAGCTATGATGCAATGACAAAGACCAGAGCCAATACTACCACCAAAGACTCGCCACAGACCAGGCTATGCGAGAATTCATGAGGACGAGACCGCCTACCTACTCCAGTTCCTCAGAGCCTATGGAGGCCGACGATTGGGTTCGTTCAATTGAGAAGAAGCTGAACTTAGCCCAGTGTTCAGACAGGGAGAAGGTACTCTATGCAGCACACCAGCTTGAGGGACCAGCAGCAGAGTGATGGGAGAACTACTGTGCCGCCCATGAGGATCAGACCCGCATCACTTGGAAGGAATTTGCTAAGGCTTTCCACAACGCCCACGTCATGGATGGAGTCGTCGAGATGAAGAAGGACGAATTCCGTGAGTTACAGCAGGGGAACATGTCAGTGAGTGAATACCTTAACAAATTCACTCAGCTAGCCCGCTACGCGTTAGAGGATGTAGCTTCGGATTCAGCCCGTCAGAAAAGGTTCAAGAAAGGTTTGAACCCAGCGTTGAAGGTGCAAGTCGTAGGCAACGACTATGCCAGTTTTCAGCTGTTGGTGGATAAGGCCATCCTGATTGAGGATTCCCGCCGTGAGTTGGGAGAATTTCACAAAAGGAAGATGAGCCAGCAAGGAGTTCATTCACAGCAGTGACAGAGGACAAGACTCAACACTTATCGGCTGCGAGTGCCACAAAGAAGAACGGCCGATTTTCAAGACTCGGCTCGGTGACCCATTATGAAAACTCGGGACCACGCCCCATCAATGTCAGCAATCAACCCCAGAAGAGTGCAAACCCTACGATTCAGCTAATTGTTACAATTGCAAGGAGCGTGTCATTTTGCTCGCGATTGCCGCGAAGCGTCGAGACATCACACCGCCCGTTCAACACGAGAATACGCTGCCAAGACCCTTCCTCCAGGAGCAAGCCGTGGCAGCCTGCAGTCTCAGAGCGTTGCAAGAGGAAGCCTGAACCACGTTAGCTCTGTCGTCGCACCCGGCAAACCCATTTCTCCTAGTTAGCCCAGATCTCGGGGTCGAGATCCCGTTTAAGGGGGTAAGGTTTGTAACATCCTGATTTTTGGGATTTTTAAAACTTTGAATTTGAAAATAAATTTTTGGAATTTTTCCTGAATTTAAAATCAAGCTTAAAAGAATTTTCAGAAATTTAAAAGAATTTAATATGATAAAATTATACTTCAACATTAGCTAAAAATAGTTTAATTAAGTTCCTTAAGTAACAAGAAATTTTCTAGAATTTTCTGAAATTAAATTAAGATTTAAATGAATTTTAGAATTTTAAAATGATTTAATCTGAGTAAAATAAATATTAACATAAGTTGGAAATATTTTATTTGGGTTCTTCAGGTCTCAAGGAATTTTCTGGTATTTTTGGTGAATTTTTGGGATTTATTTGCTATTTTCTAGAGCTATTGGTATTTTGTTTGAATTTTCTGAAAAAAAAAAAATTAAACCCCTCCCCCCGCCCGCTCTCGGCCCTCCAATCTCCGCCCTCTCCACGTGGCACCCATCCGCCTCCTCTCCCCGCTGCCTCACCCGCTCCCGCCCGATTCTTTCCCGGCCGCCGGATGCCCACC
This sequence comes from Melocanna baccifera, assembly GCA_036346265.1. Lineage (NCBI taxonomy): Eukaryota > Viridiplantae > Streptophyta > Magnoliopsida > Poales > Poaceae > Melocanna > Melocanna baccifera. The sequence goes on from CM070679.1 coordinate 23,620,981, forward strand.
CCACGCCACCTGTCGCCCATCCGAGCCGCGTAACCCGCTTCCGCCTCCCTCCGGTCGAGCCGTCCGATTCCTCCCTTGCCGCGTGTCACTCATCCCGCGGACTCCCGCACCTCGCCCCGCTCCCTCGCACCCCGCCTTCCCCTCGGCCGTCTGATGCGCCACGCGCAAAGATATGCTCGCCGCAGCGCATCCGCTCGCTGCGCCGCTTGTCGCCTCGATCGCCTGATCACCCCGCGACACGCGGCAATCAATCCCGCCCCTCTCGCGAACCCTAACCCTAGCACTCCCGCAGCCGCGCTCGCGCTCGCCCGCCGCCGCATCTCCTCCGCCCGTTCGGACGCGAGTCGAGCATCCCGCGCGTCCGCGCCGTATCACGCCCGGGCTCCATCTCCACCGCCCGATTGGCCACGCGTCGCCTCCTCGCGTCGTCGTCCCCGATCGGAACCCTGACGGCGCCCATCTCCGACTGTTCCTCGGTTCGCGTGCTATTTAACCCGCCGCCGCCTCGGTTCGTGTGCTCGCCACCCTCGGTTCGTGCACCCACCGCTGCCTCCACCGCCCATCATCCCTCTCCGCTGTGCACCGCCGCCGCCGACGTCAGAGTCTTCGTCGCCTTCGCCGCTTCGACGCCTCCGTCGCCGTCGAGGGCCTCGCCGCTGTCCCGTGCGCGCTCGCCGCCCCGTGCTTTTCCATCTCACCGGAGAGCTCGCCGCCCCGAACCCCGCCGCTGGTAAGCCGTCGCCGGACCCCTCCTCGTCTTCTCCTCACCGTCGCCCGAACCGCCGCCGCCGCTGGACCCTCCGCCGTGCACGATGGTCGCCGGAGGCCGCCTCGCCGCCGTCGCGCTCGCCTCGCCAGACCCGCAGCGCCGCCCCTCGGGCCGCGTGCCCACGCCGTACCTGCGCGCGCGTCGGGCGCGCCGCCCCGCCCGTCCCGCGCTGCCGCTCTGCGCCGCGCTCCACGCCGCGTCCGCGACGCTTCGTGCAACGCGCTGCCACGCGTCGGCCATCGGTGGTTTCCCGTCCCCGCGCCGCGCGATCACAGCCACCCGCTCAGATCCAAAACCGACGGACCCGATCTTGCCACGCGTCGGCGATCCGCCTGCCGCCGCGCCGCCGCCTCATCCCGCTGTCGCGCGGATCGATCGGCGATCCAGTCATGCCGCGTCTTTGCATCTGCCGCCGTCGGATCAAGCCGCCGCCGCCGCCGCCGCCCGCGCCCGTGCCGCGTCAGCCTACCCACGTGGCACGCCACGTCAGCCCTAGGGCCACGTGGCATGACACGTGGCAGCCACGTCAACGCCACGTTAGCAAATTCTCGCCCCCGGGTGCCACGTGGCAGCCACATCAGCCGCCACGTCAGCAGGTGACACGTGGCGAAGACGCACCGCCATGTCGGCACCTCCCGCCGCGTCGCTTCCCCGCGCGTTCGTTTGGTGCGCCGGGTCCACCGTGGGCCGGGTTCACAGCACAGTGCAATTTTCGATTTAATTTTAGGTTTAATTTTTCGAGAGCCCGTTCTCCTCCGTCCTAGCTCCGATTGACCCCGTTCTTTTTTCTAAATTCATCTAAAATCGAGCTCTAGCTGTTGGTTCTAGTTTTGTGATTTTTGTAGTTCATTTTCTTATCATTTTATGTGTTTCTTTGTTTTTGGTCGTTTTCTCTCGTTAGATTCGGATTCGGAGAGCAGGTTCCGCGCCCGAAGACCAGGAGTACCTCGCTGAGCATAACCAAGGCAAGTCGTGTCCTTTAATCATGTTGAACCTAGTTTGCAATCTATTATTTAATTAATTTATTTTAAATTACAATGCATCGCTATTTTTATTCAAATACTTCTACTGGTAGTTATCGTCCCAATTGAGTTTATCCCTCCTTGATATTTTGGAATGCCATGATACCATTGTCACCATAGGATGGGAAACTTACTAGTGATGTATGATTATTGTCACATGGGTTGTACGAGTAGATGCTTAGTGTTGCTTATAATTGCGAATGGTCTTATCATCACATATTAACCTTTAATTTGATTTAATGGTATATGGAACTGTGGTTGGTGCCACGTTTAATAAAATTTGTGCCACGTCATTGGTGTGTCGTTGGCTTGGTTATACAAATGTAGTTTTGCACTCAAGCAGTGATCGTGCGAGAAAGGGGAAGCACGGATGTACTTTGGGGATGTGGTAGTCTCGCCCGGGTAATGTTAAGGACTTAACTTTATGCGCCATTGATCTGAGCTTAATCGTGCAAACCACATGTCTATTATGGGATGGACCTGGTTGATTAATTTGTAATACCTCAATTCCAATTCTGCCATCGTGATGAACATGGTTGCTGATTTCCATGTGGCGCAAGGGGTGTGATGCGAACCCTAGCGGGCGATTGAGTTGAGGTAGAGCATTGTAAAGACCTTGTTGTGATTACCTTAGGCCTAGGCTAATCACATCGTGTGGGTACAGTTGTGCAACCTCTGCAGAGTGTAAAACTATTCGAATAGCCGCGTCCTCGGTCATGGACATTGCTCGGGGATTTCACACGAGGGTTAGTGTTTTCATTTATAACCTGGTGGTACTTGTTGGGGGTGGACAGGTAGTTCACTGTTGGTTTAGCTTGTGAATTGGTGTTCACAGGTGGTTCATGTTTATTCCTTTGATTATTGATTATTATTGTTTTCAGTTAACTTTCGCTTTCAAGTTATTTATTACATTTCCTTGTGAAATGCCTTTATGCAAATTAATCTTTCAGCCTTCCTTTGGTAAGCCTTGCATATTATATTGCATTCATTTGTTACAAACGACTTGCTGAGTACCAATGTACTCACGGCTTTACGCCTATGTTGCTCAGTTGAGGGAGAGGAGTACTATCAGCAGGAGGTTCCAGAAGGAGAGTTCTACGACGACTTCACGGATTAGGCTTCGTTCTCCACTCGATAGCCTGTGGCTTGTCGATTGGTCGCTACATTCTATTTTGGATTTCCGCTGCTATTTTGTTAAGCCCTTCCGGCTAGAGATATTGTAAGCTTGGCCATAAGGTCGTACCTTTGATATTTTATCGATATTCGAGTTTTCCATTATTATTATCGTGTGTATGACTGTGATGACATCTATGTTTGTCTGTGTGCACTAGCGTGATCCTGGACTAGTACAGTTTACACAGAGAGACCGAATTTGCATATTCGGGTCTCGACAAATTCACATGCGATTTTAAACCTGATTGTAAATTAAGCAAGGCTAAGTAACTCTATCGTACCAACCCATGTGATAATTAACATAACATCACTAATTATATTTCCTGCCTATGGTGACAATGGCATCAAGGCATCAAAGTTATCAAGGAGGGATAAATAATTAGGACGATAACTACCAATACAAGGATTTGTAATAAATAGCGATGCAATGTAGCAAACTGGGTTTCAACATAATCAAAGGACACGACTTGCCTTGGTTATGCTCAGTGAGGTATTCTTGATCTTCGGGCGTAACTCCTGCTCCTTTAGAATCGGAATCTAACGAGGGAGAAAACGATAAAAACAAGAAAAACACATAAAATGATAAACAAATGAACTCCAAAAATAATGAAACTAGAACCAAAAGCTAGAGCTCGATTTTAGATGAATTTAGAAAAAAGAACGGGGTCAATCGGAGCTAGGACAGAGGAGAACGGGCTCTCAAAAAATAAACCCTAAAGGAAATTCAGGAAAATCAAAAATCGCACTATGCTGTGAACTCGATCCACGAGAGAGCCGGTCCACGGTGGACCCAGTGCACGAAATAATGCTGACGTGGCTGCCACATGGCTCAGGAAGCGGGTTTTTGCTGACGTGGCAGCTGACGCGGCGTGACACGTGGCCTAGGGCTGACGTGGTGGGCTAAGGTGGCTGGGCTAATGTGGCTTGCGGGGACGCGGCGACGCACGGGAGATCGGACGGCCATAGGGGTGACACGTGGCACGATCTATCCCGCCGAATCGGATGTGGGTGTGCGGCCGGAGATCGAGCGGCGCGGAGGCGGGAGTCAACCGATGGCCGACATGTGGCTCGAGTGCGTCGCGCGGACGCGAGTGGGGTCTGGCGCGACGACCGAGGGAGCGGGCGTGGGGCGCAGCGCGGATGGTGCGCGGACCGAGGGGCGACGCGGGGTGCAACCAGGCGTGTGCGGGGGTTCAGCGGAGGGTCTCGCGTCCGGCTACGGGGTGCAGGGTCATGACAACGGTTGTCGGCATTGCTTTTCTAGTGTGACTGTACTATCCTGAGTTATTCCTTGATCTTTCTCACTTTTTTCAGAGTCTTGGAGTAGGTTGGGCATCAGGTCTTGATGTTCTTCGGGCTATTCCCAAAGGAGTGGTGCCATCTACCATACAACGCTTCAAAGGGTGCCATCTATAGACTGGATTGATAGCGGTTGTTGTAGGAGAATTCGGCATAAGGGACGGCCTGCTCCCAACTGGTACCAAAATCTAGAGCACAAGCTCTTAGCATATCCTCCAATATCTGGTTAACTTGCTCTGTCTGGCCGTTGGTTTGGGGATGATAGGTTGTACTAAAGTTAAGCCTACTTCTCAACTCTTCGTGGAGCTTCTACCAAAACCTAGTGGTAAACTGACTTCCTCAGTCTAACACGATCTTCTTGGGAACTCCATGCAGACATACTATTCTAGCCATATAAAGCTCTGCTAACTTACTCCCTAAATAGGTAATCTTGACCGGTATGAAATGAGCCACTTTGGTCAATTGATCTATTATTACCTAGATGGAATCATAACCAATTTGAGTTCTGGGGAGTCCGATGATGAAGTCCATGCCAATCTCTTCCCACTTTCAATCCAGGATTAGCAAGGGCTACAGAAGTCCAGCGGATTTCTGATGGTCTACCTTGACTTTCTGATAGGTGTCACAGACTTCAACAAATTATGTGATCTCTCTTTTCATGCTAACCTACCAATACCTTTCTCTAAGGTCTTGGTACATCTTAGTATGACCTGGATGAATGGACTAAGGGGTTTTATGGGCTTCTCGCAGAATCAACTCTTTGATTTCCTTATTACTGGGCACACAGATATGGTTTTCGAACCAAACGTTCCCACGTTCATCCTCATTGAACCCAATTGCTTTTCCCCTTCTCATGTTCTTCCTGAATTTCTTGATATTGTCGTCAACCTTTTGGGCTTCATGGATTTGGTCTGATAAGGTGGGTTGGACCTCTAGGATTGAAAGTATGCCTCTCTGGATTGGGTTTAAGTTTGGATGGGCAACTTTCTCCCGAAGTTGAGTCTGAACCTCTTTCGGCAATCTGTAGTTTGCATAGGTTTTTCTGCTTAATGCATCTACAACAATATTGGCTTTGCCAGGGAGATAGTGGATCCCAATGTTATAATCCTTAATTAGCTCTAACCACCTTCGCTACCTCAGGTTGAGCTCTGCCTGGGTGAAGATATACTTCAAGTTTTTGTGGTCCGTGTAGATCTCGCAATGGTTACCACTAAGGTAATATCGCCAAATCTTCAAGGCATGAACCATGGCTGCTAACTTCAGATCATGGATAGGATAGTTACACTCATCGCGTCTTAGTTGGCGAGATGTATAGGCTACCACCTTGCCTTCTTGCATCAGGACACAACCATGTTCTTGTCGGGAGGCATCACAAAATACCTTGAAATCCTTTTCAGTCGATGGTCTAGAACTCTTGGTCTTTCTTTTTATCTGAATCTTGGCCTCACTTTATTTGTTTGATTCTTCGAGACTCCAAGTTCTAATTACGCAATAAACCACTGAATCCAAATAAATTCAAATAACTCAAAGATTCCAAATAAATTCAATTTAGCTTTATTATGATTAAATAGGCGATCTGAGACATGGTTTGCTAGGTGCGGATTATTGATGGAGTTAACGAGGTTTAAGGGAATGAGGAATGACAGAGGAAAATCTGCCAAGACAAATGCCAAGAAAGGTTTATGATAAAGGAATATTCATGGGAATCTTGCATTTTAGGTTTGAAGATGGCTAAGCAAAGCCAACTGTTGATTATCATAGCTCCACCTATTTAATTTAATATATTTTTTTATAATTTTATATTTATTAAGAAAGTTCCATGAGTCAAGGTAAACCTATAATAGAAATACAGATCCACCTGCTATCGGTAAATGGTTAATTAGACGTATTATACTTTTATTTTTTTATCTCTGAGGAATTCCCGACATATTATTATTTTGAGATTTAGTTGCCAAATAATCGAAGGGTTTGAACACATGATCAATTTAATAAATTACTAAAGTATGAGATTATTTAATTATCTGATTGCTAGTTAATAATTAATTTTAATTAGATTACTATTTACCAACAATCTGTGATTATCGAGCATTTCTAGGGATTATATGTATTTTGAACAAAATTCTCCTCTTAACAAGGTTTGGGTATTACTAGACTTCAAATTACCATCTATTGGTGTGTTAGTGAATTATCTTTATTAGGGTATAATTAATTGGTCCTAATATCACATAGTTCAACAAATTGTATATTAGCAAGATTATTTTAATGGCCGATGACCCGGGGGTTTCGTGTAACTAATTATATTTTAATATATGCATGACATTATATTTTAACATGATCGTTAATTTGAGACACTCTTGGGATTAAATGCCATTGGTACTTTATGTGCCTTTACTTAGCATCTGGCATAATTTAATATTAATTAATTTTAGGTAGGTGGGGCCGAGCTTGTTATACACATTATATTTTATTTTCATTTTTAATTAAATCTACCGCTAAGATTTAATTATCGGCAGTATGTTAACAATAGAGTTTATATTTTTAGTAGGGCCTACAGCGAACAAAATAATTTTCTAAAATAATTATTGGTAGGTTATATATATATATATATATATCCTCCATTTTTAACTAGCTATTTTAAGGAAAAACCTTAATTAAGGTGGACACCCCAACTTAAATATTTTTAATATTCTAATTATTTTAGCTACCCTAATTGATCACTACTTATCCTAAGCACCTCTGATTATTAATTGCATTCGCAAAATCTACACTTTAAACATGTATTTTACCCTAAATCTTAACTTGATTGTCGTTTTCAAATGGGAATCTTATGCTATTTATACAAAGTTATCAATGTATGTATGTATGTTGCTAATGTTTTTATTGGTATTTCGATTTGGGATAAATAATAATGGCTCATTGGTTATTTTGAGAACTATTTAATGATATGCAAGGTAATCTTCAATTCAAATCTCAATATTTACAGTTAGAGATTAGTGTCCTAACATTGAAATTATTTTCCATGATTCTTTAGTCATTATTTGAGAAAGGGGCCAACATAATAATCGGGTTATAGAAATTATTATTATTATTTTTGACATGGCTTGCTCTTACCTTAATTCTTCTCATACAATAACTAACTTGCTAATCCTCACTAGCATGAAGTTTATTTAAATTTCACATGGCATATTCTTGCATTAACTATAATTGTCTTGCTACACCATGTTATCATGCAATTAACTGAGATCAGTTTTCCAATATTTTCATTTTGCATAGATTTTTATTCTACTTTCATAATTATTTACTCTTATATTATACATAGGAAGTCTCTTTTCTACTCCCTATGTCATATCTCATAATGTAAGGAGTATCTCGTGTAATTCAGAGTATGCACATGTAATATACGAGTATTTAAGGACATCTAGGTGGAAGGTATAATTGTTTTAGAGGTGGTATGTATATTTTTGTAACATTCTGATTTTCAGAGTTTATTCAAAACTTTTAAAAAAAATACACCAATTGGATTTTTTGGATTTAATACAAGCTTAAATTAAATTTTTAATAACTTAATATGACTAAGATAAACATTAACATTTCCTAAAAATATTTTATTTGGGTTCCTTGTGTCTCAAGAAATTTTCTAAATTTTTTAGGAAATTTTTGGATTTATTTGCTATTTTCTAGAGATCCATTGATTGTATTCGAATTTTTGAAAATAGAAAACCCCCAAAATCCTAAAAGTACTAACGGGTTGAGCATGTTGTTGTTCACCCGGCCTAGCCAACCCCAGCTGTTTGATCTTATCCTTGACACACGTCAGTCGTCCAGCAATATGCCACATCGACCATTGGATCTCACTTTGGGGCATGTGTCAAGCATCTAGGCTCGGTGGTACTATTCATGTATAATGTCTAAACTCAGTTGTACATTCTTTTAGCAAGCCATGTGTTAAAAATTTGGATAATCATGCACTGTTCACCGTCATCCTCGACTTGGACTCCACCGTCGCCCGTATCTGCCTTGGCCTCGTCATCCGTTCCATGTACAACGCTGTTACCTTGGTCTCCGCGCTTAAAAGCCGCATCGTGCCTTGAGTTCCACATCACCTCAACCACTCGCCTAGCCCCGACCGTGCGCCGCCATTGAGCTCATCGCCGCTGTCATCTACTCATTCCACCGCCGATTCCTTCTTCATTCTCAGCACTGACAGCCACCGCCATCGTCGACGAGGTCGTCGTCGTCGTCAACTCCTCCACCGAGCACCGCCTAACCCGACAGCCCCTGCTGACATTCGCCGTCGTTGATGAGCCTCGCCTGATGATCCACCCACACCATTCCTCGGTCACCTCATTCCACCGCTGCCTCAATCTGTGTGCCAATCGACCACCGTTGAGCCACCCCGAACCCTACGCCACCCCGCACATCAAGCTCCTTCACCATCCGATCGTCGTCCCATTTGCCCGATCAAATCTATGCCGACGGTTCCATCCAGTAGTCAGGATTCGACCGCGTAGTTCATACCTTGCCATTGGATCTCCGTGACATCACCCCACACTAGCACCTTATGACCGTTCGCCTTCTTTGTGAACCTGCCACAACGGCCCTACCTGCTACCTATCGACCACGTATCCACCACGTCAGCAGCTGAGTCACACCATTCACTGTTCTATGAGCCAAGTCCACCATAGACACGCCGTTTCATGCATTGGGTCCACAGCACAATAGAATATCTTATTTTCCATTTTTTTTTCTTTAGGTTTAATTTTCTAAGAGCTCGTTCTCCTCTGTCCTAGCTTCGATTGACCCGTTCTTTTTTTAAATACTTCTAAAATTGAGCTCTATCTTTTGGTTCTAGTTTTGAAGCTTTTAGACTTCATTTGATTTTTATTTGAATTTATTTTATATCTTATTTATTTTCTCTCTCGTCAGATCGTGTCTTCGAAGGAGCGGGAGCACCACCAGAAGACCAAAAATTCATAACTAAACAAAATCAAAGCTAGTTGTGTCAATTGATCATGTTGAACATAGTTTTTAAATCTATTATTTATTTATTTTATTTTAAATTATTATGCATTGTTATTTTATTACAAACCCTTACACTTAGTAGTTATTAACCAATTTAATTAATCCCTCACTCGATAATTTGAATGCCACAATTTCACTATCACAATAGGATAAAAAAATTATTTAGTGATATAATACTAGTTATCACATTAGTTGTACGTTTATTATGCTTAGCCATACTTATAGTCATATTGGGTTCATCATCATATGTAATCAATTAATTAATTTAACTTAATAAGATATTGAATCGTGATTGTAGCTACAGTCATAAAATTTATGTGCCTTGATATTAGTGCATCATTGGTGTTGGTTATACAAACTTGATTTTCACTTTGGCGAGTGTCGAGACCCGAATATGCAAATTCGAACTCTTTGTGTAAACTGCACTAGTCCAGGATCATACTAGTGCGCACAGTCAAATATAGATGTAATCACAACCATACACACGCTAAAATAAAAGGGAAACCTCCACATCTCACGAAGTGCATCCACACTTCCCCCTTTACTGCACGATCACTCGTCCAAGTGAAAACCAAGTTGTATAACCACGCCAATGACACACCAATGTCATAGCACAAATTTTACAGCTGTGGCACCAACCACGGTTCCATATCTCATCGTACAACCCATGTGACATCTAACATAGCATCACTATTAGACTCCCCAACCTATGTTGACAATGGCATCATGGTATTCAAATTATCAAGGGAGACAATTGTTGAGACCTTAATATGCAAATTCGGGCGCTCACTTTCCAACCATAAACCACAAGTTTAACATGAAATCACTACCCCTCGTTTGAAATCATCGAGCATTGTCCATGACCGAGGACGCGGCTATTCGAATAGTTTTACACCCTGCAGAGGTCGCACAACTATACCCACACGATGTGATTAGCCTCAGCCTAAAAAATTCACAACAAGTCCTTTACAATTCTTTACCTCAACTCAATTCTGCCCGCTAGGGTTTCACATCACACCCCCCCTTGCGCCATATGGAAATCAGCAACCATGTTCATCACAATAGCAAGATTGGAATTGAAAATATCATAAATTAATCAGCTAGGTCTATCCCATACTGGACATGTGGTTTGCACGATTAAGCTCAGATCAATGGCACACAAAGTTAAATCCTTAACATTACCCGGGTGAGACTTCCACATCCCACGAAAAGCATTCACACTTCCCTCTTTACTGCACAATCATTCGCCCAAGTGAAAACCAAGTTTGTATAACCACGCCAATTACACACCAATGTCATGGCACAAATTTTATAGCTGTGGCACCAACCACAGTTCCATATCTCATTAAGTCAATTAATTATTCACATGCAATGATAAACCCATTCATAAAATAAGCAAGGCCAAGCATTCTAATCGTACAACTCATGTGACATCTAGCATAGCATCACTATTAGATTCCCCAACCTATGTTGACAATGGCATCATGGTATTAAAATTATCATGGGAGACAATTGTCGAAACCTGGATATGCAAATTTGGACTCTCTGTGTAAACTGCACTAGTCCAGGGTCACGCTAGTGCACACAGTCAAACATTGATGTAATCACAACCATACACACGCTAAGATAAAAGAGAAAACTCAAATATCGATAAATCTCAAAGATACGACCTTACGGCCAAGCTTACAATATCTCTAGTCAGAAGGGCTTAAATCTAGCAGCGAAAAATCTAAAGTAAAGCGTAGCAGCCAATCGACAAGCCCACAGGCTATCGAGTGGAGAACGAAGCCTAATCCGTGAAGTCGTCGAAGTACTCTCCTTCTGAAACCTCCTGCTGATAATACTCCTCCTCCTCAACTGAGCAACATAGGCATAAAACCGTGAGTACATTGGTACTCAGCAAGTCGTTTGTAACAAATGAATGTAATATAGTATGCAAGGCTTACCAATGGAAGGCTGAAAGGTTAATTTGCATAAATGACATTTCAAGATAGATATAATAAATGGATTGAAAGTGAACTTTAATAAAAACAATAATAATAAAATAATCAACAAAATTGCATTTAAACCACTTATGAACCTCCCATCCACAAGCTAAGCCAACAGTGAACTACCCGTTCACTTTCCAACCATAAACCATAAGTTTAACATGAAATCACTACCCCTCGTGTGAAATCACCGAGCATTGTCCATGACCGAGGACGCGGCTATTCGAATAGTTTTACACTCTGCAGAGGTTGCACAACTGTATCCACACGATATGATTAGCCTTGGCCTAAGGAAATCATAACATGTCCTTTACAATGCTTTACCTCAACTCAATCATACCCGCTAGAGTTTCACATCACACCCCCCCTTGCGCCACATGGAAATCAGCAACCATGTTCATCACAATGGCAAGATCGAAATTGAAAATATCACAAATTAATCAGCCAGGCCTATCCAATACTAGACATGTGGTTTGCACGATTAAGCTCAGATCAATGGCACATAAAGTTAAATCCTTAACATTACCCGGGCGAGACTTCCACATCCCACAAAGTGCATCCAAACTTCCCCCTTTACTGCACGATCACTCGCCCAAGTGAAAACCAAGTTTGTATAACCATGCCAATGGCACACTAATGTCATGGCACAAATTTTATAGTTGTGGCACCAACCACGGTTCCATATCTCATTAAGTCAATTAATTATTCACATGCAATGATAAACTCATTTGTAAAATAAGCAAGGCCAAGCATTCTAATCGTACAACCTATGTGACATCTAGCATAGCATCACTATTATATTCCCCAACCTATGGTGACAATGGCATCATGGTATTCAAATTATCAAGGGAGACAATTGTCGAGACCCGAATATACAAATTCGGACTCTCTCTGTAAACTACACTAGTCCAGGATCATGCTAACGCACACAGCCAAACATAGATGTAATCACAACCATACACACACTAAGATAAAAGGAAAAACTCAAATATCGATAAATCTCAAAGGTACGGCCTTATAACTAGGCTTTCAATATCTCTAGCCAGAAGGGCTTAAATCTAGCAGTGAAAAATCCAAAGTAAAGCGTAGCAACCAATCGACAAGTCCACAGACTATCAAGTAGAGAATAAAGCCTAATCCGTGAAGTCGTCGAAGTACTCTCCTTCTGGAATCTCCTACTGGTAATACTCCTCCTCAACTGAGCAACATAGGTGTAAAGCTATGAGTACATTGGTACTCAGCAAGTCGTTTGTAACAAATGAATACAATATAATATGCAAAGCTTACCAAAGGAGGGCTGAAAAGTTAATTTGCATAAAACGATAATTGAAAGTAAATACGAATAATTAGATTGAAGGCGACCTTTAAGTAAAATAGTAATAAATAAATAATCAAAAGAATTAAAATAAACCACTTACGAACATTCCATCCACAAGCTAAACCAGCAGTGAACTACCTGTCCACTTCCAACATAAACCACCAAGTTAAATGAAATCACTACCCCTCGTGTGAAATTACCGAGCATTGTACATGATCGAGGACACGGCTACTCAAATAGTTTTACACTCTGCAGAGGTTGCACAACTGTCCCCGCACGATGTGATTAGCCTTGGCCTAAGAAAATCACAAAAAGACCTTTACAAAGTTCAATTCCAACATAATCCTGCCCACTAGGGTTTCGCATCACACCCCCCTTGCGCCACATGAAAATCAGCAATCATGTTCATCTCAATGGCAAGATTAAAGTTGAAACATCCCAAATTAATCAGCTAAGTCTATCCCACACTAGACATGTGGTTTGCACGATAAAGCTCAGATCCATGGCGCACAAAATTAAGTCCTTAGGTCTACCCAAGTGAAGCTACCACATCCTACAAAATGAACCTGCACTTCCCCTTTACTGCACGATCACTCGCCCGAGTGCAAAACCAAGTTTATATAACCACGCTGATGACACACCAATATCATGGCATAAATGTTAATAAATGTGGCACCAACCACAGTTCCATATCTCGTTAAGTCAAATTTAATGATTCACATGTGATGATAAACCCACTCGTAAATATAAGTAAGGCTAAGCATTCTAATCGTACAGCCCATGTGACATCTAGTATAGCACCACTAATAAGTTTCCCAACCTATGGTAATAATGGCATCATGGCATTCAAATTATCAAGGAGGGAGGGATCAATTGGGACGATAACAACCATATTCAAAGGTTTGTAATTGAATAGCGATGCAATACAATTTAAAAAAGATAATTAAATAATAGATTACAAACTGGGTTCAACATGATCAAAGGACACGATTTGCCTTGGTTGTACTCAGCGAGGTACTCGGGGTCTTCGGGTGTAGCTCCTGCTCCTCCGGAATCGGAATCTAACGAGAAAGAAAACGACTGAAATAATAAAAACACATAAAATAATAAGCAAATGAACTCCAAAAATCATGAAACTAGAACCAAAAGCTAGATCGTGATTTTAGATGAATTTAGAAAAAAGAACGGGGTCAATCGGAGCTAGGACGGAGGAGAACGAGCTCTCGAAAAATTAAATCTAAAGAAAAAGGCTGAAAATCAGAAAAATTACTGTGCTGTGGACCAGGTTCACGGGGGAGAGAGGTTCACGGTGGACCGGATCTATGGAATAGTGCATGGGTGCTGATGTGGCAAGCTGAGGTGGCGACACGTAGCATGTTGACGTGGCGCTGACGTGGCACGACGTCGAGTTTCTAGTAATGTGGTAGCTGACGTGGCGTAACATGTGGCATGCCACGCGGCCTAGAGTTGACGTGGCTGCCACGTGGGTAGGGCTGACGTGGACGGCTCGGAGGCGGCGGTGGCGGGATCGGGCGGTGGAGATAGCAACGCATGGCGGGATCTGGGCCGCTGGCTCAAATTTAGATCTGCGACGAGGATTGAGGGCGTCGGCCTTTGGATCTCTGACGCGTGGCGTGGGCACGTGGTGCGAAGCGATGCGGACGCGACTTGGGCGCGGGCATGGCGCGGTCTAGCGCGCGGATCGAGGCTGGAGCGGGCGGACGCATCCGACGGGGCACGGCGATCAGGGGGTGGAGTAGATGGGCGACGCGTGGCGGGGGAGAGAATCGAACGGCGAGGAAGCGGCGGGGGGTTTTATTTTTTTTCTTTTCTCCAGAAATTCAGATAAAGATTCAAAAGCTCTAAAAAATATCAAAAAATCTTAAAAATTCACCAAAAATACCAGACAATTCCTTAAGACCTGAGGAACTCAAATAAAATATTTTCAGCTCATGTTAAAATTTATTTCAATCATATTAAATAATTTAAATTCTAAAAATTCATTTTAAGCTTGATTAAATTTCAGAAAATTCAGAAATTTAATTTTTAAATTCAGGCTTTTATAACTCCATAAAAACAGGAAGTTACAACAATTATTCAATTGAGACAATAACTACCAGTACAAGGGTTTGTATTAAAATAGCGATGTAAGGTAATGTAAAACAAAATATTTAGATAATAGGTTCAAAACTGGGTTCAACATGATCAAAGGTTACGACTTGACTTGGTTATGCTCAGTGAGGTATTCGAGGTCTTCTGGCGTCGCTCCTACTCCTCCGGAATCAGAATCTAACGAGAGAGAAAGCGAGCGAAATAACAAAAATAAATCAAATAAAATTCAAATGAATTCCAAAAACCTTGAAACCCGAACCAAAAGGTATAGCTCAATTGTAGATGAATTTAGAAAGAAGAACGGGGCTAAGACGGAGGAGAACGGGCTCTCAAAAAATTAAATCTAAAGAAAATACTGGAAAATCAGAAATTGTACTGTGCTATGGACCAGGTGCATGGTAGAACAAGTCCACGATGGACCCGGTCCATGAAACAGTGCGCGCGGAGCGGCGGTGATGACGCGGAGGCCTAGGGCTGACGTGGCAAACCGAGGGGCTGACACATGGCACTTGCTAACGTCGCTGCTGACGTGGCAGTTGATGTGGCACCGAGGCTCAGTTTTGGCTGACGTGGCATGAAACGTGGCCTAGGGCTAACGTGGCTAGGGCTGATGTGGCAGGGCTCGGGTGCGGCGCTGTGTGGGTAGATCTGACGGCTCGGGAAGCGACACGTGACACAATCTGAACCGAGGATCCGGATCTGGTTTGACAGCGAGGATTGGGCGGCTGGGCTACAGATGGGTGACGCGTGTCCAGCACGCGGCACGAAACGTTGTTACGGACGTGAGGTGCAGCGCGGGCGGGCTCGTGGACCGAGGCAGGACGCGGGGCGTGGCACGGTGCGAGGTGCAGCGGCGAAGCATGCCGGCGGTGCAGTCCGGGTCGGCGGCGAGGGGCACGCGAGCGATGGCAGGGCACGGGCGTGACGGAAGGGCTCGGGGGTGGCGCTCACCGGCGGTGGGGATAACAGCGGGGCATGGCGGCTCCGGCGAGGGCAACGGATAGCGACGCGAGGGCAGGACGGATGGCAGAGGTGGCAGAGATCGGTGTCAGCGGTGGTGTGGCACACAAATCGAGGCGACGATAGGGTATTTAACACGCAAACCGAGGTGTTCGATCCGGAGACGGCGGGCGCAAGGGGGAACTCAGTCAGGACACATGGACAGCCGAGATGGAGGCACGCGGTGCGGGGCAGGGATCAGGCGGCTATGGGCGAAGCGGGGCGCGGCGGCTAGGGCAACGCGGGCGCGTGGTGAGCAGATGCGGGCGTGGATGGGCAACACGCGTCGCGGGTAGAGGATCGGATGGTGGCGCGGTGAGGCGGGCGAGGGGGAGCTGGGCCGGGCCGGGCACGCACGGGAACGCGAGATGCGTGACGCGTGGCCAAGCGAGACCGGACGGTGGGGAGTGGCCTGAGTGTTTGGAAGGAGTTTCTCCGATTTTCTTTTTTTCCAAAAATTCAAATAAAGAGAAAAGGGCTCTAGAAAAATAGCAAATAAATCCTAAAAATTCATCAAAAATACCAAACAAATTCTTTTGGACCTGAGGAACGCAAATAAAATATTTTTAGTTTATGTTGAAGTTTATTTTAATCACATTAAATCATTTTAATTTTTGAAAATTTATTTTAAGCTTGATTTAATTCCAGAAAAATTCCAAAAATTTATTTCTAAATTTATTTTAAGCACTGCGGTAGTTCTGCAGTAACCGACAGTACTACCGATTTTGCTGAGAGAGCACAGTGAGTTTTCAAATATATTTTCATGTGCATGCATAATCCTAAATTGATCCAATATGCACCAAAATATGCTATCAAGCTACTTTCAATAATCCCTCTTAATAGTACGGCATCTAGCCTATAATTCGGTCTTCCGTCTTTTCTCCTAAGACCGGTAAAATAAAAAACGATCCTATATTTCATGTACCTTGGCTCTTGATCCTTCTCAAGTCTATTTTTCATGCAACTTGTTCGTGTCCATTGCATACATGACAAATCTTGTCTATACAATCTTAGCACACACATTAGTCCTATATTCATAAATCATCATTAATTACCAAAACCCTAAATTTAGAGGCCTAGATGCTTTCAATCTCCCCCTTTTTGGTAATTGATGAAAACACTTGAATTTTAAGTGAGAAGAAGGATTTTGAATATACTACTTGCATGAGAACAAATTGCATACTCGATTTTTGACTTTTGAAAGGAGAATTGAATTTGTCATTTTATTGCAAAGTCTAAAGTAATTCAATTTCTTTCTAAAGTCATTTTTGGTTCTCCTCATGCTTCTTTTGAGTCACTTGATGTTGGCACTTGTGCCATTACTTGGCTCTTGCTTGATTAGTGATGCTTTTTGTGATTCTTTTGACATTGTCCAATTGACTTCCAAAGACAAGGGTGCTTCTTTCTCACATGGTACAATATCTCTCAAAGAGAAGTACCATTGCACCTTTTGTAAGAAGGATGGACACATTATTGAGTTTTGTTTTCACTGTGTCAAGCATGAGCGTCGAGTCTATAGTTAAGCTTTTAGGAACACACATCGTTCATCTCATAGTATATGTAGACCTAGTGCTGACACAGGGTCTTCATGCTTTTTCAACAGACTTCTCCTTTGAGCAAAGATGGTGCTTTGTCCTCTGGGACCATGTCTCCTAGTAGACATTTGCACCATTGCTCATTTTGTGGGAAGGATGGGTATCATGTAGAATTTTGCTTTTGGCATGCCAAACGCATGCGTCGAGCCCATACTTCTAAGTCTCCAAGTATGTATATCCTTTCTCATGACATGAATACTCGTGAGCCTACCATAAAGGCTTATTTTGTTGATGGCTTCTTTGACACATTATCTAGTTGTGTTGGCTGGCGCCGTGGATTTGGTTCTTATGGTTTTTGTTTTAGTCTACGTACTGTCCCGAGAAAAGATTTTTGTTAGTTATCAAATGGTGAACCTCATTTTCCCCATTGAGATGTGCACCTATGGCAAGGAGGATGTGAGTTCTTTAATGCTCCTATTGATTCTCATCTTGGTGCTTTCAAGCAAGGCATTCATCGCTTTCCTAAAGATAGCACTCATTCTCATCGAGTTATTCACTCACAGCGTGCCTCCAAGAATGAATTTTCTTGAATAAGATATTTATTACATCATGTTAACTCGCATACTTCTTGTGTTAGTGTGTCCAAGTTTTGGGTTCTAAATGCTTGTTTACTAACCCTTCGGGATCCAAGACTCAGGCACCTTCTTCTTCCTATGTGTTCTATAGTCCCTTGACATGATATAGAGAACATGAGCTTGATTGGGCTCCGGTCTTTTGCTTCAATGCGTGGTTGGAACACTTGATGATTCTTTACTCCCTTTGATGGCCTCCAAAAGGTATGTGCTTTCACGTTTGATGTTTCCATGCACTTTGTGAGTTATCCTATACCTTTATGACTTTTTTATCCATGTTTGATCATAATTGGTATATTGTGCTTATCTGTGTGCTCTCTTGTACTATATTAGCATATATTACTCTTGTTACATTCTTATCATGTTTTTATGTATATTTTGCTTGTATATCCATGAGTTAGCTAATTATTCATGTTTTGTGGATATATATGTTTTATTCTCATGAGCATGTATTATTCTTGTAGTATCCTATATTATGCTTTTGCTAGTATTGTGCTTCATGTGCTTGCTTGATATCATTGTATCATGTACTTGCATGATTTGTTCCATGCCATATTCTCTATTTACATGGTAGTGTGATATAACATTTGTGAATACTTGAGTTTCAAGTTCTTGGCATTAGTATGTGGTATTCTCAAGTTATTCCATGTCTTGCTATACTTATTCATGCCCATATATGCATAGGCTAGAATTTTGATTATAATTTTCATATATGCTTGAGCTTAGCTTTTCATCATGAGCTTGTGTTATCTTATTATATTCCCTATCATGCTTTTGTGATATTTTACTCTCAATATCCATGTATCCATTAGATATTATCTTAGCAAACCTTACGCATGATCTATGTTATCCATTAGATATTATCTTAGCAAACCTTACGCTTGATCTATGTTAGCATAATTTGTGTATGTGTTTGTTCAATGACAAGTTTTATGCTTACATGATGTTGGTAATACAAATGGTATTGCAAATTATGGATAGATAAGTTTTGACATAGTATTTATTGCATTCTTTGTCCTTGATTGTATGCTTGCCATGCTATATGCTTTGTTGCTTATTTACTTCATTGTCTACCATAGATATAAATAAGAGTTTGATATATCTCTTTAGCATGTAGTGTTCATATTTTGCTCATAGCCGCTCTACTCATTTATGTTCATTCATGTTCAGACTCAAAATTGGTTGCTAATGCTTATGTGAGCATTAAATTTTTATTGTCTACCTCTCATATTGGATTATAGCATTCTTACTTATTATGTGCCACGAATTGGATTTGTATGTCATTCTTCACTAACTCTAGTTCTGATGTACAAACGACTTCTTTTTGTTGATGTAAGCTTTACACGAGGGATGATAGATCAAGTGTGCAATATTGCAATTGGGTACCGGGGAGAGGTCGGACCCTCTAGTTTGGAACTTTTGAGTCTTCTTCTTTCTCATTCTAGCATCCAGTGACAGCTATCAATTTTGGGATGCAACTTTACTAAGTTTCTCTCCTTCGACTATATCTCACCGACAAGCGGTGTGATGCCGGTTTGTGTTTTGTGTTTTACCTTTGCGCTTGATTCATGATTTGCATATCATTTGAGGCTTTGTAGTTAAAAGGTTGGTTGAGCTAAGGATAGGATCACTTCTTGCATGAGTCCCTTTTAGGCTCATTTTGCGTGTTCTAGATTGTGCTTTCCTCTAGTCTAGATCGAGCTTACTTCTTCAATCACTAGTGTCTAGTTGTGGAGATTTCTAGTGTTTTAGATTCATTTCTTAGCTGTGAATTATCCTTCTCCTAGGGACCATATGAAGTATAGAGTCTAGCTCTTTTTTCTTTTAGCTACTCTAACCATTCTTTGTGAGAGAGTTTGGGAGTGACTTTTGCATTTTTGAATCTTTTGAGCTATTTCTTTCTTTGCAAGTGCTTTTAGTTGTTGTATCTTACAACTTGTGTTTAGAGGGAGCTTGATACTTTTGCTTCTACTAGTGGTATCTTGCATTTGGTTTTCTTCTTGTAGTTAGGGAGTTTTATCTTCTTGCATACATGTCATTACATTGTGATATATGTATTTAGAAATGAGCTTTGATTATTATCAACTGTGAAATAATTTTAATTTAATATTACTTACTGCCATGTTATGCCTACTTAGCTAGCTTTTGTATGTATGATTAAATCTTTGCTATGCTAACTTCATTTATAAACTTGAACTAAAATTCACAAGTGGTACCATGTAACATCCCAAAAAGGGAACTATTGTAATTGTGAAAAATTATAAAATCTTCTCATTTATTTCTTTGTATTGTTTAAAATTTTTGGCATTTATTTGATGTTCTTGTTTATTATTTGTGCTAAATAATTTAATTAATGAAATCAGAATCCTGGACCAAGAAATCAGGACTAGAAATCAAATTAAGACATTCCCAAATTTCCTAGCAAGCCTAATCTAAAAGCTAAAAGCTGGAATTTGGAAAATTCAAAATCAAGAATGGAGATCTAAAACAAAGTTAATAGTATCGGTTTTCCACTTAATTGTCATATCTAAGAATTCGAATCTCTGTAGTTCAAAAGAAGTTATCTCTCATATCTTGGCAATCCTGAAATTTCAAATTAAGAATCCAAAATTTTGAACTAAGTTTGAAAATTCAAAATCTAATCACAAATCTAGGTCTGGAATCCAAAATTTAAAATTCCTCACAAATTCTTGGGCCCTCAACCCAATCTTCCTCCAAGCCTTTTTCCTCCCTCCCCTCCCTTCTTCGCCCCCTGCTTCTGGCACCCACAGCCTGCCCAGCCTCTTTCTTCTTTCTCTCCCTCCCCCTTCCCTTTGTCTATTCGGCCATCCAGCCCAGCGCCCCTTCTTTCTACTCCTTTGTAACACCCCAGGATCCACATCACCCTGGGATGCCACTAAACCACTCTACAGGTAGCCAAAATTTCAAGATAATTTATTCCGGCAATATTTTCTATACATGAAGCATTAAGCGGAAGCATAAACAACAACAAATTGTTCACAAGTTCATCTATCTTAAATAAAATAATCATCCATGAATAGCTAAGTATTTGGCTAGAATTCCATCGACTTTATTACAACATGAATTGATTAACCAAGTGCATCATTGTGGTGCCGCTCTACCCATCCCATGAATGCTCAAGAATCACCTGTAGGGGGAAACAAGGGTGAGATAAAAATTTTAGCAAGCAAACTGTTTAACAGGCTATTCAGACAACAAATAAATATATAACATCATTAAAGTATCCACAAGTCCACATTCACAATGTACATCCACATTCATTAACAAGCTAATTAAACTACAATGATATTAAACATCAATATTCATTTCCCACAATGACCACAATTATAGCCTCAACCATATTTACTACCAACAGTAATAAAACATTAGCATATAAATCTGGATTAACAACTTCATATCATCCACCACTACCACTACCAATGACAATAAAACATTAGCATGTTTTACCTTACTAACTTTATTATTTCTCGCATCCACAACTGATATCAACAATTACCACAAGAGAAAAGAATCTCATACCGCAATCACAACCCCAACCATACCACAAGGGATGAACCCCAATCCAAGACCACCGCCACATTCCTCATACCACAAGTGGCCCTCATGAGCCAATTTCACCTTACAACTATGAAGCTGTAGTTGTTTGTAAAATAACTTCACCACGATATATTCCATAAGAATGCAAATGATCTTTCCACAAATGCATTGCATATGCATGCTATGCTCCACTGCAATTTTACCCAACAAGGTAAAAGTGTGCATCGTGCTACGGCAATGCACGATGCTGTACCTGTACGGTCGCGGCTATAAGCGACGACATCCACAATGCAATGTCATGACATGTTATGAATGATATAATAATCATAAACCACAAGAATTTAACCACGAAGGTCAACCACATAATCCACATTCGGTTCACCAAGATCATAATCATTCGATCTATAGTGTATCCTACCACAAAGATCACAATATATCCACCAAGATTGCTACCACCACGACCACAAGTATTCACTAAGAATACTACCACTAAAGCCACAATAATACCAACTTCAAGGGCATCAATATAATTCTCATGAATTTAACAATAAGGAAATATCATCATAACCACCATGCATTTACTTTCATATACCACAATTAGCTCATTAAGCAAATTACCACAATACTACCAAAACTCATCCAACATGGCAATTGATTAATATCTTGCTACCACATTCTTACTTAGAAAATATGTAATCATGGTATATCATTTATAAATACAAAAAATCATGTATATTGCAAGTAGTAAGAATAACGGGTTAAACAGTAGCACATCCGCTACGTTTACTTGCCTCTACCGACGAAGCGACGAAATCACGCACGTTCAGAAGCAAAACCGTCTGTCCAAAAAGGTACCTCTCAGCACACAATACAACAATAAAAACACGACTCTTGAAGAAAAGATATCGTTAAACCCCAAAATCCCACAACATCCTTCCCCGCGTAACGGTTCTACAATCTTCCCACTATAGCGACGCTGCTTAACATTTTTCTATCTTTAAAAATATAAAACTAATCACAGCAAAAGATATATATCTGGATTTCTCACTTAATCACCCACACTTTCATGTAGATCACATATTTTTATTTTGTTCTTAGCATGGTGTAACTAAATGCTCAAAACATAGAACATCCTCTGTTTTGTCAGTCAGGACAGTCAGGTTCAAATGCTTCCCAACAACAGAGTAAGGCTCTAACAATTTTGATTTTTATACAGCAGCTAGCTTACTAAATTCCCTACAACTTTCTCAATGGTGACTAAAAATATAAAATCCATCTTCTATCCCTAATTCCCATCTGAACAGCGGTCTATCCCTGTCTGTACCTCTGACGGACAGCAAGATTCCAGACCCTGGTACGCCTAAATTACGTGGCCAAAAAATCTGAAAAACCTATAGTAGATGTGTATCATCGTCTTCTATGTTTTTCCTTTTGGGGAGACCCTCGGAAAAAATTGTCTTTGGGGTCTAAACCGCACGAACAGTAACACCGTGTGATTGGATCTACAGACAGTCAATCAGGATTCTCTAATTGGATAATCTAATTGCTAATTTCCACCAATCCTTGGGATAAGAACCCTAATACAGAAAAATTAAGAGGGATTTGGGATGAGAAAAATTACCTAGCCTTGGGATCACATCTTTTCTCCTCTTCCTCTTCCTCCCTTCCTTCTCTTCCTTCTCTCCTTCTCCTTCTTGTTCTTCCTTTGAACCAAGGGCACCACCAATGGGGGGAAGGGTGAGATGGTGAAGCAAGGGAGGGGAGGGGGTGGCAGATGGGGGGGAAGAGGAGGGGGGAGGCGCCCACAAGGGATTTAAAGGGGGAGGGGCAGCTAGGGTTAGGTGGAGAGGGGGTGCGGCCACCCCTTGGGCCCATTGGCCCAAGGTGGCAGACCTGCCCTCCTGCCAGCCCACTTAAAAAGTTTTTTCTTTAAATTTATTTATTTCATTCATTTTTCATTTTATACTATTCCACTATTTTGTTTTCCCTTCCCGTGATTTACCGAAAAATCCGGGTGACCCCGCGATTACTTTATAAACCGGCACCGAATCGACGTTCTGGATATTAAATTCTCCCCACCTAAAAAGGATTCGTCCTCGAATCTAACTCCTCAACCCACGAGAGAAAGAACAATCAAGGAAAGAACAACCAAAGGATAGAGCATCCCAAGGGAACAACAACTACGGGTTCTCACCCGCCTCGAAGAACTCGGGTTCTTCTTCTACATTTGATCTTCAAGCTCCCACGTCACCTCCTGCTCGGACTGATTCGTCAAGAGGGCTTCCACATACCTAATGGCCCTCTTCCTCGTGACCAACTCCAACGAGCCCACGACACGCGTCGGTCGATGCCAAGCACCTGCAACTCTTCTGCCGACTCAGAGCGGCCAACAGGTCCTGCCATTTTCGCAAAAAAAAAATTTCTCTGCGACCACTATTAAACCACTTTCTAATACCATCCTCCTTCTTAGAACACTTTCCTCTTATTGAGTATACTCGGGATAATACATTATACCCATTTTAAAAAATTTGACCACAAATTCCACTCACATCATTCCACTAAAAGTACAAACAATATTTTTTATAAATAGAACCCCATAAAAGAAGAATAAAAGATTCTCAAGTAACACACTAGCAACTAACTTTTCTTTCAAGGACCACAATCCAAATCAAAGGATTCACCACAAAATATTTTTCACTCTCCAAGTAGACAATTGGAGAAACCACACCACATAAGCCAAGAGTGAAAATCACTCGACAGACCAAAACAATCATTGTCTTTTCCTAGCTGGAAAAGACTACGCCTCAATATCAAACAATTCAATTTGCAGATCACCTCTGCCAAAACACACAGCATAAGCAAGAATCAAGCGAGCATCTCACTACTCGAGATAACAAATATTTCCCACTCCATTTCTTTGAATAAATTAACTTCCTTGACCCAATGATTTCCAAATCATCGCCCAACATACCAACTCATTTACTGCACCTTAAAGATGCTATCCACGATCCTCACACTATTGGAATACCACACTTATCCACTATTCCCACACCGAGACACTGGGCCTCTAAGATTCTAGCATAACAAAAGGTAAAGCCCAAAATCAGCTTTGAAGTTCCTACAACCAACCTCCCGTATAAGATAGGGAAATCTTCGGGTGAAAACCCTACTATACCACAATTAACATACACTCAATTCTTAACATCAAAAATCACTTGGCTCCAAGATAAACATTCTATTTAAAACATATCCTTCCCAAGGATTATTCCACGAAAACAATATATCATCTAATGGGTCTCAAACATCGTAATGTTTAAGGGTCACCAAAAAAAATGTCTACTTGACCACCACTAACCAGTTGCTATCACGCAACAAAAGGCTTCGCAACCCACAACAATTACCATGTTCTTAGAAAAAGAGGTAAGAAGAAATCAATTGTATTAATAACAAGATAAAACATTCTTTGCAAAAATCATCATATCCTCTTACTTCATATTTTCCAAAAGGAACACCATAAATAACTTCATCATGTTCATATTATCTAAATAAGATTTCAACTACTTAACCTAGGAAAAATCTAGAGCACAAGCCACAATATTGAAAACAAACTCTTTAACAAGATAATACTAGGACATGGCAACCTCACAAAACATGCTAGTATAAATCTCTTATTAGATTTCATACACTCAATTCTTATTGATGCTCAACTCGAATTTAGCACAATTGATTGCACTCTAGCCATTATTGTCAATAATTGCTTATTATTTTTCATCATCGTAGAATTAATGATCCTATATCTGTTTTGCAATCACAAAAATAATTATGAGCACAGATTCAATATTCCACCTTATGTTCAGAAATTAGAACAAAATAACTTTAAACCTTAATAATAACAGCTTTATAATACAAGATTCCACAAGTCAATACATCAACCTTCATCCACTTTTTTATACATGTTTCAACAATTTAGCATGGCAAAAGTTACATAAATTTAGCAGTTGTATATGCTCATCAAGTACGTAAAGAGAGGACATATTAAAGGTCAATCTTATTAAGGCAATATTCCAATACCTCCTTACTTGACCATCCCGAATGGTCAAATTAATTACTTAAGATCAATCAATCCAATCTATCCAACAAGTTGGAAAATTTAAACAACCACAATAATCAAAACAATTGTTTTTCATATTCCTTAACAACTACATGAGTTCTACACATGAATCGATAAGTTCTTAACCACAATTCTTCAAGAAACTACAACAGGACAACATCATATTAATTAACCTCACTTCTAAGGATATTGGTAGAAATTAATCATGTACCACGCTAGCATCTCAACTTGATAATTCATAACTTATCAATAATTTATATGATTGCCACCTCCTACCTAAACACCACAAATGGTTTTAACACAACCTTTCAGAAAAAGAGAAGAATCAAACTTCATTAGTCGAAATAACTCGAAAGAAATGCATAAAGCCAAGGCTTCCACCAGTTAACGAACTTTCAACATAAAGCTCTGATTCTTTTTTCAAAATATCAAACGAACAAAAGAGTCATGTTTTCCAGTAGGAAAGGTGGAACAAACACAAAAAAATACCAGTCTCTCCAAAAGCACTGCTCACGAGCAGTAAAACAACCCATCAATCAGGAAGAAATAATATTTGGTCGCAAGAACAATTGGAGGTCTATTGGCACCCAACAACTGCAATAAACCGCTAACCCAAGATAAATTCATTAACTGCAAAAAGCCAAGAATCGGCCAAAATCAACTCAAGGAGGATAACTCCTTCCTAAGAAACTTACCCACGACATCTGCAACTAAGTTACTTGAGGTAATTGTATCACTATCCCCATACCACGAACGGTGGTATAAACTGGCAATGCCCAAGGCAATAGCTGCAAACCCTACCTCTTATCATTGACTATCCTCGCTCATAGCAGTCATAGAAACAAATCATAATCATACAAGATTACCTCATAGCATGAATCATCAATATAACATGTCAAAGCATGAATGCAATGCTTGACCCATCCCATCCTACTGTGCACCAGTGTGTCAATTTAATATTTTGAATTACCACGGACCTAAAACCCGCTCTGATACCAACTGTAACACCCCAGGATCCACATCACCCTGGGATGCCACTAAACCACTCTACAGCTAGCCAAAATTTTAAGATAATTTATTCCGACAATATTTTCTATACATGAAGCATTAAGCGGAAGCATAAACAACAACGAATTGTTCACAAATTCATCTATCTTAAATAAAATAATCATCCACGAATAGCTAAGTATTTAGCTACAATTCCATCGATTTTATTACAACATGAATTGATGAACCAAGTGCATCATTGTTGTCGAGACCCGAATATGCAAATCCGGACTCCCTGTGTATTCTGCACTAGTCCCAGGATCATGCTAATGCACACAGTTAAACATAGATGTCATCACAACCATATACACGATAAAATAAAGGAAAAACTCAAATATCGATAAATCTCAAAAGGTACGACCTTATGGTCAAGCTTACAATGAACTGGCCCGAAGGCTTAACAAAAGTAGCAGCGGAAATCCAAAATAAAGTGTAGTGGCCAATCGACAAGCCCACAGGCTATCGAGTGGAGAACGAAACCTAAACCGCGAAGTCGTCGAAGTACTCTCTTTCTGGAACCTCCTGCTGGTGATACTCCTCTTCCTCAACTGAGCAACATTGGGCATAAAGCCGTGAGTACATTGGTACTCAGCAAGTCGTTTGTAACAAATGAATGCAATATAGTATGCAAGGCTTACCAAAGAAGGGCTGAAAGGTTAATTTGCATAAAAGACAGTTGAAATACAAATAATAGATTGAAGACGAACTTTAAGTAAAACAATAATTAAGTAATTAATCAAAGGAATTGACATACCACTTGCGGACCTTCCATCCACAAGCTAACCAACCGCTTATGGACCTCCCATCCATAAGCTAAACCAACAGTGAACACCTGTCCACTTCCATTCATAATTTTCAGAAATAACTACCCCTCGTGTGAAATCACCGAGCATTGTCCATGACCGAGGACGCGGCTATTCGAATAGTTTTACACTCTGCAGAGGTTGCACAACTGTACCCACATGATGCGATTAGCCTCAGCTTAAGGTAATCACAACAAGGCCTTTACAAAGTTCAGTTACAACTTAATCCGCCCTCTAGGGTTTCGCATCATACCCCCCTTGCACCACATGGAAATCAGCAACCATGTTCATCTCAATGGCAAGATTAAAGTTGGAACCTCCCAAATTAGTCAGCCAGGTCCATCCCATACTAAACATGTGGTTTGCATGGTATAGCTCAGATCAATAGCGCACAAAATTAAGTCCTTATCAATACCCGGGCGAGACTACCACATCCCCCAAAGTGCACCTGCACTTCCCCCTTTACTGTACGATCACTCGCCCGAGTGCAAAACCAAGTTTATATAACCATCACCGATGACGCACCAACGTCATGGCCCAAATAATAAGCAAATGAACTCCAAAAATCACCAAACCAGAACAAAAAGCTAGAGCTCGATTTTAGATGAATTTAGAAAAAAGAACGGGGTCAATCGGAGCTAGGACGAAGGAGAACGGGCTCTCGGAAAATAAACCCTGAATTAAATCAAGAAAATCAGAAAACCTACTGTTCCGTGGACTGGGCGCATGGAATACCGAGTCCACCGTGGACTCAGCGCACGGAATAGTGCCATGCGGGCGGCGGTGCTGACGCGGCGGCTAGGGCTGACATGGCGCGCGCATATGCCGCCACGTGGCATGGGGGATGACGTGGCGCTGACGTGGCTGCCACGTGGCACACGGGGTCGGGTATCGGCTGACATGGCCAACACGTGGCATGCCCGTCGGCTAGGGCTGACGTGTCTGCCGCGTCAGCTAGGGCTGACGTGGCAGAGCTCGGCGTGGGCGGCGGCGCTCGGATCGGGCGGCTGAGGTGCGGCCGCGTGGACGCATCCGGGCCATCCGATCGGATTTGAGACAACGGCGTGGATGGCGCGGTCGGGGCGGGCGGCGGCGATTGGCGGCGCGTGCGCCGCGCCGCGCGCGCGGCGTCGCGACGCTTGCGCGCGCGAGCACGCGGGTTGGGCGGCGGGGATTGTGCGGTGTAGGGTGGATTGGTGACGCGTGGCCGGCGCGCTGCGCGAAGCGTCACGCGCGTCTTGGCGCGGGCGAGCGCACGACGCGGGCGGTGCATGGACCGAGGCAACACGGGCGCGGTTGCGTCCGGCGACTCCGCGGCGACAGCGGCGACACAGGCGACGGCGATGAGGGAGGCGGCGACGGCTCACCGGCGGGGTCTTCGGCAACGGCGACGGGGACGGGCGCTCGGAGAGGTGCACGGGCGGCGATAGCGCGACGACGGAGCGGCTCCGGCGGTGGCGCGGGCGCGAGGACGAAGGCGAGGGCGGCGGCGACGTGGGTGCACGCAAACCGAGGAGCAGACGGCGTTTAAATCACGCAAACCGAGGAGCAGACGGCGTTTAAATCACGGACGACCGAGATCACGCGGGGGAAGATTGGTTGGTCGCGGATGCGCGGGATACGACGGCGGGTTAGGGTTAGGGTTAGGACGCGGCGCGCGCAGGGTCCGACGGTCGGATGCGGGCGCGGGCGACCGGACAGCAGCGCGCGCGCGCGAAGCGAAGTTGTCTTTGGTGCGCCACGTGGCGGGCGCGCGATCGGGCGCGGAGGCGAGTACGAAACAGCGGCGGCGCGGGGCGGATGCGCGACACGCGTCAAGGGGACGGATCGGGCGGCGAGGAGTGGGGCAAGGCGGCGGCGCGGGGGAACGGGCCGGATGGCCAACGCGTGGGTGGGGAGAGGATCGAGCGGCTGAAGGAATTTCCCTGATTTTCTTTATTCCAGGAAACTCAAATAAAAACTAGGAGCTCTAGAAAGTAGCAAATAAATCCCAAAAATTCACCAAAAATACCAGAACATTCCCTGAGACCTGATGAATCCAAATAAAATATTTTCAACTTATGTTGATGTTTATTTTACTCAAATTAAATTGTTTTAAAATTCTAAAATTCATTTGAAGCTTAATTTAATTCCAGAAAATTTCTTGTGACACAAGGAACTCAATTAAAATATTTCTAGCTACTGTTGAGACTTGATTTAATCATATTAAATTATTTAAAACTTTTGAAAATTCAACTAAGCTTGATTAAAATTCAGGAAAATTCCAGAAATTTATTTTTAAATTCAAGGTTTTAAAAATCCCCAAAAATCAGGATGTTACAATTGTGGTGCCGCTCTACCCATTCCATGAATGCTCAAGAATCACCTGTAGGGGGAAACAAGGGTGAGATAAAAATCTCAGCAAGCAAACTGTTTAACAAGCTATTCAAACTACAAACAAATATAAAACATCATTAAAATATCCACAAATCCACATCCACAATGTACATCCACATTCATTAACAAGCTAATTAAACTACAATGATATTAAACATCAATATCCATTTCCCACAATGACCACAATTATAATATAAATCTGGATTAACTAATTCATATCATCCACCACTACCACTACCAATGACAATAAAACATTAGCATGTTTTACCTTACTAACTTTATTATTTCTCGCATCCACAACTGCTATCAACAATTACAACAAGAGAAAAGAATCTCATACCGCAATCACAACCCCAACCATACCACAAGGGATGAACCCCAATCCACGACCACCGCCACATTCCTCATACCACAAGTGGCCCTCATGAGCCAATTTCACCTTACAATTATGAAGCTGTAGTTGTTTGTAAAATAACTTCACCACGATATATTGCTTAAGAATGCAAATGATCTTTCCATAAATGCAATGCATATGCATGCTATGCTCCACTGCACCTTTACCCAACAAGGTAAAAGTGTGCATCGTGCTCTGACAATGCGATCTTTGTCAGTCTGATCGCGGCTATAAGTGACGACATCCACAATGCAATGTCATGACATGTTATGAATGATATAATAATCATAAACCATAAGAATTTAACCACGAATGTCAACCACATAATCCACATTCGGTTCACCAAGATCATAATCATTCGATCTATAGTGTATCCTACCACAAAGACCACAATATATCCATCAAGATTGCTACCACCACGACCACAAGTATTCACTAAGAATACTACCACTAAAGCCACAATAATACCAACTTCAAAGGCATCAATATGATTCTCATGAATTTAACAATAAGGAAATATCATCATAACCACCATGCATTTACTTTCATATACCACAATTAGCTCATTAAGCAAATTACCACAATACTACCAAAACTCATCCAACATGGCAATTGATTAATATCTTGCTACCACATTCTTACTTAGAAAACATGTAATCATGGCATATCATTTATCAATACGAAAAATCACGCATATTGCAAGTAGTAAGAATAACGGGTTAAATAGTAGCACATCCGCTACGTTTACTTGCCTCTACCGGCGAAGCGACGAAATCAAGCACGTTCAGAAGCAAAACCGTCTGTCCAAAAAGGTACCTCTCAGCACACAATACAACAATAAAAACATGACTCTCGAAGAAAAGATATCGTTAAACCCCAAAATCCCACAACATCCTTCCCCGCGTAACGGTTCTACAATCTTCCCACTACAGCGGCGCTGCTTAACATTTTTCTATCTTTAAAAATATAAAACTAATCACAGCAAAAGATATATATCTGGATTTCTCACTTAATTACCCACACTTTAATGTAGATCACATATTTTTATTTTGTTCTTAGCATGGTGTAACTAAATGCTCAAAACATAGAACATCCTCTGTTTTGTCAGTCAGGACAGTCAGGTTCAAATGCTTCCCAACAACAGAGTATGGCTCTTCAAATTTTGATTTTTATACAGCAGCTAGCTTACTAAATTCCCTACAACTTTCTCAGTGATGACTAAAAATATAAAATTCATCTTCTATGCCTAATTCCCATCTGAACAGCGGTCTGTCCCTGTCTGTACCTCTGACGGACAGCGAAATTCCAGACCCTGGTACGGCTAAATTACGTCGTCAAAAAATCTGAAAAAACTACAGTAGATGTGTATCTTCGTCTTCTACGTTTTTCCTTTTGGGGAGACCCTCGGGAAAAATCGTCTTGGGGGTCTAAACCGCACGAATAGTAACACCGCGCGATTGGATCTACAGACAGTCAATCTGGATTCTCTAATTGGATAATCTAATTGCTAATTTCCACCAATCCTTGGGATAAGAACCCTAATACAGAAAAATTAAGAGGGATTTGGGATGAGAAAAAATTACCTAGCCTTGGTATCACATCTTTTCTCCTCTTCCTCTTCCTCTTCCTCCCTTCCTTCTCTTCCTTCTCTCCTTCTCCTTCTTGTTCTTCCTTTGCACCAAGGGCACCACCAATGGGGGGGAAAAGGGTGAGATGGTGGTGCAAGGGAGGGGAGGGGGTGGCGGCTGGGGGGGAAGAGGAGGGGGGAGGCGCCCACAAGGGATTTAAAGGGGGAGGGGCAGCTAGGGTTAGGTGGAGAGGGGGTGCGGCCACCCCTTGGGCCCATTGGCCCAAGGTGGCAGGCCCGCCCTCCTACCAGCCCGCTTAAAAAGTTTTTTCTTTAAATTTATTTATTTCATTTATTTTTCATTTTATAATATTCCACTATTTTGTTTTCCCTTCTCATGATTTTATAATAAACCGGCGTCGAATCGACGTTCTGGATATTACATCCTTCTCCCCTCCCTGCCTTGCTCCCCGTGGGCGCCTGGCCCAGCCAACCACCCCCCTCTTCCTCCTCCCTCTAGCCCAAGCGCCTGTGCGCCATGTGCGCCAGCCGCTTTGGCCCACCGGCGCCCAGTGCTGCTCCTCCCTTTCCCTTCTTCTGGCGCCCGTCCACGACCAGCCCAACTCGCGCATTGGCCGCCTAACACCTGGTTTCACGCGTCGCCCCTGGTTCCCCCATCGCATCCATGCCAGTTGCGCCTACCGTCGGCCTTGCCTGCGCTCCTGCTCTCACCGCCTACGTGCGCTCACTCAATGACGCCACTCCGGCACTACTTCTCTAAGCACGCGTCGTCAATGCATCCAGCGGCCAACCACCTCTCCCCGTGTATAAATGATCCTCGAGCTCACCTCCTCACTCCCCATAGCCTTCCCTTTCCTTCCCTTGCTCTATCTAGGCCAAGCCGCCCCTGCACTCACACTGGCCGCCACCACTCAGCACCGTCCCACCCCTCCGACGAAGTTCTCTCCAATCCATCCACGTCACAACATGTTCCAGGAAGTCCCCTACCTCCCCACCCGACTAATTGGCTTGCCGTGCTCTATGCCATCGTAGCAGCTGTTCTTCCCCAATACTGGCTAGATCCACTTCCTCCGGTAGCATTTCTTCCTCATAGCACCATTTCCCAATTCCTCATTGTTGAAGCATCTTCACGCTGCCCCAAAGCTTCCCCAACCACTGACCGGAGTTCTCCCCTGTCGGAGTATCCCCGCCACGACGACCACCCGCCGCCGCCCACAGCTCACGTCGCCAGGCCACCTTGGCGCCTTCCCGGACAAGCCACCACCGCAGGTGAGTTCCCGTTGACCCTTTTTTGCTCATGCTCACCGTAGTTTTCCATCACTTCCCTCCCGCCGCCGTCGCCATGGTCGGTGCCCTACGTCCGGCGCTCCCTACCACCCGTCGGCCACCGTCAGCTCTACCCAGGCCGGGCCTATGCCTCCATCGACTCCCTCACTTCCCTAGTGTTCCGTTTTGGCGATCTCCAGTGTCTCCCCGGCCACCCCTCACTAGTGACCGCCACCGGGCCTTGCACTCCCTACCTCCCCTATTTCAGCGTCCCCCCCCCCCCCCCCGCCGGATGTTTCTCCCCCACCACTCATTTTCTTTCTCCTTCCTAGCTCCCTTTCTTTTTTTATATGACATGTGGACCCAGCTAGAAGTGGCATCTAGTTAATGGTTGTCACTTGCATTCTCTCCATACATTGCTAACTTTTTAAATTTAAATCTAAGAATTATTCCAAGAAGTAATGAGATAAAATATGGTTTGTAACTTTTGGAAATAAGGATGTAAGTATGAAATTAAATAAAAAAAGGCTTATGCAAATTAAATAAAACTCAACTTTGGTTATCCTTATGCCAAATAGGGGTTAATAAGTTAATCTTTTTTATAAAGATTTACTAAAACAAGTCTAAGCATGATCTATCTTCCAAATGGCAAGAGATTAACATGGAATTAAGTAAATTTTAATATTAAAATCTAATATGTGAAACTAATTAAAGAGGTTGTAAATTTAAAAAGCACTAGGGGTTTAATCCGAAATAATTAACCTCTAAGAAATAACAAATTAATTATTCCAAGAAAAATTAATGTAAGACATTGAAATGCAAGCTACCAAAAAGCAGGGTTTTAGAGTTTTTCTCAAATAATTTCAAATGTTCTCAAATTATGCTCTTTGAACCCACCTATTAATCATGAAACCCTAGCAACCCTAAGTGATCCAAATACTGATTTTCATGCTGGTATCTCCAAAACTGATCTTATCAATCCAATTTAAAATTTGGCAGGTTTTCGGCCACATGGAGCAATGGCCATAAAATTGCTCATCTCTAAAAATCATGATACCTCTATTCCAATGAATGCTTAAAATAATCATTTGAAAAGTCTCCGATAATTACCTATAAAAATATCAAGGTTTGAATCAAGGATCACCTTATAATTGTTTAAAACCTTCTAAATCATAAACAATACTTATCTCAGATCCTATCACCAAATGACCCTCAAAATTAATTGTAACCCTCCAATGAATCAGTGCAAATCTTAAAAGAGAACTCGGCTTAAATTTTAAACTTCTAGTCCAATGAAGCGTAGACTGCTAATCATCCCATATCTTAATTAAATAATTTTAAATTAATGGTTTAATTAATCTGGTAGTTGCAGATCTTAAATAATATTGCATCTCGAATTATACAGTTAATTTAACCAATTAAATAACTCCCCTCACCCCAGATAATCTCTCCCCTCGGCCCGTAAGTCCTACCTAACTCATGAAACTTTCTTGATAAATATAAATCAATAAGAAGAAAGTTATTAATTAAAAAGATCAAAACATGGTATCATGTAATCGGCTATGTCTGCCCACCTTCCTTTTTCAAAACAGAATATCCATGTGGGTAATCCTTTACCTTAATCCTTCCTTGACCTAAAATTTTCTCTCATGGTGCAATTGCTCAGCCGCATCCTTCTTGTGCCCAATTCTATTGGCAGTACCTTCTTCACAATCACAAAATCCCTTCTCAAAACCTCAATCATAGCCGAACTTAATCAAGCCCAATTAAATCTATTTGGACGTTTGAAGTTGTTTGGATTTATTTAATTCTTTGTTCATTTGTTGCATATTAGAATCTGAAGTTTCAATGAAGCGACAAGTTCAAACGAGATCAAAACTAGAGTAAAAGCGAGGATCCAGGATTCTTGGTCACTGACTAAGAGGGCTTTGAGTTACATCAAGGCCATAGTGAACCAAGAAAGGCAAGTCATTGCTTTAATCATATTGATCCTACTTTTTGTGGAAAATTATGTTCCTTTAAGTTATCAAAGTGCATGCTTAATTTATTATGCAAATGTAAGTCAAAGCTTAAAGTAGCTACATGCCTACTTGATGACGTAGTAATATGATTATGCCATTCCTTGATACTTGAAACACCTTACCTTTGTCACCCTAGATGTCAATGATAACTTTACTAGCTATAAGTCAAATTTAATGCTATGCTACTCTTGTTAAGTTCAGGGCATTAAATTGTCCTGCTCATTATTCATCAAATATGAAAACTTATTTCGGGACAGTCACAGGATGTAAGTGACTGATAATTTATGATAACATGGTTTATGCTTTTCAAAACCCCTAAAAACTTGCTTTACCTATCTGGGTGGATGGTAAGAAAGGTTGATGTGGATGTAATACAAGAATTTATGGTTTGTGGTATGCACTGCTCAAATAAATTAAGGACTTAATTTTGTAATAGCCTCCTCGTGTAAAATAGTACAACCGCAAGCTGGCAAAGTGTAGGTTTGGCTGCATAATTCACAGGTAGGGGAAAGGAGGGAACTTGCAGGAGGATAGTGAAGGTCCAGCTTGAATGGGACACCAAGTGGAGGGTGACGTTTGCTAAATAGAGTGGCGTTCACTATGGTGGAACATCCCATATAACCTATGGGACCCATGCATGTGGGAGCATCCCATAGGGCGCGAGGTGTTGTAAAGGTCTCGTGACAATCTCTCGATCTATATGACTAAGGAATCACGTAGGCATGTCAGACTGATTGTCTCTTATGAGTAAAGATGTACAAACTCTACAGAGTATAAACTATTCGAACAGCCGTGCGCACGGTCAAGGACAGACATGGGATACAACCGCAAGCTGACAAAGTGTAGGCTTGGCTGCATAATTCACAGGTAGGGAAAAGGAGGGAACCTGCAGGAGGACAGTGAAGATCTGGCTTGAATGGGACACCAAGTGGAGGGTGACGTTTACTAGATAGAGTGGCGTTCACTATGGTGGAACATCCCGCATAACCTATGGGACCCACGCATGTGGGAGCAGCCCATAGGGGTGAGATGCTAGGGGGCGAGGTATTATAAAGGCCTCATGACAATCTCTCGATCTATGTGACTAAGTAATCATGTAGGCCTGTCGGACTGATTGTCTCTTGTGAGTAAAAATGTACAAACTTTGTAGAGTATAAACTATTCGAACAGCCATGTGCACGGTTAAGGACGGACATGGGAACTTCCTTGAGTTAGTTCTATTTCAAAAACCTTTGTGTGTGGTATAAAAATCTATCAGAGGGAGGTACTCTAACTTCAACTTTTCCTGGAGGGATGTACTCCGGTGGAGATAAAAACTAGCATTGGTAGAGGTAACCATGTATTGTAAAAGATAGATGTAACCTGTGCTAGTATTACTATTTCATTCTCACAATCAACTTTAGAAAATTTGATTTAGTTAAAACCGCTAAGTCTCAGGAGTTTTCCTAATTATTGTACTTTTGAAACAACACTTTAGCAACTAAAAGGACCTCAAGCCTTCCTTTCACAACCTTGCATGCAGAATTATTACATCCTGTGTGGTGGCTTACTAGTACAGTTGTACTCACTCTTGCTTAATTACCATCGTCCATTCAGTCAAGAAAAGAAGATCAAGCCCTACGATGCTTCTAAAAGGGTCAACAGAGATAGAAGTCGATGAGGCTAAGAACTAGGTCGCGAACCCCAATTGGCTACCTGTGGGCAAGTCCTGAAGAACCCACCTGTGCGAAGTCTCCGCTGCTGCACTCTTTGTTTTCGGCCTATTCAGCCCATGTATAAGGTATCACTGTATTAATTAAGCTTCTGCATCATATGTTTTTTATATACAGTAATGTATCTGTGAGTACTATCTACTGATCCAGAGAATAGTACGGTAGAATCACAGAGGATCTGGGTTTACTGAACCCGGGGTCTAACATACCAATTTTTACAATTGGTATATTTTTAAATTTGCAATGTTGGATATTTTCACTAGTTTATTCTCTAGTGATCCTTTTATAATATATGCCATATCAAAAATGCTCTCTTGAATCTAGAATCTAAATTGAGTTTTAGATTGAGCTATACTAGTTCTTTTTTGATGCATAAGTTAAGATTAGCTCTTTATTCTTGAACTAGAAACTAAAATAAAAAATAATCTCTTTTTGTGCGAAAAAACTGATCTCAACAACTATTTCTCATGTGACGGCTTGTCATTGCAATAGACATGAAATCGGGGGGTTAGATGACCAAGATCACTTTTTTAAGTTTCTTGCTTGGGATGATCATAGTAAAACTTGAGATCTAGCACATGGCTAATAAAGCAAAAATTATAAAAAAAAATAGTTAAAGCTTAGGAGGCAGTTGTGGATGACTCCTAATTTAGGATTTGCTTTGCTAAGACCAAAATCTATTTCGTAAGTGCTAAATGAGCAAATTATGCTCAATTCGAAGTACCTGAACAAAATGATTCAATATTACTTATAGCGCTCTAATTGACTCAATTGTTGCTTCTTGGTTCCATTTAACCTTCTTGACATAGCTTAGCTCATACTTAGATTCCTGATAAACTTGTTAATTTTGAAGCTTTGCTTATCTCAAAATTAATTTGAATGTTTTAAATTATGCTATCTTGCCTAGATTTATTATATATATCTCATCATGATGTAGATAGTTTTGTATGTATTTTATGGCTTTAAGTGGTATCCTTTTTAACTTAAACCTCACTTTCAATAATTTTCAAAACTCTTTAGTTTTCACATTTTCGTACATGCATACATGCTCTCTTTTATGTTTCTTGTACTCCAAATAGTGTCACGCATATTTTGAGGGAGAGCCCTTTGTGTCTCTATTGCCAAGTTGATGAACGATTGAGAAAAAGGCATTAAGGGGTGAAAAATTGCATAAAGGTGGATAACATGCATTTTTAATGATATAAGTAGTATTGGTTGCAAAACTTGCTAAGTGGAACTCAAAAAGCCAAAATGAGTTTTTTTTTAAGTGAGGGGGAGCTTCATTGCATATCATCTACTCTCTTTTGTATTTTTGGTTCCTTCTCATGCTATGAGAATGATCATGGTGAGCAATTGCTCTTGTCTTTGGACCATGAGCAAGATTGAGTTTTTTGTGAGATTTTAGGTGTGATTTGGAGCTATTGTACAAAACTTGTTCTTTCTCAATATTTGCTCCATTCTATACTTTGCCAACATAGTCATGAGCTCTTCTTTCTCTTTCAGATGGACCATGTATGGTTTTTTCAACTTCTTGCTTTTCTTTTTAAAAACAAACTCAACTTCTTGTCATTTTGGTGTTTGTCAATACTCATCAAGGGAGATGTTGTGAAACCATGTGGAGGTCACCCTATGGTTGTGATGAGTAATTAACATTTCATTCAGATAGTTTGCAAAGTTTGAGTTTGGTTTTTGAGAGTTTGCAAATTTTTTAGTTGCTTCTATTGCTAGCGATATGACTGGCATTGGGGCTATGGTCATACCGGCTAGGGGCTATGGTCACTTGACCGACCTAGGACTGGCAATCAGACCGGTGGTGGAGCGGCGGTCAGATCGGCATAGGAGCCACGGTTTGACCGGTCAAGTGTGGCACTACCAGCGTTGTACTAGCAGTATGACTAGAGTTAGGTGGTACGGCCAGCTTCTGGTTAACGATCATACCGGGCGAGCTGCTGCTGGCGGCCTTGTTAGTTTGTGTTGAGTTGGTTGAGGTTGTGTAGGTACAGCATAGGTGTCGTTGCTTGTGTGCACAGGAATTTAATGTTTGTTCATATATTTAGGATCAGTGGTTTTGTGCATACATTTTGCATGGTGCATTGTATGGATTAATTATATTAATTGATGCTTTTATGTATTGTATAGTGCTACATGATGATTTGCTTATTTTTGTTGGTTGTAAGACTCTAGAGCTACATCTTGGTGAGGTAGATGGAATCGAGACTAAGCTAGAAGAGCTTAGGTCCAAAGTGGTTAAGGGATCGGAACTACGTTCCAGAGAAGCTGAAGTCCAGACAATCAAGGAGCCGCTGAACATGATCGATGCTTGAGGGGTAGTTACATGCCAAGATGATGAGGAACCGAAATAAGAGTTACCGATGTGGACATGACGGGTAACGACAAGTTGGATCGAGACTAAGTTCATAGAGGAACTGAGATCCAGAGCGGTCAAGGAAGTCGGGTACTGTCATGCGCGAGGAAAAGCATGTGGTGTGCCAAGTGGCTTAGGTCGTTTGCAAGCGAGAATGGTTTGGTGTGATCTGGATGCGTGAGAGACTTGGCGGCAAGTCATTGGAGCCACATGGAATGTAACAAAGCATGGGCGATACTTCATGGCAAAGGAAGCGGAAAACTTCGTGGAAGAGGTAATTTTGGTAAATTATCTACTACCGAAAAGGTGGTAGTGTGTGAAGCTACTGCATTAGCCTAAATGGTTTAGGTCTCGTATGTACTGAAAATGTGAAGTGAGTCAATTGATGATTTACTAATGGATTAATGAGTATAAACATTTTGATAAGTGTGCATGTGTAAGTGTAAACCCAATATAGTGTTGGGTTAACGAGTTAGCCTATGTAAGTGGATGAGACCGAATTAGATATGTTGATTAGGGTTTCTCTTGTGAACCTCCATATATAAAGAGGGGGAGAGGTGGCTAGGTTAAGATTTTGGGGAGTTTAGTAAAAGTCTTTGAGAGGAGAGTTAGGATTCATAGAGAGAACCTTGTGGAAGATGTGAGAGGCTCTTCTAGCAGAGCTTTTTATCATCCTTATACTTCGTGTTGGCTAAGAAGTGGTTATAAATATTCATCTCCAAATATCAATAGAGAATAAAATTTGTCCAAATATTTCCCTCTTTTGTTCTTTTGATGAAATCTTGATTTAACTTAGTTTTGGTGTTTTCTCTTCTCTTCTTGACTTTGTTGTGCGCCAAGTATGTGTAAGTGATAAAGATGTATCTTAAAAATCAGATCTCATCCATCTAAACACTTGTATTTATAAGTTTTTGTGTTTATCTAGGGGTTTTAGCTTAAATTCATGCTGTGATTTAATTTGCTATGATATGTGAAAACCCATTTAAGGTCACCTAAATCATTTAAGACTCACGACCAAGAGTAAATCAAGATTTTCCTCTTTACCCGGTTTTGGTGCTTCCTTCATTCAAATAAAAAAAGGTCAGAACTTTGACAATAATTATCTCGATTGTTGAGTGAAATAAGTTTCTGACATTCTAAAGAATGTACATGCCAAGTTTCAAATCATTTGGACAAACGGATCAAAAGTTTCATCATTTTTCGTTTTAAAATCGTACTAATTTTACTATTCCTATGCTGATTCTACTGCAGCAACGATACTACTAGGGATACTGTAGCGGTACTACCGGTTCAATTGTAGCACTATAGAGGTACTACCATTTTATTATTGTGGTACTACTAAAGTTATTGTAGCAGCACTATCAATTTTGCATAGTTTCTTTTAGATCTTTTTTGTGTGGGTGATTAATCTCTGAACTTCACAACTTCTCATAGTTATCTTTACTACTTAAAAAAGGGACTTGGTGGTTGGTCCGTCATCTCCTTCTCACAAAACAAGATCTGCTGACATGTTGCCCTACCCCACCTCACGAAACGTGCGCTGCCTCCTCCAACTGAACCTTCCTCCCACCTTCTCCCCACCCCGCGCCGCCGCCTCCTCCCCTCCCTCCCACCCCGCGCGCCGCCTCCTCCCCCCACCCCGCGTCGCTGCCGCCTCCTCCTCCTCCCCACCCCGCGCCGCCGCCTGGATCTCTCGCGCTCGCCTAAGTGGCCGCCCAGTCGCTGCTGCTCTTCTCCGGCTCGATGCGAGTAGAGTAGAACAAGCACGCGCCTCCCCACCCGCGTGCCGCGATCCCCCCCCCCCCCCCTCAGATTTTGCGCCGGTTGCTGCGATTCAGTAGCTCGCATACTCGGCTATGATTCGGTTGCTGGATTTTATGGGTTTTGGGGGGACTTTTTTTTATCCGGGTTTGTGGTGCTGGGTGCAGATCTAACTGAAGGCGGCAGGGGTGAGGCGTACGCGGCGATGCGAGGCGAGGGCAGCTCTGAGTGGTCGGCTCGAGCGGGCGCTCGACCACTGGCGGCGGTGGCGATGACGATGAGCGTGCCCCAAGCGGCGCGCGTCCCGGCTCTCGCGAGGTGAGTGTCCAGGAGTGAGTTGTTTGATTGAGGATTTGGGGTACTGCTTAGGGTTTAGGTTGGTGATTTAGTTTAGGAAGTGTGTTCCGTAGCTTGAATTCGGGGGAAACTTTTGTCCCTAGCTTAGGTTGCGACCGAGTAATAGATGTAAATTGTAATTTAGTCTGGAGCTGTAGCTATGCTTAGTTTTTGTTCATGCGGCTTTGCTTTTAGGCTGACGACTAAGCTACGTAAATATGGACAGCAGGACAAGTGTGTATGTTTTTTTGATGGAAACCGGCAGGAGAGCTGCCTGTTCTATTAATAAAGGAGAGTTTTAGTTTAGGCTACAAAAAAATAACAGGAACTCTACACTCGTCGGTGCTCCTTAAACGGCCTACGCAAGACAAATGTCCAGCTAACACCCGAGCTCTGGCCTTCTCTTTCATTGGTAATTTGGATTGCCAAATCTGTGTGTATGCTTTTAGAGAGCTCGAATTGGGCAGTAGAATTTCAGTGGGTCAGTTTCACTTGAATGGATTACTTAATCGGGAATTAATGGGATTTTCCTTCGAAAGAATTAAGAATGTTTCACTTAAATGGATTACTTAATCGGGAATTAATGGGATTTTCCTTCGAAAGAATTAAGAATGGGATTCAAAACAGAGTTTGTGTGTGAGAAGTGTGGACAAGTCTTGGATTAGTCATTTTAGCATAAAGAACTGCTTAAAAGAATGTGTATGAGCTCAAAAGTATAGTGTCATCCACAAGAACACATAGAATCAGTGCCTTGGTTGGGACTGTTTAAGAATGCTATCCATCTCCTTCCAGACATCTATACTTTTTAGTGTACAATTGAAATATGGGGGTTATTTGCTGGACTTTATAGTTTTCTCTCTGTGATTGATATTCACTGGATGAGGACTTTCTAAACATAGCTTTCCTTTTTAAGTAATCTATCTATGATAGCCTTCGCTTTCCAAATGGCCCTAAGGTACTGTCTACCATGATCTGAATTTCTGTACTTGAATGGAGTTCTTAATAGGCATTTGTCGGTTTGCTTTGCAGATTTATCAGTCATTGAGTATATATTTTCTACGACCATACGAAAATTGTGTGAAATATGCTTAATTCAGCTAAGAATTTTATCTTGGTAATCTATTGTACTACAACAATGATCTGCAAATTTAAGACTCAGTTGGGTTAGGTGTACTCCCTTTGTTTCTTGGTATCGTCAACCTTGAGGATTTGTTTGTGCCATGCTTTAATAAATTTTCCTGATGTTTTCCACTTTACCCTAGCAAGTTGTCTTTATTTGCAGTGTGATTGTAGAAGCCCTCAAGTTGGACAGTTTGCAGAAGCTTTGTCATCACTGGAGCCAATTCTCCGAAGAGTTGTGAGTTAAAAAAAAACCTTGCAGTATCTGTTATTGAACTTGTTGATATACCCATCTGGCTGCTTTCCTGATCAATTGCCACACATTACTTGCTGTGTAAGTCAGTGAAGAAGTAGAGTGCGCTTTAGCCAAATTGGGTCCTGCAGCTCCAGCTAGAATTCAAGGTACAAGATCATGCAACTTGTTCTTTCTTGTTGCACTTGTTGTTGCATCTTTCGCAGGGATATAGATATTTGTTTCCATAATTTTTATTTAGATCTGCCACACTAAGTCGAGCATTATATCTTGTGTCAAAACAGGACCTCTCCCAAAAGAATTGAAGGCCACGATGGTAGAAATCTCGGCTTCACTTGGGACTAGGTTATCACTCCCACTCTTTCTTGGAGGAAAAGTGGAAGGTGAGCGAGGAGCCGCATAATACATGTTGTCTTCTTTGGATGCAAGCACTAGACAAGTTGTTAGTTCAGGACTGAGTCATTTGCAAACTGGATGTTCTTGTGCTTGAGGGTGATTTTAATAAAGA
Source organism: Melocanna baccifera (assembly GCA_036346265.1). NCBI lineage: Eukaryota > Viridiplantae > Streptophyta > Magnoliopsida > Poales > Poaceae > Melocanna > Melocanna baccifera. Next base: position 23,664,068 of record CM070679.1, read on the forward strand.
GGAAAATGAGGATTGGACTGAAGAGGAATTTGAGAGCCACATTGTCAAAGAACGTGAAGGGAAGAGGCCTCTTTTAACAGTGACCTTCAGTGGCGCTTAAAGAAGGTGTAGAGACCATAGGAGAGCTTATCTTCACCGACAACTCCAGTTGGATAAGAAGCGAGAAATTTAGACTTGGCTTGAGAGTCTCTTGAGATTTTGTGAAGGAATTCACATCAAGGAGGCAAAGACACATGCTTTTACTATTAAAGATCATAGAGGAGAATGTATGTTTCTGTGTTCTTTACTATTATATTGTCATTGTTAATAATATAAAATATAGTTTTAAAATATGACTATTTTCCCTAATTTTTGGTAGTGTACAAGAAACACTACCCTCCTGCACTAAAGGATGATGTTTGGCGATTGGAAAAGATTGGAAAGGATGGTGCGTTCCACAAGAAGCTAAACTCAAGTGGAATCTGTACAGTTCAAGATTTTCTTCAACTTCTTGTTAGAGACCAACGAAGTTAAGAAATGTAAGTCGTATTTATGTCTGTTTGTGACTTATGAATAATGAACATTGTTGACTCGTAGCCAAATATCAGTTTCTCCTATTATTCAGTTTGAGATTATATTTGATAGCATGTATCAATTTTATTTGGTTTTCCGTTGCAACGCACGGGCATCTTACTAGTTAAAGTGAAGAACAAGTGCTTCCACCTTGAGAAAAGACTTGAAAAATATCTTGTAATCTTATTGGCTCCTATTTACCCTTTCTAGTCATCATATTCTATCATAAATATACAAACACGTCATTTCAATTAACCACGCCTTAAAGAATATCATGTTTAATTTTATTATTATTTCATCATTTGAGCTGCATAAAAACTCACCAAACACCCGTAAACTAATAATTCAGGTAGCATGTATGAAAATTTGCAAATGGCTATGTTCTTAATGGGATTGTAATATTCAATACATACAGTGATACAGTTCAACATTTTGCTAGGCTACTTAGCCGACAAATACCATCCATTTAGCATCTAAACCTGCTACGGCTTTGCTCTTTCTTCTTTAAGTAACTCTCTCTCCCTCCTACTTAGGGCGTGTTTGGATGAGGGGATTGCTCAGGGAATTTTTAGTATTTAGTTCACTAAGGATTTAGATCCAAATCCCATGCCGCCCATATAAAGGGATAAGGTTTAGGGCCTATTCTTTTCAGCTTCTCAAAACGGCTTTTGATTTTTGCTATAGTACCTAATTTTTAAATGGAGTATTTTTTTAAAATGGAGTCTACAAGCTAATTATAGTACTCGTTAAAAGTCCAACATCTGTACCATCTAAAATCGCAAACGAGTATCTCTCTACGTAATCTCTGTCGTAAACAGCTAAAATTTAAAATTTTTAACCAAAAACTATAAACCGTAGTCAAAAAGAACAGATCTTTAATATAGTCTGAATGGTAGGGATTACGGCCAACTGTTAGATGCGGCCTCAGCGATTTTGACTAAAGAATAGGACTGCCAATATCTTTGTAGCACACCTTCAGGAAATTCTCGCTCTCTAGAAGTACGAGTGCCTACTGGTTGACAGATCAATGTGTCATTTAACTTGCGGCCACCAAATTTTGGGGGTTCAATCCTGGTTGACAGATTGCCTGACTACTGGATGCTTGATTTGAAGGATCAATAGAACTGTCCCCATCAACAGTACAACACCTGATTGGCTTCTGAACCTTGCCGAAAGACACAGTTTTACAACAGTATAGTTCAACGAACCTGCAGACACAAAGTAACTTTGTTTTGAGTAATTCAAAAGGAGAATGTATAAAAAGGCTGAGAGAATTTGCACAACAAAGACAAGTGCATGGTTCTCTGGGAGATTTATCCAAGCATCATACCACCAATCTAAAAGTAAGGCGTAAAGGAACATGATCAATACATCATCGATGTAATGTAATCTATGTTAAATGAACTAAACAAATGGGAAAACATTGAGCTCGTCGAAAGAATCTGGCACAGGATCTGAATTGGGTGATATGGCCAGAAAAGGTGAAGTCGATAGTTTGTGAATTCATTGACGCGCAAGGAGTGTTTAAGGCAGGCTCAAAAGGAGCTGAAGGCAAATGTATTACATTGGAGCGGCTGCAACAAGAATTTGCACATCAAGATATGTACACTGAAGACAGAATTAAGGAGCGACACCCCAGCACGCTAGAGGATATAATGTAGGTGAAAGGTCAAGGGTAGAATCGCCTCCTAGAAGGGGACCGAAACATGTCTTTCTTACACAGCAAAAGGAAGTCAGAGAAAAACCAAAAACATCTTGTATACCCTTGGTGTAGTCCTATCAAAATAGCATATATCCTATCTTCCACAGCTCTAGATTCCTATCAATAACCATCCTACTCTCATCAACTAGCACCACATCATCACAAAAAGCACACACTAAGAGATATCTCCTTGTATGTCCTACGTGATCTTGTCCATCACTAGAGCAAAAATGTATAGGCTCAACGTTGATCCTTGGTGTAGTTCTATCTTAATAGGAAAGTCATTAGTAACACTACCATATATTCTAATATTAGTCACAACATCTTCGTGTATATTCTTAATTAGGATAATATATTTTGTTGAGACTTTTTTCCTTTGGAGCACCCACCATATAAACTTCCTTGGCACTTTGTTATAGACTTTCTCTAAGTCAATAAATACTATGTGAAGGTCTTTCTTTTGCTCCATATACCTCTCCATCAACTGTTGTAGCAAGAAAATCACTTCCATGGTCGACCTCCTAAGCATAAAACCAAATTTGTTTGTCGTCACGCTAGTCACTTTTCTTAAATAGTGCTCAATTACTCGCTCTCAAAGCTTCATTGTGTGGCTCATAAGCTTAATTCCTCTATAATTAGTATAACTTTGAATATCTCATTTATTTTTAAAAATTGGAACTAATATGCTCCTCTACCACTCGTTTAGCATCTTGTTCAACCTAAAAATGTATTGAATAAAGTAGTTAGCCAAACAATTGCTACTTCTCTTAGGCATTTTCACACCTTGGTAGGGATATTATCAGGCCCCAACGCCTTACCCACTTTCACCCTTTTTAAGGCCTCTTTTACTTCCGTCTCCTGGATTCTTCGAACAAACCGCCTATCTGTGTCATTAAAAACATCATCCAATTCAATCATACTATCATCACTATCATGATTAAACAGCTTGTTGAAGTAATCTCTCCACCTATCCTCGATATCATCGTCTTTTACCAAAAGTCTATTAGTGTCGTCTTTGATGCATTTAACTTGGTTAAAATCTCTCTTCCTTTCTCGAAGTTTATCCATCTTGTAGACATTCTTCTCACCCTCCTTTCCACATATGCCTTGTCTCTTGCCTCACTCACCGCTTTCTTTGCATTCTTTTTTGTTGTTTTGTATTTTTGAACGTTGTCATCGCTTCTATCAAGATGCATCTACTTGTAGCATATATTCTTCTCCTTGATAGCCTTTTGCACTTTCTCGTTCCACCACCACGTGTCTTTAAGTTCGCCTCTTGTCTCTTGGGTCACTCCAAGTACCTCTGTAGCCACATTCCTAATACGAGTTACCATCTCTGTCCACATATTATTTGCTTCGCTATTCGCTTCTCCCACATTCCATATCCTTTCTGCAATCATTCTCTCCTTAGACGCCTGTGCAGTGTCCCCTTTGAGTTTCCATCACGTCGTCCTCGTGGCTCTGGTGACCTTAACCTATCGAACCTATAATCTAAAACGAAAGTCAGATACTACCAACTTATATTGCTAGACAACACACTCTCCAGGTATAACCTTACAGTCTATACAGGCTCGTTTGCCCTCCCTCCTAACAATGACAAAAATCGATTTGATTAGAATGCTAACCACTGCTAAAGGTAACTAAATGGGAAGTCTCTTTCTAAAAAAAGGTATTAGTTATCATGAGATCATAACCTATAGCAAAATTTAAGATATCTTCTCTCTCTTGATTCCTATCACTATAATCAAAACCCCCATACATATTTTGAAACCCTCCACTAGTTGTACCGACATGACCATTGAAATCATCTCCTAAGAAAATCTTCTCACTGTTAGGCACACTTCTAACTATATCATCTAGGTCATCCCAAAATTGCCTCTTAGCGGCCTCATACAGACATACTTGTGGAGCATATGCACTAACAACATTCAAAACTAAGTCACCAAGGATTAGCATGACTAGGATAATCCTATCCCCATTTCTCCTCACGTCAACAACTTCGCTCTTGAGGTGCTTATCGATTAAGATATCCACTCCATTCTTATTTCGTTCTATTCCAGTATACCACAACTTGAAACCAGTATGCTCTACTTCCTTCGCCTTTTGACCCATCCATTAAATATCTTGAACACACAAGATATTTATATGTCTCCTAATCATCGTATTAACTACATCTCTTAACTTACCTATTAAGAACCCTATATTCTAACTACCCATATGAATCCTACTCTCCTTGGCTAGCCTCCTTGCCCCTCGCACTCGTCGAGTAAAGTATGAAGACTCTTACACATTTTCCACTATCCGAATGCCGACGTAGCACATCATTAAGGGAGTGACGTCCTGGTCCTTATTTATTACCACACCCGGTTCCGATATGGCGCGTCGCTAAGAGGGTTACGTCTCAATGAAACTATTTTGGGTTTCATTTCATGAAAAGATGGCTTGATTTCATGTTCACTCGCTAAGCCTAATACAAGCCTCCTCTTTTTTTCCTAGCTTAGGACATGCTATATAGAGAACTACATAGGCGAAGTTGTTGATTGACCAACATACCTAAAGGAATATTTCTGGGCCTGTGAAATGCACAAGCATTTTTCAGTCAGATTAGCATACAGCACGCATACCAATTTCAACAGACAAGTGGATGAATAGCACAGGCAGACAGCCAGATAACCAACACTTGGAATCAAGCCAAAAAATCAATATAATGGAAACTGATACAGGCATCTAGTCTCGTACGTTCTTACAATGCCTGCTGGAAGCAGCAGTACGAAGATCAATGGATGTGAACCAGGAGCTAGGATGTGGCATAGATGAATTAGAATGTCCAAGAGAAGCGCTGATGGATGTAATTCAGGCCATGTTGGATGAACAGCAGAACAGCTAACAGTGATTCTGTGGGTTATGTGGAGCAACCACAGCAAAACTTTGTTCATTGATGACATGAGAAGCCCACAAGAGGTTTGGGTGTTTTCTAAATGCTATACTGAAGAGATTCAATAATGAACTAACAGCACTGTTCTTTGCAATTCTATAGGTACAAAGCAATAAAATAAGGAGTGACCACATTCAACATGTAATTTTGATGGATATCACAAAAAAAGGATAAAGAAACAAAGGATTGTACGAACACATTAAAAGAGTTCAACAAAAATAAATTACCTGGTTGCAGCCTCCACAGACTCCATTTTGAGATATGCAAAACCCTTACAAATAGGATCACGAGTCTTCTTATTTGCAGAAACTGCTGGGTTTATAGTTATCAGGCCAGGGAACCCTTTGAAAGCTAGCTTCAAGTCCTTGTGTATGTTCTTCTTTTTTGGAAGGTTCCAAATACGAACATGAACACCATCATTACTGAGATCTGTTGCAAAGTATGGAGACTTAATCAAGAAAACAAGGTTTATGTACAACAATACTTTCTTCAAACCCTTCCACAGTGGCTAAATGAAGCGATAACAATTTCAAAAGATTTGCAAACTGTAATGCTGAGGCAGCTGAGCTATCTACTAAGGAGAGCTGATAACAATAATATATATATATATATATATATATATATATATATATATATATATATATATATATATATATATATATATATATATATATATATATATATATATATATATATATATATATAAGATATATTGCATCATACCGACACTCACTTTGAGGGTTACAGAAATTTCATCAGTTTCTTAACATGTTTTTGTCATTGGCCTCAAAAGTTTGTAAAGGCCATGTTTATGTGAAGGAACATCATAGGACATCAATTTTGGTTGGTGTTAGAATGGAACAATTGAGCAACCAAAATTCTAAGAATTATCAGCTTGTTGCTTGTAGGACCTGAACATTTCTCAACAATTTAAATGTTTGTTCCATGCAAGATATAGGATTATTGCATTTTCTGCCTCACATTGTGTTTCATTGGTTTGACTGTGTCTTTGGTGTTAGAGATAGAGATAGACCCGATCTCTATACTCGATCAGACCTGATCTCATATCTTTGGAAACTGATCATTAGAGATAGATTCAATCTTCTAGATTTAGTATCTGTTCTATATATGTAATCTAAAGCCGTATGGTAAGAATAGGAAGGTCTGGTCTTGTTTCCTTCTATACAATGAACTAATCCATACTTTCAATTCAAGACCAGACCTGCCTGCCTTACCATATGGCTCTAGATTACATATATAGAACAGATACTAAATCTAGAAGGATTGAATCTATCTCTAATGATCAGTTTCCAAATATATGAGATCAAGTCTGATCGAGTATAGAGATCGGGTCTATCTCTATCTCTAACATTCCCCCTCAATCACAACTTATCTAAGTTAAGATTGTATCTGAATTTTTCAAGCTGTGTTGTTGGAAGTGACTTGGTGAATCCATCTGCAACTTGATCACCTGAAGATATAAATTCAATATCCAGTAATTTATTCTTAACTCTTTCTCGAACAAAATGATAGTCCACCTCAATGTGTTTTGTTCGGGCATGAAAAACAGGGTTAGCTGAGAGATACATTGCACCAATGTTATCACACCACAACTTTGCCACAGATGGACTGTTAATGCCAACTTCCTTGAGAAGGGTTTGTACCCACATAATTTCAGCTATGGCATTAGCTACTGCCTTATACTCAGCTTCTATGCTAGATCTTGACACCGTTGCTTGCTTTCGTGCACTCCATGAAACAAGGTTCTTCCCTAAAAAGACAGCAAAACCTCCAGTCGACCTTCGATCATCTGAACAACCAGCCCAATCTGCATCTAAGAAAGTTGAGACAAGCATGGATGATGATACACTTATTTTTAGTCCAACACCTAAAGTATTCTTTAGGTATCTCAATATCCTTTTGATTGCCATCCAGTGCAAAACAGTTGGGGCATGCAAGTATTGACAGACTTTGTTTACTGAAAAGGAGATATCAGGTCCTGTTAACGTCAAATATTGTAATGCTCCAACAATACTCCTATACCTGGTGTTGTCTTCTGCTCCAAGTCTTTCTCCTTGTGCTGGTAGTTTATCACTTACTGACATAGGAGTGTTTGCTGGCTTGCAGTTATACATCTGTACTTTCTTCAACAAATCTGCGGTATATTTTTCTTGAGTTAGAAGGATTCCATCTTGTACCTTTCTGACCTCAATACCCAGAAAGTAATGCAGCTCTCCCAAGTCCTTTAGAGGAAATTCATATCTCAAATTTTCAAGTAGTGCTGCAGTGGCATTAGGATTTGAACTGGCAACAATTATATCATCAACATAAATAAGTATGAAAATAACAGTACTTCCTCTCCTATAAAAGAACAAAGATGTGTCAGCTTTGAAGGGAGTAAAGCCAAGTTTCTGCAATTTTTCACTGAGTCTGGAATACCATGCTCTTGGCACCTGTTTAAGACCATACAAGGATTTGTCCAGTTTACAAACATAGTTCTTAAGTGTCCTATCTTCATACCCAGGGGGTTGCTTCATATACACATCTTCATCAAGAACACCATGAAGGAACGCATTCTGTACATCAAGTTGGCGAAGACTCCAGCCTTGTGAGACGGCAATGGACAGGACAATTCTAATAGATGCGGCCTTAACAACAGGACTAAAAGTATCTTCATAATCAATCCCATATCTTTGTTTAAAACATTTTGCAACTAAGCGAGCTTTATACCTATCTATACTACCATCAGCTTTCCTCTTGATTTTATAGACCCATTTGCAGTCAATTAAGTTCATTCCATCCTTAGGAGGAACCAAATGCCATGTATTGTTATTTTTCAATGCCATGTACTCTACATCCATAACCTCTTTCCAGATTCTATCTCTCAATACTTCTTCTACAGTACGTGGTTCTCCATTGGAAATAAGAAAACTATACCTAACTCGGCCATCAGTGTATTTGACTCTACCATCAGTAAAAACTGCAGGTTGAATGATACCTTTCTGTAGTCTTGTTACTGGACGGTGCTGAGAGACAACCGTGGCAGAACCTTGTGGAGGTGTGCTGTTATCAGATGAAGATGATGTCGTGCTGCTAGAAGAGAGCTCAGTATTGCCAGCAGCCTCTTCCTGGACAGAAGACATCAACTCAGATTCAGGTGTAGGTGCTGCAACTTTAGGACGCCTGCTGTAGTGAGTTATGAGGGGCTTCTGTGGCACCACAGTTTCGGATGGTTCAGTGGTGACGAGTGCAGGTGACACAACATCATCAACTGCAGGTTCTGTGTGTTCCTGTTCGCCATCAAACATGCTTGAAAACTCATCTTGTTCAATAGAATTAGCAGGACAAATAGCAGCGATTAATCAAACACATTTTCACCCCCTTGATCAATAGAATTAGATAATGTATTGGGAAGAAGAAGAAGAAGTTCAGACCAAAGTCTTGCGCCTACATTGGGACGAAGTTTGGCAAATGGGAAGACTTGCTCATCAAAAACAACATCTCTAGAGATGTAGATTCTTCCAGTTGAAATATCTAGACACTTGAACCCCTTGTGCAAATTGCTATAGCCAAGGAAAGCACATTGTTTTGAGCGGAATTGAAGTTTGTGATTATTATAAGAACGAAGATTAGACCAACACGCACACCCAAAAACACAAAGAGAGGAATAATCAGGAGAAGTATTGTGAAGGCGCTCCAAAGGAGTGGACCAATTTATAACTTTGCTAGGTGTGCGGTATATCAAGTTGGTGGCAGCAATGAAAGCTTCATCCCAAAACTTAAAGAGGCATGGAGGCATGTGCAAGGAGAGCAAGGCCAACTTCAACTATATGCCTGTGTTTACGCTCTGCTTCACCATTTTGTTGATGGGTATGAGGACAAGAAACTCGATGAGAGATTCCTATTGTTTTGAAGAAGGAATTGAGTTTCTCATATTCACCACCCCAGTCTGTTTGAACAGAAATAATTTTCCTACTAAATAGCCTTTCAACAAGATTCTAAAATTCATGAAATTTCCGGAAAACTTCATATTTGTTCTTGAGCAAGTATATCCAAGTGAACTTACTAAAATCATCAATAAAACTGACATAATATTTATTTCTGCCTACAGATTCTGGGGCAGGTCCCCACACATCAGAGAAAACAAGTTCTAAAGAAACACTAAACTCATTGGGAGACCTTGAAAAGGGGATCTGATGGCTCTTTGCCTGCTGGCAGGCATTACAAACTGAGCCTTTATTTGACTCCAAAGAGCAAGGCAGATTATTGGAACTAATAACACGTTGAATGACATAAGGTGAAGCATGACCTAGTTGACTATGCCATTGAGACAGGGACGGCTTGGAGACACCAAAGACTTGTTTTCTTGGGTTAAAGAATGAGAGGGGATAAAGACCTCCTTCACTCTTGCCTTGCAGCGGGGTTTTCTTCATTGCCTGGTCCTTAATCAAGAAAAGATCAGGATGAATTTCAAAGTAAACTTGGTTATCGACAGCAAAACGATGAACAAAAACAAGGCTCTTTGTAGTTTGAGGAACATGAAGGATGTTTCTAAGATGAGATCACGATTAGGGGTATGAATGTGTGAATGACCAATATGTGTAATGTCCATTCCTGCTCCATTTGCTGTATGGATCTGATCACCACCTCCATATTTGTCACGAACAGTCAGCTTGTTAAGCTCGCTGGTGATGTGGTCGGTGGCGCCCGTGTCAATGTACCAATTGGTGTCGACGCCATGGGATGTAATAGCTGCTGCAGCCATCTTTTCGCTTTGGAGTGGTGAAGTCTGCATCAAATCTGTGCCAGCAAGCTTCAGCTGTGTGTCCTCTCTTCTTGCAGAGTTGACATTTGGGGCGAGTATCTTCACTATTGCTTGGGCGACTTGGCATGTAACTGCGGCCTCCAGTGCCACGGCCACACCCGCGACCTCTCTGAAAACTACGCTGGAAACCTCCGCGTCCACACATAGCAGAATTGGCAGATGACCACATAGTGAGGTTTGCAGAGGACTGCGATGGTCCTCCTTGTAGGAGCTGAATCCTTTGCTCAAAACTGAGGAGTTGGGAGTAGACCTCTCCAACCGAGGCTGGTTCAGCACGCCCTACTAGGGTTGACACAATTGGGTTGTACTCCATGTCAAGGCCGCTGAGGATGTAGGAGACCAGCTCTTCTTCTTCTAGGGGCTTTCCAGCAGATGCCATCTCATCTACTAAGATCTTCATCTTGCCAATGTACTCGGCAATACTCATGTTACCTTTCTAAGTTGTGGCTAGTGCTATGCGCGTGTTGACTGACCGCGCACGCGTTTGTGAGGAGAACATTGCTTCGATTGTCTGCCACACTTGGGCAGCAGTCTCCTTATCAGCGACATGAACAAGGATCTCTCTGGACAGAGATGCCAGCAGATAGCCAAGAATATGTTGATCCTTGACCAACCACTGGGTGTAGTCCTGATTTGGGATCTTGACTGTCTTCTCGCCTTGCTTGGCTTCAATTTCTTCTGGTGGTGCTCTAGCAGTTCCTCAAGGAACCCCATCATCTGAGCTCCACGCACCGTGGGAAGTACTTGCGCCTTCCACAGCATGTGGTTGGATCTGGTGAGCTTCTCAGTTATTGGGACGGCAAAGGGAAACACGGAGGAGGAACTAGAGGAGCTCGCCATTGAGGATGGCTCTGATACCATGGGAAAGAAAACCTTTGGCCGTAAGGATCCCTGCCGATCCTTACAGCCAAAGGTTTTCTTGCACATTTGGCGCTTGTAAATAACTACCAAATGTACATTATTTCTTTTCTTTATGATTTATCATATTACCAGTTTTAAAAGTAGGAAATTACCCATGGTGAGAAATTATCTTCATTGGGTTGACTGCTAAAATAATGGAATTTACTAACATTTCTTTAGGACATTGTAGTATTATTTTTGTGCTGCAGAAAACAAATTACACAACATACCATGTCTCACTCGAATGTTTTTTTATTGTAACTCACAACATAGTATGGAACTACAACTAGTTTAAGAGCATCATATTTTGGCTGAAGATTCAAGACTCAAAAGAACTGGACATCAAAGAAATATAAAAAATGTTATATCATTTTTGAGATTGCAGAAGTATTTATTAATTCAAAACGTTTAGATTGATTAAACAGAATATATATTATGTGCCAGCTATCAATTGATAAATACATCGTACGGTGTAGCTTTCTAGTGGTGGATCACCATAGAGGCATAGATGGCCATAGAGGCATAGATGGCATTTTCTTAAGAGGAAATTAGCTTAGTACCATCGCAAGGAAGTTAAACTAGAAGGATAACATCACAAAGGAGCTCAATTGCCAAATGGCATCGCAGTCACCTTGTATTATTGAAATAACACTACCATGGTCTGTGGGTAAAGTGATGTTTTTGGCCCCCTAGACTGATCGAGATCGTCAAAGAAGCTTTGCTGGAGGAGGCGGCAACGGCAGAGGAGCTCACCTGTGGTGAATGTTCTCACAATAGAGGACCTCGTGGCAGCAGGGGCAGGATAGACAGACTAGTGATAGTTGGTTTTAAATTGAGGAATTACTCGCGTCTTTACGATTTATCTGTATTTAACATTTAACAAAAATGAAGGAATGTTCGACGGGATTGTTATTTTCCATAATAAACAGTTATAGCAATGACATTTAGCATTCAAGATCCTTTCACATGTATTTGTCTAAGAGATTTATCTAATTCGCCTCTTTGCAAGATGTTGCTGAGCTAATTTCCCCTTCCTTAACTGATTTACTCACAATGATCCTTCATGCAAAATAGTTTCTGTACATCTTGTATTTTGCTAGCTCGTTACGTTTCGCATTATTAGAACCTCTGAAACTTCCTAGGATATGCAGCAACCGAGGATTCCCGGTTATTAGTCGGCTGATGATTCTCAAACAAAGAAAAAAGGAGAAAGCAATAGTCAGTTGATAGGAGTGCAGAGAGCTAACCTGCGCTGGTTTCTTTGGCCGAGTTACCGACCACGCGGTGCTTGGCCGGGGCCGGCTCGCTCCTGCGCCGCGCGCCGCCCAGGCCCATCTCCCGGAGAAGCCGCTCCTCAATGTCAGTGGAGTAGGTCCTCCCCGCGCCGAAACCGACAGGTTTGGGGCGCTTCTCCAGCCAGGTATCCTCCTCAACCTCCACCTCCTCCTTCTCGTCGCATTCCTCGTCCTCCGCCTCGTAGAAGCTGGTGGTTACGGGCTCACGGTCCCGGCGGCCGTATTTCCTCAGGCGAGGGAAGGCGAAGAGGAGGTGGGACGCACGGAGGCGGGAAGTCTGGGGCCGCGAGAAGGCGGCAGGCGCCGGCGCCGGCGCCCGCGCAGCCGCAGCGGCGGCACACGCGGTCGGCAGTAGTAGTAGTGGCATTTCGTGTTTCTTTTCCAGACCGGGTCAGTTACGCTTGCCCCTCTTATCATCGTAACAGTTAACTACCACCGTCCGATCCTTATCAGAACTGCATCGTCAGCCTCTGCCTCGCCTCGTGGCCCCTATCCTCCGCCGCTTGCCACCGACCTTACCCACGCCTACCTGTTCCCTACCGAGCGGTCCTGTAATAGGGTTGCGATAATCGGCCGATTATCGGTGATACTAGTTTTACTGGTTGACACGATAAAAATAGATACCAATTAAATAATTTTAGATAAATTTAAATTGAAGCCAATTTATAGCTAATTTGAGGTTAATTCGAATTTAACCGAAATTCAGCCCATAATTTCAACCGATAATTGATGATTTTCAGCTATTTTTTAATTCAAACTAGCTGAGTGTCCATACGTTGTTATAGAATAAAAAACATATTATATGCTTAATACCCCTAAAAACATCTTATATTTCAACCCAATATTTTTCTATTTCAGCTATCTTATATTTTTCAAATTACACTTTGGCCTCAACTTTGTTTTGCAAACTTTGCATCTAGAGGTGACGACTACTTATATGTGTGTGCATTTCATACAACTTGTTTATGTTTTCTATGTCTGTAGTTGCATATAACTACTCAAATTTGCATGTCTCGAGAAAACCCAGGAACATGGTTCAAGGATAAACTTTCACTATATAAGAGAACATAAATGGATTTCAGAATATAAAAAAGCAATTAGATTCTAACTCACTTGCGTCAAACCTATGATCTCAACATCATCACCAGTTTTAATTGTCCCCTTTTCAACATATCCAATCAAAATAGTTCCACGACCCTATAGATCAAAACCAATTAATCGATTTTACTATTAGTACCCAATGATAAAGTCTTAGCAAGACAAATAATCGATTCATCCTTAATGATTTATGGAGCAATTGACCTAAAGAAACTAAAATTCATGATTATACCAAAAAGTTACTAACATAAACATATGCAAAAAAAAGGAAATTATCAAGTTTAGAAATACAATACACAGAAGTAATGACTGAGAAAGCATTCAATGGGCTGAATTGGATTAGTAACATTTTGAAATCAAAAAGTGTATTTTAGGGTTTTAGGGTATAATGCTTTGCTTAAGTTAAATAGAACAACACTTAACGGTATCACAAATAAGTAGGCCAAGTCTTAAGCAAGTGGAATAGCCCAAGATAAACATTATTTATAGAGGCAAAACTAAAATAGTTCGATTGTGACTAATTTAGTAAAACGATGCCATCTGAAAATCCCTTATATGCCACCAGAAATATGGTTTCAAAAATATTTCATGTATGGATCAAACATTTGGTACATAACTTTGTTGGAAACATCAATACAAAGCTGCTAACTCAAGATAAGATAGAAAGTATAGCCTATAGCCAATAAAAACTTGAGCAGAAATTTTCGATGTTGTTTAACCTACTTAGGAAGTAAAAGAGCATTTACTTACCATCAACTGAGTCCACAACATTAGTAACTTCCGTAGACCCGTGCACGCTCCTACTAGGAGGAAGCAACCTCTTACGGGGCACGTACTTCAGGCCTACTACTGTCAATAGTGCAAACAATGCGCCAGCAGAGATAATCTTCAAAGCCACATTTCTGGAATCATGGATGGCATATCTAGCAAAATTTTCCTAGTCAAAATTTTCAAGAGATTCCTCAAAGCTTGTTAGGATTTTTCATGAATGACATGTCTAGCTGTTCAGTGCTAGACAGGTCATCCATGAAAAATCAAGCTTAATATGAATCATGGTAAAGTTCAGTGCTTTTGAGGAAGATGAACAAGGAATTGTGTGGTTTAAGGACCAAATTTGTGTTCCTGGCCAGGAAGAGTTAAAGAAGTTGATACTAAAAGAGGATCATGATTTGAAGTACTCAATGCATCCATGAAGTACTAAGGCCCTGTTTGGTACAGCTCCTGCTTCCAGCTTCTCAATAGATTCTTATGGAACTGTGCCAAACACCCAGATTCCCAAAATGATTAGATTCTGCTTTTCGCAAGAAGCAGACTCCAAAATGAACTAGAAATGAGAAGCAACCTTTTGGTGGATTCTCGTGGGGAGCTGTCCACCTTATATCAAATCTGCTCATTAAAGTTCATAAAAATTATCTGCAAAATGCCACTCAACTACCCCCACCTCCCTTCTCACGCCGCCCGCCTCCCCTTCATTCTCTGTCGCACCACCTCCCTTCCCCCTCCTCCCTTCCCCTCTCGCCCTCCTTCCTCTCGCCCCGCCGCCTCCCTCCCTTCTCTCGCCCCGCCGCCGCCCTCCAGATCTACCCCCGCCGCCGCCCTCCCTCCTCTCGCCCCGCGGCCTCCCTCCCTCCTCTCGCCTTGCCGCCGCCCTCCTTCCTCTCGCCCGGTCGCCGCCCTCCCTCCTCTCGCCCCGCCACCGCCCTCCCTCCCTTCTCTCGCGTCACCGCCTCCCTCCCTTCTCTCGCACCGCCGCCTCCCCCCTTCTCTCACCCCACCGCCTCCCTCCTTCTCTCGCCCCACCGTCGCCCTCCGGTCAGTGAAGGTACCAACTCTGTGATTTTGTTGTATCTGTTGTTGTACCACCGCATATTTGTGGAGGTAGTCCTCGATATGATCTTAGCATGTAGATACTTCTCCATTCCATTCCTCTATTCCTGAATGTATGCATTGTTTATGTGGTTTCTTGACTGATATTTGCCATAGTATTCCATTCCATTGAGCAGTATGCCAGTATTGAAGAATCCAGGAGAGGTTGGTAAATTTGTGTGGTGGTTTAATTTTCTGCAGGTGGCTTACCTTCACATAGACTAGAACCTAATTCAGAATCGATCTTGCAATATAAATATGTTCTATGAAGTTCTTTACAAAGCCTAGAGAATGGATACTGTCATTCTAGTTTTGGTCTTGTGAGTTGTGACAGGTTAGCTTACTATTTTCAATGAAAATGTTGGCATCCATAGCAAAAAAGGGCATCCAGAGGATGCTGTAAACAACTACAAGAGAACATTTTTCAATGTGGTGGTTGAGGAGGAAGAATTACGTGCAACGCTAGAGATTCCAGAAGAAGCTTTCACTATACTAACAATGGAGCAACTTACACAATTACAGCAATAGCTGCCATGTCTTAATTTTGCAATGCCTGAAGTCACATACTGCTACCGGATTAAATAATGAGATTGCTAAGTATGACATCAATATTCTCAGTCCATAATATCCAGTCACATAATGATTAGGGAAAGCCTCCTTTTATTTACTCATCACAAAGCTCAGGAAAAAATGTTTCAGGACTGTTACAAAAAGGGGGGCCTAGAGGGCCTTTGCTTTTCCATAACATGATAATGTACCATCATAACCAATGACAATGTGTCAATGTATATGTACAAATTTTATAGCAATGAAGTGATAATTGATTGGCTGGTTTGTGTCCACTGATAATTGTGGATGTTTATGACCTACGCAATTCTCTTTCCAGTGAAGCACTCAAGTACTACTTGTCAATTTTATCATCCTAGAAATAAAGGCAATCTCTGTATTTCTAAGCTTGCCCTGAGAATGTTTCCAAAAGCACTTTAGCTAGAGACAAATTTCATAAAAAAAACAATAACTAGCACTCATAAACTGCCAGCAAGCAACTTACTCCCTCAAGTTACAACTAGGGGTAACATGAAGTTACAGCTAGGGGTAACATGGTCTATTTCCCTCAAATCTCCTCTTTTATGAATCTGGAGCCAACCCACTAGCCAAACGCTTTTTAGAGGTAGCTCCAGATTTCAGAGAAGTGGATTCTTACAGAATCTGGAGCAGAAGCAGGACAATGATAATCTGGAGCTCTACTAAACAGGCCCTAAGATGTACCAAGATCTCAAGGACAAAATTTGGTGGCCTATTATGAAGCATGAAATCGCTCAATATGTTGCATTGTGTGATGTGTTCCAAAGAGTAAAGCTAAAACATCAGTGACCAACAAATTTGTTGTTTCTTGAGTGGAAATGAGAGGAAATTGATATAGATTTCATCACCAGTTTACTCAAGACCCAATCTGGTTATGATTCTATTTGGGTAATTGTGGATCAATTGATCAAAGTTGCTCACTTCATTCCGGTAAAGACCACATAGTCTGGTGATCGCTTGGCAAAGTTGTATATGTCAAGAATTATCAGTTTGCATGGAGTGCCAAAGAAGATTGTATCATATAGAGGGACTCAATTTACCTCACAATTTTGGTAGAGTATGCATGAAGCCATGGGCACTCATCAGAAATTCAGTATTGCTTATCACCCCCAAACTGATGGACAGACTGAAAGAGCTAACCAAATTTTGGAGGATATGTTAAGAGTTTGTGCTCATAGCACCAGTTGGGATAAGTGTTTGCCCTATGCAGAGTTTTCTTATAACAACAATTATCAAGCCAGACTACATGTCTTTGTATGGAAAACCATGCAGAAGCCCTCTCAATTGGAAGGAAACTTGAGAACGTTTTGTGTTTGGACCTGATATTATCTAGGAAACTGAAGACCAAATGTCTATGATTAGATAGAGAGGATAAAAATAGCTCAATCCAGGCAGAAGAGCAATGCAGACAATTGGCGATGAGATTTAAGTTTTGAGCCTGAGGATTATGTGTATCTCAAGATAATGCCACAAGGATGTCAAAAGGTTCTAGTCTAAGGGAAAACTTGTTCCTAGATATGTTGGGCCATTTAAGATTTTATAGCGACATGGATAAGTTGCTTATCACTTAGAGTTGCCAAAGTCCATGGCAAGAGTACATGATGTGTTTCATGTTTCTCAACATAAGAAGTGTCTTCGAGTGCCAACAGAGCAGGCATTGTTGGAGGCTAATGAACTTCAAGAGGATCTCACTTACAAGGAGCAGCCTACTAAGATTTTGGATGTGGCAAAGCACTTAACCAGGTGGAAGAACATCCATTTTTGCAAAGTTCAGTGGACCCCACCACTGCAGAAAAGGTTATCATAGACAGTTCAAAAACGTCATCACAGATGGTTTCGTAAGTTATCTGAATTTATGGGTTAGTAATAACATGAGGTCATCACAGACAGCTTTTGAACCATCTGTGATGCAACTATCATAGACAGTTTCAATAACAAATCATCTGTGATAGTTGACTATCACAGACGATTTCAGTAGATATCGTCTGCAATATATAAGTGATACGGGGTCGCTCAATCTTCTCGACGTAGGATTGGATACTCGTAGGAGTCTTAATGAATCGTAGTGATCCTCCAATGCCAGTGCAAAGGACGAACACTTTTTAATCTACTAAAACACACTCGCATCGATTTCGCCGACCACCAAGCGAAGATCTATCATGCACCCAATTCTCAGCGGAAAGACTGAACGATCTTGATTGAAGAAACTCTATAATTCCTCACGAAACTTCGACAGCAAAGGAATAACTCAAGCACAAACAATAGTAGCTTAATTCTCAAAGGTGGTCTGCCCAACAATGGGAGAGTACAAGGGTTTTTATAGTGCCTTCCCTAACACACGTAAAAAAGTCTTGGCCAAATCAATCTCTTATTCGGTCAAAATTTCCTAATCTAACTCCTTAAATTTAGCTACTCAAATTATTTTAATTTCGGGCTAAGCCCCTATCTGAATACAAAACTGAAACTTTAGATGGGTTCGAACATATTTTGGCACGCAGGCCACATCTTTCTCACGCCATGGAATGTGTGATCACGTGACAGCTTGGTTTCGAACTCCCCTGGCCACATGATGATCTCATGATCCTTTAGGTTTCTCGCCCAAACTTTACTTTCTAAGTCTTCACATGAGTTATATCTAAGAATACATAAAATACTAGCATGGGATAGTATCCCAAGCTCATCATCAACTAAAGGAAACTTCTTAAGAAACGAAAGCACCTATTTGTTTAAAAGCTTGACTCTTGCCCTCGTCATTGGGCCCTCAGGTTCTTGCACATTCTCATGCATGCTTAGAATGGAAAATATGTATGTAATGGGGATGTCCTCATTATCCTCCCCCTCTTGGAAAAGAGACATCCTCGACTCTATGTCTTCTTGTCCAAAGAATTGTGAAAAATCAGCAACATTAAAAGTAGTGATCATCCCATAGTCGTCTCTCGGAAGCTCTATCTTATACGCATTATCACTGATTTTGGTAAGTACTTTGAAATGACCATCACCACGGGGCATTAATTTGGATTTTCGTTTATCCGAAAAGCGATCTTTGTGAAGGTGTACCCACACTAAGTCATCTGGTTCAAAAAGCATTTTTTTGTGAGATTTGTTAGCCTTGGAAGCATAAGCACATACCTTCTTTTCAATAACCTCTTTAGTCTTTTTATAGAGTTTTTTCACAAAATCAGCACGCTTCGAATCCTCTATATTAGCACGTTCTTGTAAGAGAGGTGGCATTAAGTCAAGTGGCGTGATTGGTTTGAAGCCATACACCACCTCAAATAGACATAATTGAGTTATAGAATGCACCGCCCTATTATATGCAAATTCAATATGAGGTAGACAATCTTCCTACTCTTTCAAATTCTTTTTGATCATCGTCCACGGTAGCATTGAGGGTGTACAGTTCACCACTTCTATTTGTCCATCTGTTTGTGGGTGATAGGTTGTTGAAAACAACTACTTTGTCCCAAATGTAGCCCACAAAGTCTTCTAAAATTAGCTCATGAATTTGACATCGCGATCTGAAACAATGGTCCTAGACATTCCAAGCAATCTCACAATCTCTCTGAAAAATATGTCAGCTACATGCAACGTATCATCACTCTTATGACAAGAAATAAAATGTGCTATTTTAAAAAACTTATCTACAATAACAAAAATAGAATCCCTCCCCTCTTAGTCCTAGGCAATCTCAACATAAAATCCATGCTAATGTCTTCCCAAGGAGCATTAAGAACTGGAAGTGGAGTATATAAAACATGTGGATTGAGTTTCAACTTCGCCTTGTGGCACGTGATGCATCGTTGAACAAACCTCTCGACATCGCACCTCATATTAGGCCAATAGAAGTGATCGCTCAACATCATGTACGTCTTTTCTCTTCCAAAATGTCGCATCATTCCTCCTGCATGTGACTCCTGCAAAAGTAGTAAACGCACAGAAGATTCTGGAACACATAGCTTGCTCATGCGAAAGAGAAAACCAACATGAACATGAAACTTATCCCACACTCTTTACCATCTTTGCAATTAGAATATGGTGTTAAAAAGTCATGATCGGAAGCATATAATTCTTTCAAGCTTTTCAATCCTTGAACTTTTACTTCCGATTGAGTGAAAAACACATATTTTCTAGAGAATACATTAGCTATTATATTTTCTTTGCCTTTCTTGTATTTAACAGTGTAAAAAAAGTTTCAATGAATTATATCCGTTGTGGTTACAGACCAAACAGAGAGAGAATGGTAGTGGAGAGTTAGGTGAGCAATGTTGTCCCCCTCCCTGGCTTGCGTCACGTACATTTATGTGCTCAGCGGGAGTGTCTTTATAGTTATGCCCTTACATCCAAATGTCTCCTACACGGTCATTCATGTCATTACACATTTAACACCTTCTAACAGGCCGGCCGGGCTTAGGTGGAGGCCACCCCTACAACAGGAGCCTCTCATGGTGAAGGGCTTCACAGGCCGAAGCCATGCTACCGAGCCCTTTGGCCCCCTCTGTCCCTGCAGCCTGTGAGCTATTTAGATTTGAAATGTGGTCGCTGGTGCGTCTCCGCTTTGTGGCGGAGACGCGGAGTTAGGCGAGGTGCCAAAGCCATCCCCGCGTCGCGCCGAGGGCGCGGAGGCAGGCAAGCTGCCGAAGTCGTCCGTGCTTGACGCCTAGGACGGGTTGGCTGCGTAGGCGGCCTTCGGCCTTGGAGCCCTCCCTTGTGGCGCCAGTTACCGGCGGGGTCGTGTTGCGGAGCCGAAGGTGTTGTTTCAAGCGTGACGTCGAGACTCCGCTGGAGAGGTGAGGATGAGGCGGTCTTCGCCTGTTCTGAGGTTGTCATGCACCAGCCACTCCGCGGGCCAGGGGTGGTGTCTTAATGGTGGCGCAAATCGCGCCGAGTATTGAAAAGCCAGGGGCGGGCTGGTGCGGCTGTACGCGCTGGTACACGTGGTGCGGCGCGGTTGGCGTGTCGTGGGCTGTCAGCGGTCGCACGACCGCCCCTCACGCCCCTTCCCAAGAGAGGTGGGACGCGTGGCGGGGTGTGACCGGCGCATCGTGTGTTGGTTGGTAGGCTACTGCCACGCGCCTCGGGTTGTCCGCGGTTACCCTTCCCGATCGTGGGGAGTCGAACTGGTGGGTTCCCATCGGTTGCGCTTCGAACCGTGGGGGTGTGCCGTTGCCTTGCTCTCTTTTCCGTGCTGCGCCCAATCTGCCCCTGCTCTTGCTCCATGAGCTTTCAACTTCGACCACGTAGGAGGATGGCACACCGTGAAGATTCCGCTCGTTGGCTTAGTGGCGGCACCTCGTCGAGCCAGCGCGGGTTGACATCGCCACCGGTGGAATTCCACCTGGTGGCTCGCAAGCCGCCGCGGGTCGACAAGCGGTCGGACGCCCTGAAGAACCGGAGAGGCCAGTGCTCTCGTGTCCTAGGGCGGAGTCGGGTTACAGAGAGGACAATCCAGACTCTTGTCGAGGAGAGGAAGATAGAGGAAAAAGCAGGAGTTCGCCTGCCCGCCCGCGACGAGGTGGAGCCGCACCCTCAAGAGTCGAAGGCGATTGTCTTTGTTGTGTTCTTTGAGGCTGGGCTCTGGATGCCTTCGACGCTTTTCGTCGGCGAGGTCATGCAGGCTTATGAGTTGGAGCTGGCGCAGCTGACGCCAAACGCGATAGTTCGCTTGGCTGTTTTTGCTTGGGCGGTGCGAATTCCGATTTTATCGCTCGACCAGAGGCACTTCACATCCTTAATGGGATTACGGAGCATACCGACGGCACGTTGGATCGACAGGCATTATCGGCGTACGGGGGAGGATCTTCTTGCGCTCACGTTGGGCACCTCAGAGATGAAGGTAAGCACGTGAGTTTGTGGTGCACGCCTCTGTTCGAGCACGGAGCTAATACCTTGTAATATCCTGAACGTCGTTTCAGCGTCAGTTTTTAAATTAATCGCGGGGTCGCCCGGATTTTTGGTAAATCGCGGGAGGTGAAAATAAATTCTTCAGAATAGTCTAAAATAATAAAAAAAAATAATTAAAATAATTAATTAAGAGGTTTTGGGCTGTCCGAAGGGGTGGACCAGCCACTTTGGGCCAGCCAGCCCAAACGAGGGCCCGTACCCCCTCCCAAACCCTAGCACCCTCTTTATAAACCCCCTCCTTTGGCCCCCCCTTTTTCCCACCCCCAAGCCGCCACCCCCTCCTTCCCTACGCCTCTCCTCTGCCCAAGTGCTGCTGCAAGGAGAAGAAGGAGAAGAAGGAAGAAGGGAAGAGGAAGGAGAGGAAGAGAGGGAAGGAGAAGGAGAGGAAGAAGAGGGTGATCCCAATCCCCTAGGTAACTCTCCCTCACCCCAATCCCTCTATTTTCTGCTGAATTTATAGTTCTTAGTCCAAGTTTAGTGGGGATTAGCATTTTAGAAACCCCCGATTAGAGAATCCCGGATGACTGTCTGCAGATCCAATCGTGCGATGTTACTGTTCGTGCAGTTTAGACCCCAAAGACGATTTTTTTCGAGAGTCTCCCCAAAAGGAAAAACGTAGAGGACGACGATACACATCTACTGTATTTTTTTTAGATTTTTTGACTGCGTAATTTAGACGCACCAGGGCCTGGAATCTCGCTGTCTGTCAGGGTTACAGACAGGGATAGACCGCTGTTCAGATGGGATTTAGGGATAGTAGATGAATTATATATTTTTGGCCACCATTGAGAAAGTTGTAGGGAATTTAGAAAGCTAGCTTCTGTATAAAAATCAAAATTTTTAGAGCCCTACTCTGTTGTTGGGAATTATTTGAACCTGACTGTCTGGATAGACAGAACAGAGGATGTTCTCTGTTTTGAGCATTTAGTTACACCATGCTAAGAACAAAATTAAAATATGTGATCTACATGAAAAGTGAAGGAAAATGAGTAAGAAAACCAGAAATATATTCCCCTCTGCAAAAGGTTTAGTAATCTTAAAGATATAAAAATGTTAAGTAGCAGTACTGCAGCGGGCAGAGTAGAGAATCGTTAAGCGGAGAGGATTGTTGTGGGGTTTTGGGGATTAGCATCTCCTTTACTTCTTAAGACATGATTTTCTTGCTATAGCATTGTGCTAAGAGGTACTTTTGGACATGTGGTTTTGCTCCTGAATGCACGTGATTGCTTCGCTTCAACGGTAGAGGCAAGTAAACATAGCGGTTGTGCTATATGTTTAACTTGTTAATTATTCTACCTTCATAATTATTTATTCTCTTAATTTGAAGTGCTATGACATTGTTACATATTTTCTCAATATGGTCCATGTGGTAGTATTTTAAGAACTCAACTGTTTATGATCTTGATGATTTATTTGTGGGTATATGAAATTGTTCTTGATGAAACAAATATAGTTGTGGAGTAGTATTCTTTATGAACATATTGTGGTATAGGTGGTAATATTCTTAGTGAATATTTGTGGTTGTGGTGGTAGCATTCTTAATGAATATATTGTGCTCTATGTGGTAGAATTCACTATATATCAATTGTTTATGATCTTGGTGAACCGAATGTGGGTTATGTCGTAATGATCTTATGAAACACTTGCATTGTGCTTATTGAAACACATGTGGATTATGAGGAAGTATTCATGATCATTATGTTGTTTATCTTCGTGGATAAATTCTTGTGGTTTATGATTATCATAACATTCATATCATGTCATGATATTTGCATTATGGATGTTGTCGCTTATAGTCGCGATCGTACCGGTAACCATCGTACATTGCTGTAGTACGATGCACGCTCTTATCTTGTTGGGTAAGGGTGCAGTGGAGCATACGCATTCATATGCATTGCATTGTGGAAAGATCATTTGCATACATATGTAATGTAGTGTGGTGAAGTTATTTTGCAAACAAATGCAACTCCATAGTTGTAATATGGAATTGGCTCATTGAGTCATTTGTGATATGAGGAATGTGGCTGTGGTCGTGGAAGGGGGTTCACCCCTTGTGGTATGATAGGGGTTGAAATTGTGGTACGAGATTCTTTTCTCTTATGGTAACTGTTGATATCAGTTGTGGATGTGAGAAACAGTAAAAATAGTGAGGTAAAACCTGTTAATATTTTCCTGTCATTGGTAGTGCTAGTGGTTGAGGATATGAAGTGGTCAATCAATATTCATTTGCTAATGTTTTATTATTGTTGGTGGAACATGTGGTTAAAGTTGTAATTGTGGTCATTGTGGAAAATAAATATTGATGCTTAATAACATTGTAGTTTCATTA
Source organism: Melocanna baccifera (assembly GCA_036346265.1). Taxonomy (NCBI): domain Eukaryota; kingdom Viridiplantae; phylum Streptophyta; class Magnoliopsida; order Poales; family Poaceae; genus Melocanna; species Melocanna baccifera. The sequence continues at coordinate 23,688,056 of CM070679.1, forward strand.
GATTGTTAAACAGTTTGCTTGCTGAGATTTTTATCTCACTCTTGCTTTTCCCCCCTCCAGGTGATTCTCGAGCATGCATGGGATGGGTAGAGCGGCACATCGCTGTCACACATCATATCATGATTAATATTGTAATAGTTGTGTAGTCTTAATCATGGATTTATTTCCCTTATTGATGTTTGTTTCAAGGTAATAATGCTAGACAGTAGTTCGTTTTAATTGGTTAAACCTTTTAGCAGTTGTTCTCTAATTAATAGTGTTGCTTTAGTATGCTTCCGCTTAGTTTATCATGATTTAAAAATTGTTGTCAGTTTATGTTATCTTGTAAATTGGTTAGCGGTAAAGTGGTTTAGTGGCATCTCAGGGTAATGTGGGTCCTGGGGTGTTACAGTTGGTATCAGAGCGGGCGTTAGGTCCGTGGTAATTAAATTATTAAATTGACACACTGGTGCACAGTAGGATGGGATGGGTCTAGCATTGCATTTATGCTTTTGACATGTTGTATTGATGATTTATGTTACGAGATAATCTTGTATGATTATGATTTGTTTCTATGACTGGTATGAGTGAGGATAGCTTTTGATAAGAGATAGAGGTTGTAGCTGTTGCCTTGGGCATTGATAATTTATACCACCGTTCGTGGTATGGGGATAGTTGTGTAGTTACCTCGGGTAACTTAGTTGCAGATGTCGAGGGCAGCATGGAGGGCGATGGAGTCACTGGAGGGGGCCCTTCAGGGCCTTTTCGTTGACGTGCCGGGCCTTACGCACAGCCCCGCGGATGTGGCGCAGTCCTTGCAACGAATCGAAGAGGGCTCAAGGCTCGTGCTCTGCGGTGCCAGGGCCTTCGGCGATCATTGCGGCTTTGTCAGGGCCTGCTTTGCCTTTGCCATGCTCCACGCCCGGGGGTGTGAGCATGCCAGCGGGCTAGTCGATCCCCGGCTGGATCTGCCGGCTGAAGCCGGGGCGTTGTCCGGTGCCACCCACGTCATTCTACCCGCCCTCAAGACTTTCTACGACCAGATCTGGGGCTACATCGGGGAGGATGCGGCGAAGGTCGTGCTGCGGCGGATGCTACATCAGGAAGGGAATTTCCTCCAATGGCTCGAGGAGGTCCCTCGGCGCAATGAAGATGACACGGACCCGTAGTTGTGATGCCAGGACGCGGTGTGCTGTGATGTGTGCCTTGATGTATCCATGCCCTGCGGCTTCCCTGTTGCATGAATGAAACCACAGTTGTCCAGGGCGCTTTGTCGTTGCGTACTGCTGCTCGCGTATTCGTTCTGTGGCGCAACGGAGGCTGACCTCTTGCATCCAACCCCACTTGACTGGGTCGTAGGGCTTCGTGAGCGAGGTAGACATACGAGCACTCTATCGCAGCGGAGCTGGCTGCTAGTCGAAGTAGACGCGCGAGCGCTGCGTCCCTTACCCTTCGAAGTGGTGGCAGCGGAGCTGGCGCCTAGTCGAAGTAGACGCGCGAGGCAGCAGAGCTAGCGCTTAGCCTACCACTCGAAGTGGCAGCGGTACAGCTGGCGCCTAGTCGCAGTAGATGCGCGAGCACTCCGTCCCCTACCCCTCGAAGTGGTGGCGGCGCCGGCGCCAGCCGGCAGAGCGGGCGGCGCCCGCCCCTACCCTTCGAAGTGGTGGCAGCGGAGCTGGCGCCTAGCTGAAGTAGATGCACGAGCGCTCCGTCCTCTACCCTTTGAAGTGGTGGTAACGGAGCTGGCGTCTAGTCGAAGTAGACGCGCGAGCGCTCCGTCCCCTATCCTTTGAAGTGGTGGCAGCGGAGCTGGTGCCTATTCGAAGTAGACGCACGAGCGCTCCGTCCCCTACCCTTCGAAGTGGTGGCAGTGGAGCTGGCGTCTAGCCGAAGTAGGCGCGCGAGCACTCCATCCCCTACCCTTCGAAGTGGTGGCAGCGGAGCTGGCACCTAGCCGAAGTAGACGTGCGAGCGCTCCGTCCCCTACCCTTCAAAGTGGTGGCAGCAAAGCTTGCGCCTAGCTGAAGTAGATGCGCGAGCGCTCCGTCCCCTACCCTTCGAAGTGGTGGCAGCGAAACTGGCGCCTAGTCGAAGTAGACACGCGAGCCTCTACTGCATCTTATTGAGTCGAGGTACGTGTAGATATCAGCCACGTCTTGTTTATACTCCGGAGAGTGCGTAGGGACAACATCCGCGTCTTATTTATACTCCGGAGAGTGCGTGGGAACATCAACCGCGTCGTTATACTCCAAAGAGTACGCGTAGGGGCAGTGCCCGGGCGTGCGCGGGGACATCCGCATCTTGTTTATACTCAGTAGAGTGCGCAGGGACAACATCCGCGTCTATTTATACTCTGGAGAGTGCGTGGGAACATCAACCACGTCTTTATACTCTGGAGAGTACGCGTAGGGGCAGTGCCCGGGCGTGCGCGGGGACATCCGCGTCTTGTTTATACTCAGTAGAGTGCGCAGGGACAATATTCGCGTCTTATTTATACTCCGAAGAGTGCGTGGGAACATCAACCACGTCTTTATACTCCGGAGAGTACGCGTAGGGGCAGTGCCCGGGCGTGCGCGGGGACATCCGCGTCTTGTTTATACTTAGTAGAGTGCGCAGGGACAACATCCGCGTCTTATTTATACTCCGTAGAGTGCGTGCAGAGGCAGACCTCGACGCTACGTCTTATTTATACTCCGTAGAGTGTGCACGAAGGCGTCCCCTCGCTGCATCTTATTTATACTCCGTAGAGTGCGTGCGGAGGCAGACCTCGACGCTACGTCTTATTTATACTTCGTAGAGTGCGTGGGAACGTCAACCATGTCTTATTTATACTCCTAAGAGTACGCGTGGTGATAACACCGACACGTGCGCGGGACGTCCGTGTCTTGTTTAGACTCAGTAGAGTGCGTAGGGAGAACATCCGCGTCTTATTTATACTCCGTAGAGTGCGCGCAAAGGCGTGTTACAGTGGAGAGTGCCGATGTTGCTGCATGTTTCGCTGTGTGTGCTAGACATAAGATCGTCGCAACCTGTCTGCATTCCATGTGTGGCGGAGTGTCTGGCCTTCCAGCGTGGCGAGGAGATAGGCCCCCCGTTGTAGAGCTACCGCGATGATGTACGGGCCTTCCCACTTGAACTCCAGCTTACCGACGGTTTCCGCGTGGAGTGCCATTTTAAGGACGAAGTCCCTCGGCTGGAATCCTTGTGGGTACATGGAGCTATCGCGCATATGCACCATCTGTCGCGCGTACTTTGCGACGTGCTGGGTTGCACTGACTCGTTCGCCATCAAGGAGGTCCAGGCACAGCTGACGCTCTTCCTCTGGCGCTTGGGCGAGGACCCTTCTCGAGCCAGCCTTGATTTCCTCGGGCGTCATGGCCTCATCGCCAAAGAGGAGCTTGAACGGTGTAAATCCTGTTGGTCATATCGCCGTTGTGCGGAGGGACCAGAGGACGCTGTGGAGCTCGCTTGGCCACTTGCCCTTGGGCAACCCGACGAGACGCTTCTTGATTCCGGCGGAGATGGCGCCGTTCGCCCGCTCAACTGCTCCGTTAGACTGCGGGTGCCCAACCGAAGCGAATCGGAGTGTGATGCCCATGTTGTCGTAGAACTCCTTGAACGGGGCGCAGTCGAACTGTAGGTCGTTGTCAGCAGTAATCTTCTTGGGCACCCCAAAGTGGCATATGATGTTCTGCCAGAGGAAGCGCTACATGGCTGCCGAGGTTATCTTTGCTAGAGCCACAGCCTCTGGCCACCTGGAAAAATATTCCAAGGCGACTACTATGAACCGCAGGTCGCCTGGGGCCCGAGGAAGTGGTCCCACGACGTCGATGCCCCACCGTGCCAGCGGCCATACCGGAGGAATAGGGTTGAGGCTGGTCGGGGGTCTGTGAATGACCCGCCCCATCCATTGTTGACACCGGCGCACGAGGCCTTCGGCATCAGCAATGGCGGTTGGCCAGTAGAAGCCTTACCTGAACGCCTTGCCGACGAGCGACCTCGGTGCCAGATGCGAGCCGCAGAGTCTCGCGTGAATATCCACGAGGAGGTGCTTTCCTTCCTCGCATGAGAGGCACCGTAGAAGCGGTGCGCATACTCCTTTCTTGTAGAGTACACCGTCAAGCACCTGGAGGACCTGGCGCGACATTGCAAGCGCCGGAGCTCAACAGGGTCGTCAGGCTCTGTGATGCCCTACAAGAAACCGTGGATGGGCTCTCGCCAGTCGCCCTGCTGGGCAATCTGGTGGATGAGGGCCGCATCACGGTTGTCCTGCGTGATGACCGCTGCCGGCAGGACCTCATAGAACGCTCCATCGGGAGTGGGGAGCTGTTGGCTGGCGGCTTTTGCGAGGATGTCGGCTTGCTCGTTTGCTGCCCGGGGGATGGCCTTGACTGTGACACCTAAGAAGTACCGCTCCTTTGCTCGTACGGTCGCCAGATACTTGGCCAGGTTAGGGTCCTTAGCTTGGTATGTCTTGTGCACATGGCCCGCCACCAGCCGTGAGTTGGTGCGGATCAGAACTCGCCGCGCGCCAAGAGCTTTGAGCTTCGCGAGGCCGAAGAGTAGTGCCTCGTATTCGGCCGTGTTGTTGGTGGCGTGAAATGCAAGGCGCGTCGAGTACAGCAAGCGGTGCCCTTCTAGCGGGTGACCACTGCGCCCACAACTGCACCGGAAACGCCGTAGGCGCCGTCAGTGTCAAGCGTCCACACCAGGTCATCTGGCTGCTGGGCGGTTTGGGCCGAGGGGGTCCACTCCGCGAGGAAGTCCGCGAGAACTTGGGACTTGATCACTGCATGGGAAGCATACGTCAAGGAGAACGGCGCGAGCTCGGCTGCCCACTTGCCAATGCGTCATGTGGACTCTTTACTGTGCAGCATCTCCGCGAGGGGGGACGAAGACGGCACGGTGATTGGGTGAGCCAAAAAATAATGTTGTAACTTCCTCGAGGCCATGACCAGCGTGTAAGCCATCTTCTTAAGCTCTGTGTACCGCGTCTTGGCGCCCTGAAGGGCTTCGGAGACGAAGTACACGGGGCGCTGAAGAGTGCCCTCCTCAAGGACGAGGACAGCGCTAACCGCTGTCGTTAAGGCGGCGAGGTAGAGCAGGAGGGGAGCCTCTGGTGTCGGGGCGACCAAAGTGGGGAGGTTGGCGAGGTGTCTCTTGAGTTCGTCGAAAGCCTGTGCGCAGCCGTCGTCCCAATGGAACCCGTCACAGCCGCGAAGGGTCTTGAAAAATGACAAGCCCCGCTCCGCTGCCCTAGACAGGAAACGGCTCAATGCGGCCATACGGCCAGCAAGTCGTTGGACCTCCCTTGTCGTCTTGGGCAGCTCCATGGCGAGGATCGTGTCGACCTTGTCGGGGTTGGCCTGGATGCCGCGTCCAAACACCAGAAAGCCTAAGAGCTTTCCTGCTTGTACACCAAATACACACTTGTTCGGGTTGAGCTTAATACCGTCTTCCTGAGGTTGTCGAAGGTCTCCTGGAGATCTTGACCGTGTGAGACTAGCTGGTTGGATTTGACGATGACGTCATCGTCGACGTAAGCCTCCATGTTCCTCCTGAGCTGGGAAGCCAGCGCTAGCGCGATGAGACAGGTAAAGGTTGCCCCCGCATTTTTCAAGCCGAAGGGCATCCGAACGAAGTAGTATGTCCCCTACCGGCGTGATGAAGCTGGTCTTGTCCTCATCGTCCTTGGCCATATGTATCTGGTGGTAGCCGAAGTAGGCGTCTAAGAAGCTCATGAGTCCACAACCAGCGGTAGCGTCAACCAGCGGTACACGGAGCAAGGGGTAGTCGTCTTTTGGGCATGCCTTGTTGAGGGCGGTGAAGTCGATGCACATACACCAGACGCTGTTGGCTTTTTTCACCAACACTGGGTTGGCTAGCCAGTCCAGGTGTTGGACTTCGCGAATGACTCCGGCCTGGAGAAGCTTCGCTACTTCCACTTTAGCCGCTTGCTGTTGGTCAATGGACATACGCCGAAGCTTTTGCCTGATTGGCTTAGCGTCAGGACAGACCGCTAGGTTGTGCTCGATGAGGGAGCGGTCCACGCCTTTGATATCCTTCGGGGACCATGCGAAGACATCCGCGTTGCTCCGGAGAACCCGGAGCAAGCCCTGCTCCACCTCTAGGGGGAAGCCTTCGCCGATGGACACGAGTTGACCTTCGGCCTGGAGAGGTATCCTCTTGACTCCTCCCTCCGGTCGGGGCTTGGGCGTCCACCCCGGGGCGCCAGCGCGTCCGCCTTAAGTTTGTCGGTGAGAACGTGCACCTTGCGGTGCTGGCTTCTAGCATGAGCCACCACGCGCCGGGCGAGGTCCTAGTCGCCGAAGACGGTGATGACGCCCCGTGAGCCCGGGATCTTCATACACAAGAAGCCATGATGCGGGACCGCCCCGAAGGAGTTGAGGGTAGGGCGGCCCAGTATGGCGTTGTACATGTTCCAATGCCCTCAGCGGTTGGCCCCCTAAACCTTGGAGCAGGGTCCTTGAGGGCTTCAAGCGACATCGAGGGATCCCCATGCAGTCGGAGGCCTCCGCAAAAAGAACATTCGCAGAACTGCCCCCGTCGACGAGAACACGTCTGACGTCGCAGCCTGCGATGCCAGCTTGGATGACCAAAGGGTCCTGGTGGGGGAAACTCCACGCCTCAGGCGTCAGCTGGTGTGAAGGTGACTTCAACGTGTGGCCCTCCCAGAAGTGGTTGCGCCGAGGTCCCCTACTAGGAGCCTCCGGAGATGACGTCGATGATGTAATGCTGGGTCCCCTCTGGGACCCCAGCTCGTGAGGGGCTCGCTTGCGGCTGCTGCACGTGGGCCACTGTGGGGGGCGTCATCTCCGAGGCCCGAGCTATAACGGTGGCCTCCATTGCCGGCGCAGCCGCGACGACTGGCGCACCTGGTCGCGCTGTCGGGACAGCGATGACCACAGCTTGCGCTCCTGAGTTGCCCGCCGTGTCGGCGTGGTGGACTCCAGCATCGATAACGGGGCACATGGTGCCGCTGGGACCGCTCGGTGCTCCTGCACCGGGTGTAGGGACGGCAGTCGCACCTCCGCGGGCATTGACGTTACCGCTCCCTGCCACCCAGCTGGTACTGCTGGGGTTTAGGGCAGTGGCGGGGTCGATCTTCGCGTCGGCGGTGGCGGGGTTGACCGTCATGTTGGCGGTGGGGAGGTCGATCTTCACATCAGTGGCGGCGAGGTCGATCTTCGCGTCGGCAGTGGCGGGGTTGATCTTCACGTCGGCGGTGGCAAGGTCGATCTTCGCGTCGGCGATGGCGAGGTCGATCGTCACGTCGGCGGTGGGGAGGTCGATCTTCACGTCGGCGGTGGCGAGGTCGATCTTCGCGTCGGCGATGGCGAGTCGATCTTCACGTCGGCGGTGGCGGGGTCAACTGTCACATTGGCGGTGGCAGGTCAATCTTCACGTCAGCGGTGGCGAGGCTGATCTTGACGCGGCGAGCGTCGGCATTCCCGCCCACGACCGTCGATGCCGAAGACCTAGTGTTGACGCGGGACTTTGCCGTGTCCCCTTCCTTCTTCCTCGTTGCCGATGATGACGCTTTCTTCGGTGCCATCCTTCTTGAAATCTTGAGGCTTGCTCCTGTCGTCCCCACGGACGGCGTCAACTGTTGTGGTTACAGACCAAACAGAGAGAGAATGGTAGTGGAGAGTTAGGTGAGCAATGCTGTCCCCCTCCCCTGGCTTGCGTCACGTACATTTATATGCTCAGCGGGAGTATCTTTACAGTTATGCCCTTACATCCAAATGTCTCCTACATGGTCATTCACATCATTACACATTTATAACCTTCTAACAGGTCGGTCGGGCTTAGGTGGGGGCCATCCCTACAACAATATCCACTTAGCATGTCTACGATTCAATTTTGCTTGGCTCTTCAAATATTTCAAAACTTCATTATCAGAATGTATGATAAATTCCTTAGGCCAAAAATAATTTTGCTAAGTTTCTAGCACACGTATAAGAGCATATAATTCTTTATCATAAACTAAAAAGCTCACCCCATAGTCGTCTTTCGGAAACTCTATCTTATACACGTTATCACTGATTTTGGTAAGTACTTTAAAATGACCATCACTACGGGGAATTAGTTTGAATTTTCGCTTCTCCGAAAAGCGATCTTTGCGAAGTTGTACCCACACTAAGTCACCTGGTTCAAAAAACATTTTTACGAGATTTGTTAGCTTTGGAAGCATAAGCACATACCTTCTTTTCAATAACCTCTTTAGTCTTTTCATGGAGGTTTTTCACAAAATCAGCACACTTCGAATGTGTAAGGTGTTTTCACAAAATCACAATAACCACACTTCAAATCGAAACTACTGGAATTCGGAAGCACCAAAAAAATCCAGCGGTACGTTTTTTTCAAAGAGAGAGCCGATTTTTGGCTCCAAGGCAAATGGTAGTATTGCATTAGAAATCGAAACTACCGATGATCGGAACTATCATGATTTCAACAGCGGTAGTACCGCGTCGACTTTCAAACGGCTAGTTCTGACGTTCTGACATAGTCATTACTGTGTGCTATAGTGCACTACGGTTGTACTGCAGTTTACACAGCGGAACTACCGTTTTCCCTAATTTTTTAGAATTGTTTTATGCAACGGCTAGTTTTGGTTGGTAAGAGTATAAATACCCCCACCTGCTCAAGGATAGTAAAAAGAGCTCGCATCGAATATCCTTTAGCCTTGAGCATTCACTCCACACCTTATTTCTCATTGTGCATTCATTTTGAGGTGATTAAGCCACATCAAATGCATTTTCTTTTAGATTGATCCTTAGCACTTAATTGCCGTCAAGCGAAGCTGCGATTCATTACTCTTGGTGCTTACCAGCACTTAGACAGCTAGGCGGAAGATTGCGAGATGATCTCTTCAAGAAGTTTGTGAAGAAACTTAACGTCTATTTGTGAGTGGTTTGGTGTCCACCATCTCTAGAGTGGAGAAAAGACAACCACTAGTGGATTTGAGGTGCAAGGCTTAATTCGTAGAGTCGGTTCAATTAATTCGAACTTACCTCAACGTGAATTAAGAGAAACCAGCAAGTTTTCGATTACCACAGTAAAATATCATGTATCACATTGATATTATTTTTGTCTATCTTTAACTCTTATATATTCAGTTTACTGTGCAAATTAATTGTGTTAGAGTTATTTGTAGTTATTATTCTTAAGGTGCCTTAGGTTTACTAGAATTGTGTAGGTTTAAATTGTGGTTCAAAATTGTTAAATTATCATTACCTTGCAAAAAATTTATTACCTCCTATTCACGCCCCCTCTAGTCGGTCATCCTTAAGTCAGTTTACCTTCTCCGTTAACCAAGTCTACCGTGAGCTGAGCCGCTACCAACCGAGTCCCACCTGTCAATACTGTGCCATTACTGTGTCGTGAACCCGTGAGTCGATCCATTGAGTTAGCCACTAGCTCAACCACCACATCAGCCCTAAGTGCCACGTGTTAGTGACACGTCAGCGCTACATCAGCATCGAGCCATCCTAGACACCACGTCAGTACTAGTGCCACGTGTCGGCCACGTGTCAGCCCAGTCAGCTGCCACGTCAGCTCTAACACATTAACTTTTCTGATTTTTGAGTATTTTCCATTAGATTAATTTTCCAAGAGTCTGTTCTCCTCCATTCTAGCTCTGATTGACCCCGTTCTTTTTTCTAAATTTATCTAAAATTGAGCTCTATCTTTTGGTTCTAGTTTTGAGGTTTTTGGAGTTTATTTGATTTTATTTTTATGCCTTGACTGTTTTTTCTCTCGTTAGATAGTATCTTTGAAGGAGCAGGAGCACCGCTAGAAACACAAGAGTTCCTAACTAAGTAAGGCCATGGCAATCATGTTCTTTGATCATGTTAAATCTACTTTTTAATTTATTATTTATCTACTTTATTTTAAATTATCTTGCATTGCTATTTTATTACAAACCCTTATACTTAGTAGTTACCATCCCAATTGATTAATCCCTTCTTGATACTTTGAATACTGTGATGCCATTATCACCATAGGTTGGAGAATTATTTAATGATACCATACTAGTTGTCACATGGGTGGTACGATTAATATGTTTAGCTATACTTATAGTTTGATGGGTTTGTCATCACATATAATCAATTGATTAATTTGATTTAATGAGATAGTGAAACATGGTTGGAGCCATAGTCATAAAATTTTATGTGCCATGATAGTGGTGTGTCATTGGTGTTGGTTATACAAAATCGGTTTTCACTCGGACGAATGATCGTGCAGTAAAGAGGGAAATGTGGATTCACTTCATGAGATGTAGAAGTCTCACCTGAATAATATTAAAGAGTTAACCTTGTGTACTATTGATCTGAGTCTTACCGTGAAAACCACAGGTCTAGTATGCAATAGACCTAGCTGATTAATTTGGGATATTTCAATTTCAATTTCGCCATTGTGATTAACATGGTTGCTGATTTTCATGAGACACAAGGGGGGTGTGATGCGAAACCCTAGCGGGCGGGATTGAATTGAGATTGAACTTTGTAAAGATCTTGTTGTGATTTCTTTAACGCGAGGATAATCACATCATGTGGGTACAGTTGTGCAATCTCTGCAGAGTGTAAAACTATTCGAATAGTCGTATCCTTGGTTATGGACAATGCTCGGTAATTTCACACGAGGGGTAGAGTTTTCCAAAAAACTTGGTCGGTTGTCTTTAGAAAGTGAATAATTAGTTCACTGATAGTTTAGCTTGTGAATATGAGGTTTACAAGTAGTTTATTCAATTTTGTTGATTATTTACTTATCATTTTCTTTAAAGTTTATTTTCAATCTACTTATCGTATTTACTTTAAATTATTGTTTTCTGCAACTTAACCTTTTAGCCATCCATTGGTAAATCTTGCATATTATACTGCATTCATTTGTTACAAAACGACTTGCTGAGTACCAATGTACTCACGGCTTTATGCCCACTGTTGGTCAGTTGAGGAGGAGGAGCTATATCAACATAAGGTACTAGAGGGAGGATACTTTGACGACTTCACGGATTAGGCCTTCGCTTCCCAGCCGATTGCCTGTGGGCATGTCGAGTGGTTTGTACGCTTATTTCTAATTTACACTGCTAGATGTTAAGCTTTTCAAGCTAGTAAGTTGTAAACTTGACCATAAGGTCGTACTCTGCTAATTATTAATATTTGAGTCTTTTCCTTTATTTTATTGTGTATATGATTGATATTTTATCTATGTTAAACTATGTCCACTAGCATGATTCTAGACTAGTGTAGTGTACACAGAGAGTCCGAATTTACATATTCGGGTCTAGACAGGTATATGCCCTTGGGTGAGAGAGCTCTGCCCTCCATGGTTGAGTGACTGTAAATCAAACCTTTACAAATTACAATAGATTAATTTTGTCCATCTTCTATGATGTGTTCTGATCTTATTAGTTTTGCTCTTGTTTTCGTGGAGTTTTTGTTGTCTCTTCTTCCCTCCTGATCTTGCTGGTTCTAAGGACGTGTAAGAGATGAAGATGCCTTATGAGGATCATAAACCATCCATCTAGGGACTAGTTATAGCAAAATCTTGAAGATTATCAGGTTTTGATTCGATTTGGAGTTCTTCTTCTGATATCTTGATTCTAAGATTTTGGCCTCGAATCTTTGTGTGCTCTAGTTTGCCGTGATATGTAAGAGCATATTTAGAGCTATCTTGAACATTTCTAACCCACGAATAAGTCATAACTCAAGTTTGTGAGTTTTGCCTAGTTTTAGTGTATCCTTACTTGTCTTAATGAAATGTTGAAACTTTAGCTAAGATCCATGCGATTCTTGGGTGAATTATATTATTTGAAATTGGATTTTGGGGATTGCACGCTTTTTGATTCTGGTTCGGTCTGGCTTTCTAATATGTGAACATTGGTGGTCATATAACCCTTGGCCTGTGGTACTACCAGTGTTTGGTCATACCGGTATTTTACCATAGGTTAGACCACTCGACAACGATACTATCGGTCTCTCTATTGCGATAGTACCGGCTTTGAAGTTTGAATTTGGTTTTGCTTCCGCACTTGTATGAGTTCTTTGTGGTTGGCTTAATATGATCTTGCTAGCTTCTAATAGCTAGTGGAGTGAATGTTTCGTAATATGATCTGGGAAAATTGAATTTGAAGGTTTCATTTATCTCCTTTGATTGTAATATCATATCCTTCACTTTTGAATGAACATACTGCTTCTACAAGTCTGTAATACAATATTTTTTTTGTTTAGTGCCGGATGTTGTGGCCTGGAGGTTGTGGGTGACTTGGCACTAGCCAAATTCATGTCGCAGAACATGACACTTAACGCCGTTTTGTGTTGGCGCTGAGAAAAAGGGTCTTTTTTCAAATAGTTTTTAGGAGGAGCCATTTTTGAAAATATAATAAAAAAGACTAAAATAAGGAAAAAATACCACTTTCCTGAGCCGAAGCCGAAAAGTAGAGGAGCGAGGTGGAGGAAAAAATTTGGAGCGAAGCAGGGATGGTGCGACGTCACGCGAGGGAGATTTCAAAATTTGGGGGAAATTAACTGGCGGCATCCGTTTGCTGGCTTTCCGCTTTCACCCCTTGCTTGGACGCGCCACGCCATGACCTGTCCCATTTAAACACCTTCCTTCCCTCGCGAGGCACCCAAAAAACGGAACAAATCCCAGTAGAAGCCTCCACACACACAAGCAAGCAAGTTACCTATCCTTTGAGCCTTTGGAAGCATTTCATTTCATTTTACATCTGAGAGTCGTGAGCGAGTCGCGAGTTCTTTTCCCCTTCCTCGAGCGCGCCTTCCACGGAAAACGCGATGGCTGGCTCCCCGGAGAGGAACGGCGCCGGCGGTGAGGACAGCGTCGCCGTGCCGCAGCTGCAGGAGGTCAAGGCGGCGAAGCCCAAGAAGCGCAACCCGTCCCCCGGAGTCCGTACCGTCGGCTGCCGGATCTATGATCCGGAGAACGGGAAGACCTGCCACCAGGTGAGCACCTAACGTCGCCCATCTCCTCCTCCCTTTAGCTTCTGCGGTCTCCTTTCTGGTGGTTGGATTTGATTCTTCTTGGTTTGTTCTGTTCCTCTCGTAGTGCCGTCAAAAAACCAGAGATTTCGCGGTTGCTTGCAAGCAGCTCAAGAAGAAGGGGCCGTGCCCAGTCAAGTATTGCCAGAAGTGCCTGCTTAACAGGTGAAGAATTTCTCCTCTCTTTCTTCCCATCTGGTGTGATTTCATTCTTAGTTTTGGGCAATCATCATCTCTGTGGTCGAGCAAGCTGATCATCTGGTAGCGTCTTGGTCTGGTCTGGTTTTGATTGTTTGTTTAGGTATGGCGAGATTGCCGAGGAGGTGGCGCAGAAGGAGGCCTGGACCTGCCCCAAGTGCAGGGGCATCTGCAACTGCAGCTTCTGCAGGTGAGCCGTGCGGGAAGGTGCTCATGGTGATGGGGGGTTTATGGATTTTTTGTTGCTATATTTGATGATCTGGTTTTGTTTGGCAGAAAGAAGAATGGAGAGATGCCAACGGGAATACTGGCCCATGCTGCCAAGGCGTCGGGGTGCTCCTCCGTCCATGAATTGCTAAACAAAGGGTCAGACGTGGTGGCTGCTGCACAGATGATGAGATTAACCCCTCTGAAGGTGAATGGTACTGACAAGGTGCTAGTTTTGCTTTGCAATTCCTTGTTGTATCATGCAACTTTGCATTCTGGCTGGTATGTTTTGCTGACCCCTTTGTTATGAACAAGCAGGGCAACCCAAAGAGGGCCCTAGGGACAGAGGATGCCGCCGATGAATTGTCGGCTGAAGGGGATGAGAATATAGGCATTGATCTCAATGCAGTTTCTTCTGTTCCTATCAACAAGAGGCCGAAGGGCAACAGCAGGGTAAATAACAGTTCTGCTGATGCAAAGTGCCCTGTTGAAAATAACGTTGAACCTCTGCTGAGGGTTGAGAGCCCTGATGCTCTCGAGATTAAAATTGTGCTACCCAGGGGTACTCCAGTGACTAACGTTGTAGGTGCAGAGCTGGAGGCTGAAGATGTTGGGCCTGCAATTCAGTTTTATGAGTTCTGCCGCACATTTGCTGAGGTAGTTAAGGAAAAGAAAGAATAAGGTTTATTTTATAATAACATATGCTAGCATCCGCAAGACAGTAAAAGGTCAGATTTGTATCTAGATGTCTCACAATTTGACCAGCTGCTATAGCAAATTTATTATAGATATGTGATAACGTCAGATAATCAAATGAAATGTTAATATTCCCATTGTTTAGGATCGATTACATTAGTATTAGTTAATATTTTTAATAGAATGAGCAGAAGTGTAAATGAAGTGTTTTTACAGAGGATAGCATACAGCTGCAATATTGTGGGCTCAACACCTGGCTATATTTGCCATTTGCCAATCTGGCTATCTTATAGATATGTGATAACGTCAGATAATCAAAGGCATTGTAATAATTTTGTTAATCACTCTTTATCCTTCGATGAAGATGGTGAACTGATAATCTAGTTTATTCATCCTTATTTGTCCTTGCGGAGTGTTTGGTCTTGCAATTTGCTTTTTGTCTTTTGCTGACATTAACTTACATTGTGTTAGAACTTGTTGGATGGCCCATCTCACATCTTGAATAAACAATTAAAACCGGAAGAATGCTAGAATATGCCTTAATGGGTCATATGGAAACCAAAAATGTATTTGTACTGAAGATACATATTTTTTAATCAAAAAGTATACAAGAATAATATATTAGTGTGATTTTTTAACAATGCCTTCATTGTTTTATTTTATAGACAAAGCAAGCAGCTATTGTCCTGATAGAACAAGTAACTGCACGACGTAATCATTGTTTGCTTCAAGCATTTCACGCTATCTTGAGCAAGTACCAATCTTCCAATGTCACTTATAATAATTATATATATTAAATTGATTAATTTTCTTTGGATAGAATCAGGATTTTTGTAAACTTAGTCTCCATAAAAAGGTTGTTTGTTTCCATTGTTTAACATGTTAATCTGTCTTAGCATATCCTTTTGCTTTAGAGATTATTTCTTTGTACTGTAAATGAAATAATGTAGCAAATATTTTTTACACAGATTTTTCAAATAAGGAAGGGGCAACCACAAAAAATTCTTCTAGACATAACTGGAGGTCGTGAACTTCGAGTGGTGTCTTCACATATTGCTGAGCTTCACATAAATTTGTTGTCTGTCATTCAAGAAGACAGAGGGGAGAGGTAAATATATTCTAAATCGATATTTCCTTGTAGTTTTGTTCAAATGTAATTGACGTTATTATGTTCCTAGGCCTTTGAATTATTCGAGAGATGGAGATGCATGGATAATTGACGTTGGCAAATATATCAGTGAATCAACATATATCTCGAAGGAATTGCCTCTTGACTGTTTAAATCAGGGATTGTTGGGATATAAAAATTTGAGCCCTTCTTGTAAGCTGCATGTGCTGAATTTTCTGTGTGATGAGACCCTCTCTACTGCGTAAGTATTGCCTACCACATTTGCTGGAACAGTTCACTCCAGACTTCACTACTGTAATTTTGTATTAATTATCTTTTAACTTTGTTCAGAAAGTTGAGGAACTGGATTGACAAACAAAATGAAATGGCAGCTGAAAGAAAGAGTGCTGCTGGAGAAAAAATCCGTGCTGCAAACGAGAAGGTCTTAGGCTTGGGCAGCCTTTTTTTTTAGTCACTTGGTTTTACAATTTACAGTAATAAACAGTTCTCTGGTTTCATAGGAAAAGGAGCTAAAAGAAAGACTAAAGAATTGCATGGCTAAAGCAATGCTTTTGAGAAAAGGAGGAACTCCTAGCATTGAAAAAACTAATAATCTCATTTCCCAAATAAAGGAGGCAAAGGAAGTCAAGCAGGCAGCCATAAATGGTCTGAACTCTATGACTTGATATATCTACATCTTTTCGCATTAAATTTGCTTTAGTTTTATGCATTTTCTCAATTCTCCATATGTTTGATCTCTTGCACTTTTGTTTAATTCCTCATTATATTTGGTTTAGCTTTCTCCACTTCATGCTTTAGCTTGAATCTGCATTCAACATAATGGAAATATGTACGCAGTTGCTAAGTTTTCTTAGTTGCAGACTTCCAGATAGCCATTTTATGCATTTGGCCATGCAGTATATTACAAATAAGATGGGTTGGCTTGAGGATTTAATTAACTACATCTCTTTCCAATTTTGGACCATTCCTATTAAAGACTATTACCACAAACATCCCTAGAGTTAAAATAAAATATTCTAATTGAGCTAATTTTTGTTTTAACCTTGTGGTAGGGTTGGCCACAGCCTAGTAGTAGAGCGCAAGGCTGTGATGATTGATAGATTGAGAATGTGGGTTCAAAGCCCCATTCTCCTTGAAAATAAAGATACACATCTTGTCCTGCATATTTTTAGTTTTTAAACCTTATGGCAACATACTCTCAAGTTATAGAATATTGTTTAATCTGTTTTGTAATATTACATTCCTGTTTCTGTTAGAACCTACTAAACGTTCTCTTAAAGCTATTAAGAAAAGATGAGCACTCAAGTTTGTTTGAAATTTGTTGAGACTTAATATGCAAATCCGAACTCAGTGTATTCCACATTAGTCTAGAATCACGTTAGTACATATAGTGTAAATATAGATAGAATATCGATCACATTCACTACTAATTAAGAAAAAGACTTAAATATTATTAATTATAAGAGTTACGATCTTATGGTTAAATTTACAGATAATAGACGAAGGACTTTAACAAAAGCTAGCAGTGGAAGACGAAAATAAGTGTAGTAATCATTCGATATGCTCATAGGGTTTGATAATAACCTAATTTGTGAAGTTGTCGAAATATCTTCCTTTGTTTGATATGGTTCCTCCTCTTCAACCGATCAAATATGAATATAGCCGTGAGTACATAGAGTACTTAACAAGTTATTTGTAACAAGAATGCAATACAATATGCAAGGCTTACTAAATGATGGATAAGTGGTTATTTTGCAGAAAGGAATAATTTGAAGTAAATATAATAAATAGATCGAAATCGAATTTTGAAAATGATAATAAGTAAATAATCAAAGGAATTGAATAAATTACAAATGAACTGACCATTCATCTAATGAATTACTTATGAACTAACTATTCACGTAATGAACCACCAATGAATTAACCGTTCACTTCCAAAACTTAACCCAACTAAGTTTGTATGAAAGCTCTATTCCTTATGAAATCATTAAGCATTGTTTATAATCAGGGATACAACTATTCTAATAATTTTATGGCCCTGTCTTTTTGCGGCTTCTAAAAGCCGTTTTTAGTTTTTGCTACAGTAACTAACTTTTAAACGGAGTATTTTTTAAAGATAGGGTCTACAGGTTAATTGTAGTACATGTTAAAAAATTAATATCTGTACCATCAAAAATCGCAAGCGAGCATCTCTCTTTCCGCAATCTCTGTCGCAAACAGCCAAAAAGCCATCAGCCGCAGCAAAAAAGAACAGGCCTTATATTATGTAGAGATTGCACAATTTTATTCACTTGATATGTCCTTGTAGTGTTACCAGTATAACATGTTTCTTTAGGCTACCGACCAAGAAGTTTACAATAAAACCTTTACAATTCTCAATCTTAACTCAGTTTCGCTTGCTAAGATTTTGTTGTTGAGTAGGTTAACCACTTAGTTGATACTTACCTCCTCTTGCGTCTTGTGGAAATGTCTAACCGGCACCTACTGACATCTCAATGGCGGAATAAAAATTGAAAGATCACAAATTAATCAGTTATGTTTATCCTATACTGAATATATGGTTATATGGTAAGGTTGAGATCAATGATGTATAAAGTTAAGTCCTTAGGCATTATCTAGGCAAGATATCTATATCCCTCTAAGTGCTAATGACATTTTTTCTTTACTACATAATCATTTGCTTAAGTGAAAATCATTTTGTGTAACCAACATTAATGATATACCTATTTTATAGCACATAAATTTTATAACTACAGTGAGCGAGGGGCGCCTGGACGCCTAGGCGATGTCACAGTGTCGTTGCGGCGACGCTTAGGTGATCTTTGCAACTGCAAGTCTGCAAGCTAGGAGCGAGCGCAAGTCTGCAAGCCGATTTATGTCCCGTCGACTCCTCTCTCGCAGGCCACAGCATCTCCCGCACACCTCTCTCTTTGTCTCCCCACCACCTCCTCCGGTCCTCTCCCTGCTGCTTCCTCCAGCCCTCCTCCTGCCGCCTCGCCTCTCCCTGTCGTCTCCTCCCCTTGCCGCCTCCTCTCCCAAGTGCATCCCCGCTCCCCGTCGCCTCCTCTCTTGGCTAGGGGTGTAAACGGATCGGATACGGACGGATAATGTCTCTACCATATTTGTTTTTGGATACGGATACAAATACGGATAACTCGAATACGAATACAAATATGAATAATATCGAATACAGATACGGAGCGAATGCGAATCGAAACGAATACGGTTACGAATATTTATCGGAACATGAAAACCCCTTAAACTATATATCCAAAATTAACGAAAATACGTAAATAGTTCATCTTGTCAAAACATTCATGAAATCTAAATATTTCATATTCAAAACATCCAAAATATTTGTTTTGATATTCATGGGCTGTATGTATTGGGTTGGACTGCTGGAGGCATTATGGGCTGGATGGCTATTGGGCTAAAATCCCGGATATCTGTTTTTGTAATATCCGGATAATTTGTATTCGTATCCGTATTCGACGGATACTAGACTTACTGTATTCGTATCCGTATTCGATAAAAAAATCCGTATCCGTATCCGATCAGAGAATTATTCGAAAAAAATCCGATTCGACACAATCCGTATCCGTATTCGTCTGGATCGGTCGGAAACTATTCGATCCGTTTAGACCCCTACTCCTGGTTGCCTCCTTCAACCCAAGTCGCAGCCTTCTCCCCCTACCGCTTTCTCTCCCAGGTGCATCCCCCCTCCCCGCCGCCTCCTCCCCCCAAGTCGCAGCCTTCTCCCCCTGCCCCCCAAGTCGAGGCGAGTGTGCATGGTGTCCACCAAGTACCGTCGTGACACCTAGGCGACATTGTAACAACCATGACCACAATTGTTGTCACCAGCCTCCTTGGCTCCCTACCCTCATCGTCAATCGCCAAGGTTGAGGTTGCTGGGGCCAAGCCATTGGGTAGCTTTTGGTGTTGGCCTACCCATCACTGGCACAACTCCGCCATCATTGGGTCAAGTCAAGTTCCTTGAGCTCCTCGATTTCTCAGGTTTGAATTTCATATCTATGATAGGAAGGAATATCCCTTGAGCTTGCTAAACTGTTGCGAGCAAATTTTTTTTTTTGGGTAGCACACTAGGGAGAAGAGAAGATTTGGCAAGCCTTGTACTAGACGTGAGGTCCAGGGCCGTTAGATATCGATCCAGCTGTCATAACTTGCCCTGATGAAAGGGGTGGGAACAATATATTTATAGGAAAGTGGATTGGACAGTCCTTTTTGTTGATATAATGTAAAAATCCTTGTTAAATTGGAATGCAAGTAATAGCTCTTTCTTTATAGGCAATAAATCAGAACCGAAGCAAAGCAGAGTTCTACCCTCAAGCATGGTGTGCTGGATCCACTATAAACTTATGAGTGGTTTCATCTGCCTACTGTTCTTTGAATTTAATATATTGTTTACTTGCAGTTTTTGGTTTTTTTAATCTTCATAATTAGCTTATTGTGAAGCGTATGCTGACTGGGGAATTTACTTTTTCTGAATGTAAAGTAACTAAAAATGCTTAGTCTTAGGTTCTTAGCTTTTCAAACATTACACTTTTTAGCACTGTGTGAAGTTATCATCTCCAACAGTGTTTGTTTATCTTACTCTGTAACGTGTAAAGAAACTGAGCTAGTTGGGTGATACTAATTTTCTTCTCTTACTTCTTAATCGTGGCATCATTAGAGAAGAAGCTGGCAGGTGTCTTTAGGACCAAGCCTCTCATGGTAAACAAAGGGGTAGCACATTGGAGGCTGGATGGCTATTGTAATAACTCAGCAATAATTCTCCAAGGTTTGTTTGAAGTTATTATGTAATAAGCTTTCATTTCACTCATTTGCAATATATAATTAGTGACTAGAAATATCATGTTTGTATCAGAGTTTAACAATGAAGATTTAATGGGGAACAAAGACAAGTGGTTTATGTTTACTGAAGATGAAGAGAGAGTAATTAAAGATCATGTAGCCACAAGGTAAGGAGTTTATGATACCAATTTATTTGGATGTGTCTTTATCATTTCTAAATCTTTTCTCATAAAAAATCATTTCTAGATCTTGTATACTTGCTGTTTCAGTGCTTGAATATCACCAAAGATTTTTGGTAGTAACCCAATCTGATATTTAATTCTGCATTTGATCTGTTAATTATGGTATCAAATTTCATTTTTTTTGTATGGTTTTGCCATGATTGGATAACCTGACACTGTATTACTGTAGTAGTGTAATTGAAACATAATCCTTCGAAGTAGCATCCTAAAAAATGCCCATACATTTGCTGTATCTTATATTGTACAGTAAAGAGGTTTCCCTAAAATTGCTGCATTTCCTGAAAAGCAACTAACCCGCCTTCACCAGTACTCCCTGCCACTGGTACTCCCTGCTGCCTGTTGCTTCCCGAGTGCCACAACCGACCTCTCCCGCTGTTGACATCTGACACTTCCACTGCCCGCTGTTCAGCGATGGTAGATGTCGTTGAGGATTAGGGGTGCTCCACCGTCCCCAAGTGGGGAACTACCTGGACTAATACGATAGATACGACATTGACATCCCTAGTCCAGTATGCTTGAACTAATAAGATCAAGAAAATTCAGTAAGTATAGAATGGTTGATTAAGTACTTTGACGATCAATTCCTTTTATAAAAACCTACGCATTCAAGCAACTTGTTTTTTAAATCTGATGGAAAGATACATCCATTTCCGGTCTTCTTTTCACTGCATAGAACTGAATGCCTCTGTTCCGATTTCTTTTGAGGAATATCTTATTTCAGATTGAGCTGAATATTCTCTTTTCCCTTTTTTATCCTGGAAGTTATACCAGCTTACTAAGTTGTCCTTGTTTTTCTCGACCTCCACATAGTAGTAAAATAATTATTGTTTGCACAATTCTTGTCTCTAATCTGTTATCTGGTTGCAAATGGTTATATAGGTCCCAACGCCGGTGGAAAAAACACGCCCGGGTATGATGGTCTACTGATCTCAATCTCCTGGTTTTTCAGCTGGTTGAAGGTATTTATTTTATCCGTTCTCTGCTTTTTTCCCCTTTGGAATCGAGGGTACGCCCCATTTCCGTTCAACTGAAACGGAAACAAGGTTTTTTTTTACAATGGCACCATCACCAGTTACCTTCCAATGACAAAACAGAAACATCCAGTGTTGTACCTAACAACCTGATTGATGTTCACTTACAAGTTACAATTTAAGTTTACTTGAAACATAAAGGGTGATAACAGCAGAGACCTAAAGTATTGCTGATGCTGAAAGCGCAAAGGGCAGCAAGGTGCTCCTAGGCATCTGCCTACAATCTTATGACCTTTGCCATATAATGATATAACACCAAAAACAAGTGCTTGAAATCTTAACATTTCTCATAGAAATAACATGTTGCATCCCCCAGCCACTTTCCTCTCTTCATCAGCTCATGTTATCTTTGGTCAGAATATCCTTCTGCCCAATTAGCCACAGAAATGTCTTTATTTTGATGGGGATGTTAGCTTTTAATAATTGGTGATTATATGTGCTACCTAATCTCCTCTCGTAAGGTGGTTATACACTGATTTTACCCTGGAACTTCCAGAGGACACCCAAGAGCACTTTGCAAAGTCTTCAGCATCAGCGAGATGCATACTCAGTTTAACTTTCAATCCTAATTGTCTGCAGAAGTGCAGAGAGACAGATAGCCATCTTCGAAATGAAAATACCCAGCTTGTTGCATGCATATGATGCATAGCTTATTTTCTTATCACATAACTCATATGGTGCAGGATATACCTTACTCGGAGGATTCCTTCATCGTTATCCACATGCTTTTTTCATGGATAGTCAACTATCTAATTAGCATGAATTTTAGGTGGCAATTGTCAAAGTGTGGCCATTTAACCACCCTATCTCATAGAATATTGGCACGGACTGTAAGCCAATCTAGCTACCGTGGTGTATACTGATGCTATGATTTTGGACTGATATTACTAGATAATTGCCTGATTCTGTCCTATTAACGTGGCGATCTTGCTAGTTAGGGCCAGTTGGCTGATGTGCTGTGTTCTACCTACTTTGTTGCCTACGCTAGTATTGCTGTTGTGGCTCCATAATAATACTTTTAGTAGTTACTAACCAGAACAGTAAAATAAAACCATATATTATAGGCCACTATATTGCCTAAGTATTCTTGCTCTTAGTATTCAGTTCAGAGTGGAAGCTGTGAAATTATTGTTGACATTCAGTTTTGTCAGGTGGATGGACTATGCTAGCTGTGACCTGGGATCGTTTTGTAGAGGCCGTAAGCAGATGGTATTTTTGCTATCGAAAAGTTTTACAGTTACAGAACTGACAACTATTGAAGATTCAGTCACAGCATTTGAATCTGAACCTTATATGTTTTGTCCAGATGGCGAAGCAGGAAGCTTGTAACACCTTCTGCAGTAGTTTCCTAGATGTTCCGAAATCAAGGAAAAGCTAGGAGTACGCAGTTACTGAAATTTAGCATGATCATTTGGATGTGGTGTAGTCAATTATCCCCGTTGTATAATTAATCGTTCTGTAGCAACGAATGACTATCAATGTCGACTATCAGTCTTTCTTTTCTTTCAGTTTCGAATGAGAGGCTTTAATTGATTTTTTCTTTAGAAAAGCAGGTTAAATATTTTAAATTATCAAAAGATGTATGAACCTCTAGAAAAGCATAAGGTCCCGTGTTACTCTTACTTGTGCATGTCGCTTTCAACACTAGTTTAAAAAAACATAATTAAAGCAAGGGTGAATCTGAAGACTTCGCAAGCATATAATAAAATAATAACGATAATAAAATAAATTCAATTGTCTAGGTTAGACACAATCTTTGTATCAATTAGTAAATCACTTATCTTGCACAATTGCAATGTAATCTCTGCAACTGTCTGTAATCATCAGTTTCTCTTATACAGTGCAACACAATGCAATGCAATGTTATGTTCAAATGCAGTCTTGAGCTTATACCGGTAAAGTTGAGTGTCTATCCGTCGATGGTCCACTCGTGCCTCGCTCTCTTTCATGTGGGCTACAAACTCCACTCCCATAGAGCGCCTACTGACGTAGGTCTTACTGTGAACTGTGAGTACTCCGGATTAGTCATGTATCTTTCTCATCGACCTCATCGGAATAGTTACATAACCTCACCTTCGGTTTAGCTCATGCAACTTATAGCTCATGCAACTTATATTATGATGATTGCAAAAATGATGCAATAGCCTGTCAGCAATCACAATTAACTCTCCACTAACTTCACTCCCGTGGAGTGCCTACTGTGTAGGTCTTTATCCCACCACTGCGGGATGTCACGCACTGTAGACCTTTAGCACCAGTGTGCAATACGATGCAATGCTATCTCAATATAATTAGCAACCACATCCACCTCTCGTGGCAATATAATCAACAATGAGCAGAAATATCTTTTCATAAAATGATATAAAGTATGGATCACCAAAAGTAAGTATCAGACATTCACCACAATTCACTATTTTACCATGCACTTGCCTAGTTACTCCTGACGGACAATGCGTGAAGGAATGCCAACTCAAAATCTCCTCCTGAAAATATCATCCGAACTCTCACTCAGCGTGGCAATTCACATAAGCATGCAAACGGTATCAGCTCTACACGTATAAACTACTGATATCGTTCCTACATGCAAACCCGATACCGGCAATCTTCCTAATATCGGATACCTCTCTAATGCCTCGGTACCCAACCGATTGCGCCAACTATATTCGTGCATAAATCTTATTTACATGCCTTTAATCTTTTTCTCCCCTTTTCTTTTTCTTCTTCCCTCTCCTTTTATTTCCTTTCTCTTCTTCTTTTCTCTCTTTCTTTCGAATCCTCTAACCCGGTTGGCCCACGGCCCGTCTCCCTACCCGGCCGCGTTTCTTCCTTTTTTTTTCTGCTCGGCCGCTCCCTCACCTCTTTCTCTCCGTCCTCCTCCCTTCTCTTTACACCGCTGCCCCTCCTCAGCTCTCTCTCTTTGCTAACTCCCCCCCATCCGGCCGATCCGGATCTACACCGTGCCACCTTGCCCTCGGCTCCGGCCTCCCTGGCGTCACGCCATCTGTGGCTTGGGTTGCGCCTCCCCGACCTCCGGCTGCTTCCCTCTGCCACCCTCGGCTCCTCAGTGCGCTGCCAGCATCGTCGGTATCTCCGCGACGCCGCCGGCGACGCCACTGCCACAGCACCATGCGCCGGTCTTGGCGCCGCGCGCTCGGGCTTTCCCCTTGCGCCGCGCGCCATGCTGCGTCTCCTACCGCCTCGCCCCCTCGACACCGCCGGATCCATGGCCTGGGCTGGATATAGTGCCTCCTCGCTCGGTTCCTCTCCTCCTATTTCCTTTCTACTACTGATCCCTTTAGTTCCCGATCTGATTTGAGTTGCTTTTGGATTTATGGGTGCGAGGGTCGTGCTATTGCGGCTTGCTACGACGGGGCTCGAGGTTATTCCATGCGCCGGGGGAGCATGGAATGACCGTCGGGTGCGAGTGGCAGTTCGGCACCACAGCAACTTCGCCTCTCGGTATCCTTCCTCCCCACTACTCCCCTCTTTATTTCCCCTTCCTCTAATTCCCCTCCTCCCTTGCTCTGTGATGGTTCGTGCTACACCATGGTACTATATGCAAAGATGGAGGGTGAGGGGACCTACTTGATTGTCGTGCTGGACAGGAATGGACGAGGATGAGGGTCGTGGTGGCCGTCACCTTCCCCTAGTGTCGGCCGTGCTGGTTTTTGCTCGGGGAAGACTGCGGCTTCCACCTCCTAAGGCTGCTATTCCCAGTCGCTTGGGCCTTGCCTTCTGGCTTCCTACTTGCTCCTAGTTGGTAGACTTGGGGTTAATCCTGTGATGGCCGGTGAAACTCGACTGTGGTTGGTTTGGGTTTGTAGGCGAGGAAAAGAAGGGTGGCTTCCCTGCTATGCTCAAGCTTCCTCTCTAATTGCCCATGGCTGTGGTTTTGTTGGCCGTGCAAGACCAAGTTGTGTTTTGTTGCTTCTTGCCTTGCTAGCTTCGGCTGGTTTAGCTTTGCCACCTCTTGCGCTTGATGTGCTTCTGGTGTTTTCTTATGTGTCTTTGGCTTTGTTACCATGTGGGGAGGTTTTAATCTTCTTCTTTGTCTTTGTTGGTGACACTGTCGGGTTTTTGCTACAGTGTTGAAAATACAAAACAGGTTTGTTTACGCCGGATGATGAAGCCTATGATTATGAGAGGTGCCGACTGGCCCCTGGACGGTCAGGTATCTCCGTGAACGGAATGCCCTGCCCGAAAAATAAATTCTAGGGCTCTGACGGTAATTTCTCTTTCTTACTGAAAACTATAATTTTATTTCATTCTTTTGTTGTCCTCTCTTATGGGTATTATTCTACCCCCGTTAACAGAATTCGACCCCGAATTCTAGCACTAGACGATTCACACGAAAAGAACCACTGCACAAACTGAATAGAAACAACCATAATGCGTACCCGTAAAGAATAACTTCGGGTACTCGTGCATACGGGGCGCCAGCTCCCCAGTTGCCTTGTGCTCGGTCTAATTTGACCAACACACAATAGCAATCCTTAGTATCTCATGCCCTTGCATAAAAAAAAATCCCAACTGAGACTCACTTCACAATGACAACCCTCCTCTGCGAAAACGGGTACCCAAATCCCTCCTTTATCTAATGGAAGCTATTCCACATATACATGCAGAACAGCTTCACTTCCCAAATCAACCCTTCTTTCTTAAAAGATGGAATCACATTTTCTTGGTCATGGCAAAAGTATTACCTAATCGCTATTGAACATGCGACGAGGCAAAGAATTCAGATGACTAGAAAAGTTCAGATGATTCCCATACCACCATAAGATACCAACCATATGGTTAGGCCAAGACTAACATTTATTCAAACACCATAAAGGCGTTTTACTAGTAAACACAGAGTTCCTTCCAACCTTACTACCACTTATCCCCAAAATCAACACGTGCTACAGACAGGCCTCCAACTTCAGTTGTACAAAAGTACCTGCTTTAAATACATGCTACCCAACTTAGGGGTTTATATAGAACACACCACTGCATTGACTATAACGCCACAAGAACCTTCAAACAGGAGATGCGGGGATTCCGGGTTGCGCCTGAGCAGTGAGAGATTCGACCCTCTGTTGTGGCGGCATCGGAAGTGGTGGCGAAGTAGCATGCCAAATTGAAACGATTGGTGCAGGACGCCACAAATACCCAGCAGGTGGCGCCCAGGAAAAAGGAGGCTGCAATGTAGGTATCGGCTCCCATTTGATGATACTTGAGGGGTTCTGACGACAAACCAACTGCTTGTGGCCTGATCGGCTACAATATCGACACTTCCCTGTGAAAGAACATTGAACGGCATGGTGCTTTCCACCGCACTTGAAATAGATCATGCCTTGCCCTGGGACCAGACGATATGGGTATACTGTGGTCGTTGGGGAAGAATGCAGCGTTGCAAAAGTAGACGAGCTCGGTTGAAAGGTCAACGACGGAGGGCGCTGGCCCTCTTGGAATCTTTTGGGAATAGGTCACTGAGTAGACTCGTTTTCACCTTCCAAGCTCCTCTTTTCTAAAATATGGTGACACTCCTGCACTTGCTGACGAAGTGTTTGAACCTCCCTCCGGAGATTTCGCAACTCGGCTATCGAATTTGCTGGAACACCATCAACTGGTTGAACAACTGGGGTGGCATCCTCGCCTAAATTACCGATGCTTCCCTCGGACAAAGGTGGTGGTACTGTCGGACCGTGCCTGCGACCATGGCCACGACACCCACCGACTACGACCTCTACCTTTCAGCATACCTTCTGCACCCCAAACAACCAACAACACAATCAGTTCTCAAATAACTATCGCATACCATCATTAGTGATGGATGCGGGAAACAAAACGAGAATGCAATGCTTTAACAGAAGAACCATTCACTCAGGACAAAACTTCACATAACAGCAAACACACTAGACAAATAACACCAACAAAAACAGAGAGGTGCAACAAAAATCCAAATCTTATATTACCCTAGTTGACGCACCCGGGCACACTCTAGACTCTGACTCAAAGCAACCCAAAATTACGTGTTTGAGAAATGCTCAGGACTCACTCCTGAGTACATCCAGGACTTCGTTCCTGGGTACGCCTGAAATTTACACGTTCGGGAGTGCCACGGACCACTCGTCCGGAAAATCTCATATGTTGAGGTGGGGGAAGCCATGTGACACTCAGGACACAACCACATATATCAATTATAAATTTAGTAGATTTCCTACCACACATCAAACATTCAAAACTGCTAGGAAACTGAACATGACCTCCTCGGAAGTCACGAACTCCGAATGACAATATACGTCCACAACATAAAGCATTTCTTCTAAATGCTAATCATGAAAACCAATAAAAGTTCTTTACCGCAGAACAATAGTAAGCCAACACCTCCTGTATTGCTTACACAAATTAGCAAACATTAATTTGCTAAAAAAAAGAATCTTTGATTCTCAATAGTCCAACATAAACCTTTCCAAGGTTTTCCCCATCTTTACTCCCTAGCTCACCAGATACTTTACTCCTTTCTATTTGCTCTATGTCTCATCGAACTTTGTCACCTTGCTATACAAAAATAGCATCGTCATAACGAATATCGAGCACACATGCCACAAGGTGCTGACAAGGCTCTCCGATCCAAAGATCCACTACCAACAAACAATCCCACATGCACCTAATCCTAAGGTTTTAGCTAAGCTCCACTAGCTCAACTCTTTAGGGATGATCAAACACCTCGATTTTAGCACACAACGTATGTACTCACATGGACTATAACTTCTATTATCCTAAGCATAGGATCCATCTGTTCTACCTCTATAGGCGTGCTCATAATTTCCTACAATTATAGCGCAACTCTGCCAACTCATGCTTAGAGATTGGTACCCAATCTCACTAGAGCTTAATTCACTTCATCATTCAAAATCCAAGTCTGACACGACTGTACATAATTCTTCTCCATTCAATTTAGCTAGGAGATTATCCAACATCGAGATCTCCATTCTAATCCTCCCATCTAGCTCCAAAAGTTTTACAATTACAACTATTAGAACATTCCATGCCATAGGTCGTAATTGCAATAATCGATTACTTGATGTAGTTCAACAACCTAAGTCGCCTTAATGGCCTACTAATTCGCCAATCTCTTTTCAAATCCGACTATTAAGCAGAAATGGATCTGCCTTACGCTGCTACTTCACATACAATTAATGAATCCCCATTGAATTCAAATCAACTTCAATCCCATGGGATAACAAAACTCAATTACTCTTCTGGGTTCTCATAATCTAAAATTGCATGCTCTACCTGCCTGTCACTTTAATCACCACCTCTCATTTGGTCCTTCAGTCACTATTGGATATTGTCCTCTCAAGACAACTGTATTAATCCTCGATATGCAAGTTACTCCTGTAACACTCATATAATCAAAATTCCCCGAATATTAGACTTGCAAAGGGTTTTCCCATTATCAACTACAATCCAACGACCCCGGGAATCACTAACCCAAGGATACTCACTATCCAAAATTTAGGGCAAAGTATCTCATCAACAGCACACCGCTACCTCTGTACCTCGGACGGTAGAACGACCTGGCCACTCCAACGGCCACGGCCCCTGCCTCCATTGCATCGCGAAGTGACACAATCACAACGTAGTCCACTTGGACACATAAGTGGCAATTTCAATAATTTGCCAACCACTCCCAAGATTTATTTCAAAACAACGCAAATCAACAACATGACTTGCAGGAACGTAAATGCAATGCTTTGCCCAATCCTCAACCTACTGTGCACCAGAGTGTGTCAAGTTTTAATTTACCCATTAGGTCTACATCAAGTTTTAATACTTAACCACCCTATGTTACCAAATTACCCATCACGGATCTAAAGCCTGCTCTGATACCAATTGTAACACCCTGGCCCTTTGCCTGAGCCCAAAGTGCTACCACCTGTCCTGTGATGCTGCTAGTTCCGACTTTTGCCGCTAGACTGTCGCAACAACTCCTCGAATCAAACAGTATACAACGACAAATGGCCTACACTTGACATTAAATGCAGCAGAGGTATGAATTGCTAAATACCAACATGTATTTGTGCTATACCAGGCTAAGTATGACATTTGCAAGTGATATGTGGGTTACTGTTATACGTGGGATAACTGTGCTACTCCCACCCGTGCATGTTGCCTTCACCACTTGTCTAAAAAAACACAACCAAAGCAAGGGTGAGTCCGAAGACCCCGCAAGCACATAATAAAATAATGGCGATAACAAAACAAATTCAATTGTCTAGGCTAGACACAATCCTTGTATCAATCAGTAAATCACTTATCTTGCACAACGGCAATGTAACCTCTCCAACTGTCTGTAATCACCAGTTTCTCTCATGCAGTGCAACACAATGCAATGCAATGCTATGTCCAAATGCAGTCTTGAGCTTATACCAGTAAAGCTGAGTGTCCACCCGTCGATGGCCCACTTGTGCCCCGCTCTCTTTCATGCGGGCCACAAACTTCACTCCCGTGGAGCGCCTACTGACGTAGGTCTTACTGTGAACTGTGAGCACTCTGGATTAGTCATGTATCTTTCTCACCGACCTCACCGGAATAGTTACATGACCTCACCTCCGGCTTAGCTCATGCAACTTATATTATGATGATTGCAAAAATGATGCAATAGCCCGTCAGCAATCACAATCAACTCTCCACTAACTCCACTCCCGTGGAGTGTCTGATGAGGACATCACTTCTACTGATATGAACACTCCTCTTACTGCTTCCATGGATGATGGGCAAGGTCCAATCACTCGGGCACGTGCTCGTCAACTCAACTATCAGGGAAACTCGTTTTTAGGAGTCAATAATATTTCCGCTGAGCATTCGATACTTCCTAAGACTTGTGATTTTCTTGTTCTTAGGAACCATGGAGAAGAACCACGCGAGCTCAAGTGTAGAAGTGGAACCGTCAAGCGCAATCCAACTCATATTCGCGAGTTCGACTCAGATTCGGACTGTTTGACAGCGTCTACTTCAAACGGCCATAAATTTTGATCTAGAAGGTTTCTTGGGGCCCGTGAGTACTTGTTGGAAAGATCTTGGAGTCTACTTTCAGATGAATCTGGTCTCACCTCAAAATTCCATCCGAGCCGATCAGAAATTGCAAAACAAGTTACGTCACTTTTTCAGTCTGAGTCAAAGTGGGCCTTGGGCCTTGTAATCACACTTAGACTATTTGGGCCAGCACTATTCATGGGTCGGTACTATTTAGATGAACAGTACCTATGAATAGTACCACACCCCCTTTTGTTAGGTAAGTGCGGTGATGTGAATGGGGTCCCGATCTTCCAACAGGTTCTGGATATATTCGATTTGGTGGAGGCGCGACACAAATCGATTCGGCTTCCGAACAACACGTTTCGAACCCCGCAATCACAGCACCACGTCTCCTCAGGTTATCAACCGTGCGTTGCCCGGTTGACCTCGCCAAGAAGGCTAATCCTCGCATGCGAATCGAAGAACACAAGCAAGACCAAGGAAGAACACAACGGAATTGCAGATGTATTGGTTTAGCACTCGAAGTTGGGGTCTCACAAACCGATGAACGGCGAAGCTGTTCAAGACAGAATTAATCTAAGCAAAACCCCCAACCCTAATGGTGGGGGTGGTGGTTGGATATATAGGAGTGAGGGGCGTGCAAAACCCCTGGACGCGCCCTAATGGGCTCCAACACGATACAAAGCCGAACGGCCCAAAAGACGGTGGCGCAGCACCCTGACAGATTCTGGAAGCCCACTTCTTTCGACGATTCTCGTTGACTCAGAAGGAATTTGGACATGGGACCAGAGCCATTGGAAAGGTCGTCTTCTCAGCTTTCCACAAAGAGTCATTCAACCACTGAATATGGTATGGATGTGGATGCGGTCGCGTGGTCAAGCCAAGCTTCTTGACCAAATCAGAACTCACCAAGTTGTTGTAGCTTCCTCCATCAATGATGACACGTGCACGCCGGTTCTTGATTGCAAAGAAAGTCTGAAACAAATTATGGCGTTGAAGCTTATCGGTTTGTTGTACCTGTGTGCTGAGGACTCGCTGCACAACGATGCTCCGTAGCGTCGCTGTGGACGCCCCACCAAGGACCAAGTCGTCATCACCACCGCCATTGTCGTCTGAGGCAGCAGCAACATCATCATCCTCCTCGGCATCTGAAGTGCTGATGTAGCCTCCATCTTCTGTGGCGATGTATGCCTGTTGGCTAGGGCAATTCTTCTGCACATGACCAAGCCCATGGCAGCGATGGCATTGAATGTCGGAGGAGCGGCCCGTTGAAGCCACGGAAGAAGAGATCTTGGCTGGACCCTACAAAGAATTTTTTTGTAGAATCTGCAAGGTGTGTCGTGGAAGGTGGCTTCGGTGGCGCTGTTGCAAACTTGTTCACAAGTGGTGGAGGAGAACGAAAACTTGAAGAAGACTTGGGCAGTCCCGTCGATGTAGTCGTTCGCGGCATGTAGGAGGGTCGTCCGGTGTTTACCTTCGCTGATTCTTTGCGTCCCTACAATTCTTTTTCTGCAAGCATAGCAAGCTGGAACAATTGGTTGACAGTAGTAAATTCTTTATAATCAACAATGTGCTGAATTTCACGCCGTAACCCCCCGTAAAAACGACAAATCTTATCCTCCGTTTCCTCAACAACCCCACAACGCACCATACCGTTTTGAAGCTCAGCAAAATAGTCCTGAACAGAACTATCACCTTGTTCTAAGCGCTGTAATTTTTTTCTCAAATCACGTTTATATGAGGGAGGAACAAAACGATTACGCATAGCTTCTTTTAAGCGCTCCCATGTATCAGGTTGTAAGCGTATGGTACCCAGTTCATTCCACCAGATAATAGCAAAGTCCTTAAACTCACTAGTAGCTTGTCTAACTCTATGTTGTTCAGGAACCAAGTCAGAATTAAACTTCTGCTCTACCGTCATCTCCCAATCAAGATATTTTTCAGCATCATAAAGACCAAAAAAAGATGGAATGGTAAATTTGACTTTAGCAAAAGGATCGTCGTTACCATGAGGGTTCTGATTATTACCTCCCATACCATGTCAGTTTTGCTGAAGACGCCGACATAGCCGTGCGTCTTGTGTCGCCCGCTGATCAATGTTGCCATGCGCATCAGACACTGTGTCATCATCATGACGAGGGCCGGCATTGACAAGTGGTAGGCGTGCCTCCAATGTGTCCATCCGACCAGTGAGGTCAGCCATCCGCCGCTCCACCCGCTCAATGCCTTCTGTGGTGTTCAACTGGGCAATGGTGGCGACGATGGTGTCCATTCGCGCGCCGAGATCAGTGAAGGAAGCATTTTGTTTGTCGAGCGCAGCTTGTAGCTGGCCGCGACTAACACACTCGTTGAAATCGACCGGTGTCCTGTCCCCTTTGTATCCTGCCATGGTTAGGGGAAACACAGGGATGAGAGACCATGTGGAGGTAACCCCGGTTGTGTGATGAGTAATTGACGGTGTCCTATAAAGTCTGAGTTTGTTCCGGGTATTTTTATGCTAATTACTGATGCGGATATTTAATTATATTATTTTGTGCGGTGCTATGTAATGTGTTTTCTTGTCGGTGATGACTGCAGGACTTTGAGACGGAGTCGTGGCGAGACACGGGTGACCGGACTAGGCACAGGCGGTGCTGAGGTCAGAGCGGTCGGGATGTGTCGAAGACGGCGAGGACTCGAAGTGGCTGCGAGGCGTTCGCGGCAAGAAACGAGGAAGCTTCCAGGAAGGTGCAGGAGGGGCATTTTGGTAAATACACAAGGCTGCACAAACGGAAGCGAATTTTATTTGGAAATGATCCATTAGTAGAGAGGTGGTGTGACCTAATGGGTAAAATGATGTGTAAACCCATTAGTGGAGAGTTGGTGTGACCTAATGGGTAAAAAAGGGATGTAAACCCATTAGTGGAGAGTTGGTGTGACCTAATGGGTAAAGTAGGTTTGAAAAACCCATTAGTGGAGGTTATAAATAGAGGTGCTCTCTAGGTGGAGAAGTGCACTTGAGAGAGAGAGAAAGAGAAATGGGTATGAGTATTAGGGTTTCCTAATGCTTGTGCTCTTGGAAGAGAAATTTTGTATGCAAGTTTTAAGGGTTTTATGTGTTTCTCTCCTTGTGTGTGTTCTTGGATGAGACATGGAAGAGTGATGTAAACATTCATATGTTATATTAATCATTCATCTCTCTTCGTCTCGATATGAAGTTCTTATGGATTTATTTACAGTTCTTAATTATCGTATTGCATGGTCGCTTCATTGTTATTTAATTTAATGTTTTGGTTCTTGTGTTTTGCAAGTAGTATTCTTGTTGAAAGATTTCAGATTATGTGTTCAGAACTAGGGATATACATCAAAGCTTTTGGCTAGTAAATCCTTGAGAACATATCTTCTTATCTATTTCAGTTGAGTACTATTTCTCTTCCTTGTTCTGATCTGTTAGTAGTAACCTGTCCCCCTGTTCTTTCGGCTTGGTGCAGTGATTCTTCTTCCCTTGTTTTGTCCGGCAGGCGCAGCAACAGTACTAATTGTTTGCTGTTCGGGCTCTGTTCATTGCTCCTTCAGTGCATGCATACTCGGCCAAGTCCATATGCCTGGCTTTAGCAAGTAGTTTATTGTCTCTAAAAGCAGCAGTTTGTGTGTCTTCTCTTGCTCCTTCTCTTCCAGGTGCAGTTCGGCCAGCAGTGTCTCTGTTCTTTATTTCTTTTGGCTACAGTTCTTGCATTAGTTTAGTCTCTCTCGGTTGGTGGTGCTGTGTAGGGTGAGTTGCAGCAGGGCTGCAGTTTTGTCTCTTGAGCATTTTCGGCCAGCACTGCAGTTCCTTGCCTCCTTGCTGTTTTCTGTTGTCAATCAGTCTAAAACAGCTATCTGCACTTTCGGTGGCTGCACCAGGAGGTTTCGGCCAATAGTAGAACCTCTGTGGTGTTGCTGTTTTCTGTTTATTTTTTGCAGATAGAGCACGTGTTGTTTCCCTTGCTGTTCTCTGCTCGCTTTTCAGCCAGTGTGTCTTTTTTTTCTTCTTGCTAGAACTTTCGATTCTTCTTGAGTTGCTTTGCATGAGACACGATCGGTGTAGTCCTTCTCTGTCGTTTTGCAGCAGACCTTATGTGCTGTTGGCTGCTTTTACAGCTTTCGGTTGCAGCACCTATTCTTCTTTCTTGTTTCGGCTAGCAGGTTTCATCGGATACTAGTGCAGTTACTTCACTTCTTTCGGCTAAAGTCTGATATTAACTTTCGAATCTGTAGTACGGCTCATTTGTTAGCAATAGCAGTCAGGAGTCGAATGGTGGTTCTTCTCCTTGTTGGCTGTTGCATTGGCAGCTGAATTAATTTCTGGATGTTTATCTGTTGCTGCCATGCCAAGTAGGAATTGGGAAAGTTCAGTCTACTGCTTTAACTTTGTTCTTGGTTGCAGATTTTTGTCTTTTATGTTTCGGTTTTTGCAGTAGAGTTAGTTGAAGCAGCTGCTTGTTTCCTGTTTTTAATTAATCTCTTAGGCTAATATTTAGTTTGCAAAATTTGTACTTTTTCGGTCAGCCTCTCTCATCTTGATAGCTTGATGTTTCTTCCAGGTTTCAGCAGTGTGGCCTTTTGAGTATATGCATTAAGAATTACAAGCAGTTCTCAGATTTAATGTTGAATTCTTTTAGCTGCTGTTGCGATTATTTTCTTACTTCATAACTTCTAATAGTTATTGGAGAGGATTTTTAGGGTGTAAGATTTGTGTGTGAATACTCGGGGTATTTTTATCTGGGCACCATTCACCCCTCTTTGTTGCCATTTCCGATCCTTCAAGGGAAAACAAAAGGATTATCCCTATCAACTACAAAGGAGGACAGTGGGAACCCGCAAAGGAAGTGGCTTACCAAGCTCTTACAAGTGTTCTTACCATCGCAAACAGTAGGTGGTACAACTGGTGGCTGGTTCGTGATACCTGGAGAGTGTGACCCGGCGATTGCAAGGGTCAAAAACTATGCTGTCCGGAAGTATGTATATGGAGCTTGGAAGGCCAAATATGTTAGTGGAACACAAATCAATAACAGATAGTAATGCTGAATAAATATCCAAAGCACTGGTCCTAGTTGCTGGTCTAAATGTACCCTATCTCAGGTATGATATGATGAACAAGGAATCAAGACTAGAACAAAGAGTTATGATGTGTCCTATATCAATAACAGATATGATGATAGTTGCTAGTAAGGCAAAGACAGCAACAAAGATGGCCAGGCAAAGGCAGCACAAAACAAATGAAGCTCTGTCACCTAAAACTGTGCTATCTCTTTTTCTTTTTTTTCTTTTTTTTTGTGCCACGGAGAGCACTCTCTCCTCCCTACTATAAGCAATTTTTTTTTCTTTTTTGTTTCTTTTTTCTGTTATTTTTTTTCACAAAGCAGAGCACAGAAATAGGAACCACACAAAGTTTCACCTCAATCTGATGTAAGGTGTGGCCTACAGAAAATGATGAATGTGCTGTAATTTCGGTGACGAAAGTTCGGAGCTCGAGTACTGCACTTTCCAAGCCGAATTTGGGCAAAATAAATTCGTCGAACCCAACAAAGTGGGGGAGTATCGGATGCAAAATTTAATTTCACCCAATTTCAAAAAAAAAATCGCCTGATTTTGAGTCCATATGCGAAAGTTACGGCCGTTTGAAGTTGGGCCTCCGAGTTAAGGTTTCTGTGGAGGCCGAAACGAGATCGGGTGGAGGAAATTGGGGGCGGAAGCTCGGGAAAAGGTGGGGGATGGTGCTGGGTGATCACAAGACACAATGGATGACTCAAAACAGAGGGTGGGATATGGGTGGGAAAAACAAAAGACGACTAGGGTTTGTATGAGAGGTAGCGGAAGCAAGACAACCCGAAACAAAACACGATCTAAACCAGCAACACAACTCGACTATGGACACAAACTCAACACTACGGACTCTGAAATAAAATTGTGCAAAAGGCTAAACGAGATCTGGGACAGGGAAAAACCTATGACTACAAATATTTTTGTAGGGCTTTTTCTTGGACTCTAGGATGAAACCGAAAACAACAAACGTAGGGTAAACTCGAACCTGAAGGAACACCCAAAGCTCTGATTACCACTTGATGGGAACGGGGTCCCGATCTTCCAACAGGTTCTGGATATGTTCGATTTGGTGGAGGCGCGACACAAATCGATTCGGTTTCCGAACAACACGTTCCGAACCCCGCAATCGCAGCACCACGTCTCCTCAGGTTATCAACCGTGCGTTGCCCGGTTGACCTCGCCAAGAAGGCTAATCCTCGCCTACGAATCGAAGAACACAAGCAAGAACAATGAAGAACACAACGGAATTGCAGATGTATTGGTTTAGCACTCGAAGTTGGGGTCTCACAAACCGATGAACGGCGAAGCTGTTCAAGACAGAATTAATCTAAGCAAAACCCCTAACCCTAATGGTGGGGGTGGCGACTGGATATATAGGAGTGAGGGGCATGCAAAACCCCTGGACGCGCCCTAATGGGCTCCAACACAATACAAAGCCGAACGACCCAAAAGACGGTGGCGCAGCACCTTGATAGATTCTGGAAGCCCACTTCTTTCGACGATTCCCGTTGACTCAGAAGGAATTTGGACATGAGACCAGAGCCATTGGAAAGGTCGTCTTCTCAGCTTTCCATACTTATGTGGAACGTCCAAAACGGAGTCCGGATGTGATCTGGGTGTCTGTTTTAGTGCGGCTTGGTCCTGGACTCCGAATTGGATTCGAAGTCGGCTTGAGTTGGGCCTCTAACATGATTCGACCGCCCTTGCTAGACTTGTGCGCCTCGTAGCCCTTCTCCAAGTACTTCCAGGTCCTCTCTATGGTTCCTAATCATAATTAAATCATTAGGTAGCAATCGATTCTCAAATGAACAAAAAGAAGTACTTAGGAACGAGCTCACCTGTAAATTCAGTTGTAGGGCACGGGCTCTAGTGATTGGTCCTTGAATGCCAAGTGGAGAAGTGTTGTGTGTATCCGAAGAAGTGATGTCCTCATCATGCGGCTTCCCCCACCCCTATTTAAGAAGATTGCACCCCTTTAGTTTTCCTTGGGTTTTTCTTAAGAGTTTATTCTGCTTAGCAGTCTCACCGCACATCTGGTTGAGTAACCCCGACTTGTGAACTTAATTTTTATTCACAATACAATTTTAGATTACATCTTTTACTCTCTTGCTTGTGTTCTCGATTCGCTTGTAGGAGATAGCCTTCTTGGCGAGGTCAACCGCGTTCGGCATGGTTGATAACCATCGGAGCAGTGGTGTAGTGATTGCAAGGGGATCAATCTGTTTTGGTCGGAGCCTTTGGATCATCAACGTCGAGTTCTCCATAATCGACTTATTAGTACCTCTCGGAAGATCGGTCCATCGTCACATTAGGTGGTATCAGAGCAACGGTTGCCTGTGAGGTAATTCGTCCCTTTTAGATTAGTTTATGTTCATCGTCCTAAAAACTCCAGAAAATTAACCCACAAAAATAATTTTTTGTAGTATTCTTTCGCTGTCCCAACACTCCTTGTGCCATTGTAATTTTCTTTTCAGTATTGCTCGTTGAATTTTTGGTTACGTTTTCGTGTTCAAGTTGCTGATTACTAGTTTAGTTAGAGTCCAGTTCGTCATTGTCTAGTTGCATCTCGTGTTCTTTTGCGTAGCTTTGTCGTTGTGTGTTCTTTTCCTTGCCGCAATCACCATCCTTGAAGCGCCTTCCATTTTTGCCGCGCCTTCCATCCTTGTCGCGCCTTACATTCTTGCCGCGGCCCCCATCCGCTGCCCTCATCCGCCGCCCCCCATCCACCGCCAACCCTTGATGTGACAAAAAAATTAGGGTTTCGGGCAAAAAAATAGAAGAAGGAAAAAACAGCAAAAAAAGAAGCAAAGAGTGCCCCCTCTGTCCGAAATTTGAAAGGTTGTCAAACCTTTTCCAAATCCAGTGAAATTTGGTGGAGTCCTTCTTGATACATCGATAAGCCTCCAAAAAATAATTTGAGTAAGTTTGGCCATGGGATCAAAAGTTATAGCAGTTTGAATTGAGACCGAATCGAATTCGAGTCTGTTTCTGACCCTCTTTCAGTAAAACAGGCATAACTTTTGCATACGGAGTCGGAATTCGACGTTCTTATACTCGTTGGAAAGCTATCAACGGCGCGCATCCAATAAAAATGACCCCTTTTGTGTGCGACACAATCAACAAAATAATATTCGGTTTTGGAAATGGAGATAGAATCATCTATGATTTGAATACTTTCCATATGTAAGGACCTACGTGTCCCTATAAATAGAGGCTCAATTGGCCATGTAACTCAGGCTTGTTTAGATTAGTTTTTCACCGTAAAATATCATCGTGTGTTCTTGTGTCGACTAGACCAATAACTGCGATTGCAGACCTCAACCCCTTTGTGTTTCTCATTCATATTCGCAATAGTTAGATTGCTCTTTATCTTATTCTTGCTTATTTTTTGATTGTTTGTAGGAATTGAACCTCGTGTTCAGGTCAATTGCGTTCTTGGCACGGTTGATATCGACTAGGGTGTGGTGTTGCGATTGCAGGACGGACTTGGTCGTCTCGGTCAAATAGTCTCTTCATCAACGTCATATCAAATCGAAATTATCCTTCTCATCGGAAGATCGGGCCACCCTCTTATCAGTTGGTATCAGAGAACAGATTGCCCGGTGAGATTTTAGTTTTAGATTTGTTTTTCATACCTATAACCAGAAAATTGCCCTACAAAAAGAGTTAATTTTTGCTGTCCAAACCCCGTTGTGCCTTTCAATTTGTTAATTTCGGTTTGCTAAATTGAATTTGTGTCCGTTTTAGCTTTGTCTTGTTGCTGGTCATATTTTTGGTCCCATAAAACTCTCAAAAAAAAAATTTCCATGTCCAAAACTATCAAGAACACATGAAACCTTAATTTCTATTTTCGGCCAGAAGACTCTCTCTTGTGCAGCCGCCACCAAAAACAGCATAACTTTTGATTCTTTGCTCCTTTTTGCACCAGGCCACTCATAACTTCCATATCTATCTACCATCAAAATTTCACTTCATTCCAGTACAACAATTGAAAGATATCGTCGGTGAAAGTTGACCCAAATTTCTGTTCTGAATCTGCAACAGTCAGAATTTATGATTTTTTGTGCGAATTTTTCTGTCGATTTTCAGAAGTTGGCCCCAAAATAAAAATTGTAGAAAAATTTGTCAGTAAATAAGGAAAAAAAGAATCATTGAAAAATAGACAACTGACAAAAAGTTACGGTCAAAATACCGACAACTGGTCCAGTGGACAAAAATCTGACTTTCTCAGATTTGGGTCAATACTTGTGCTTTCCATTTCCAATTGCATTCAATTGAATTATCTTGTGTCTAGCACTCCTATACTTGGATATCCACTTGTTTTAGCCTTCATCTATCCTTCTTTGATCAGCAACATAAGGCTAAGTGCTAGATACGAGATATAATTTAATTCTACGCAATTTCTGAAATTAACCGATTGTTCTCCATTGCTACATATGTAGAGCCTTCCAAGCTACACCTACTGTTAACCATTGCAGGCCTTGACGTACCGGCAATCGCTATACTCATCACTCAAGTCAGGACTATCACGAACCAGCCACCGGTTGCGCCACCTGTTTGCATTGGTAAGAACTTGTAAGAGTTTGGTAAGAGTTTGAGAGATGTGTGACTTGTCAAGCTCCACTTCCTAGTAGTTTATAGGGACTTACAGAATTCTTGTGTATTTTCTGATTTTCTACTAACCATGACAGGTTCAAGATCACATAGTAAGAATTTTTGTGAGACCAACAACGTGTTGGATCGGCTTAATAAGACCCTCACCACCATCAACAACAGAGTTGAGAGCCTTGATAAACGTTCATCCCCAGCTACTCGACGTGCACTGTTTCCTCTGAACCGTTCATCTCCAAATGAGAATGATGATGCATTAACTAAAGTTAAGTATGCTTTTTCCATTCTTTGCTGGTAAATTTGATCCTGATGCCTATATTGACTGAGAGATAGCATTAGACAAAGAATTTGAATATTATGATTGGTCGGATAGGCAAAAGATTAGAGCTGCCACTAGTGTTTTTATTGATAATGCAATAATTTGGTGGAAGTATCTTGGTAAACATGGTAGAGCGCCTCAAACTTGGAATGCATTGAAGAAACTTTTAATAGATGAATTTGTTCCTAAAAATCATGCTAATTATTTGCTAGCTAGATTACAACATTTAAGCAAGGTAGTAGAACTGTAAGAGAATACTATCATGAATTGAAAACTCGTTTATTGCGTTGTGGTTTAGAGGAACATGCTGAAACTATGGAGAATAGATTCTTAAGTGGGCTTAATTAGAAAATTCAGGACCTTCTTGTTTACAAAAAATATAATTCTCTCTCATTTGTTCATACTTGCTTGTAAGATTGAGAGTCAGATTGAGAAAGAATTGAGAATACTTGATAATAGGACACATGAGAGCAAACATATGGTTGTGCCTTTTTCTGTGACTAACAACTTGCAGCAAGTTGAGAACTATGCGGAAGAGAAGAATGAGTTACTTGAGCTACCGACTCCATTACTTGAGAAGGAAGATGAGATGATGGATGCCCCTACATCATATGAGGAGAGTCAGAAAGGTAAATATAATGGTGCTATCATCACTCAAGGTGAGTATGCCTGTGAAGAACAACTATTATCCACTGGTTATGCTATATTAGAGCAAAATATTGTGAAAAGTAATTCTGATATA
The DNA here is from genome assembly GCA_036346265.1 of Melocanna baccifera. Taxonomy (NCBI): domain Eukaryota; kingdom Viridiplantae; phylum Streptophyta; class Magnoliopsida; order Poales; family Poaceae; genus Melocanna; species Melocanna baccifera. The sequence continues at coordinate 23,729,135 of CM070679.1, forward strand.
CACATGTTTCAAGTACAAAATTCCAACTGTATTGATTTAAGTATTGGTAATGAGTTGTGTGCTAATTTCTTACATATATCTTTGCCACAACCAGAAGTTAAACCTGATTCTTCTATTTTAATTTTAAATCCATATGCTGAAATAAATGGTTTTGATTTTGTCAATATGCAATTGATCCATGCTAGAGATAAGCTGAATGAAATTTCTTCTTAGCACACTTTCGGTTATATTGAGATTGATCATCCTTATGAACTGAGTTGTCTAACAAAGAACTTATTTGAGATTCTCAATTTGTTTTCATTATTTTGTTATAAATTTTACTTAATAGACAAGTATGATGAAAAGGGAAATTGTATGGTTCATCGAATTTGGATAAATTCAGAACTGAAAGGTTCAACTTTGGAGGAGGAACACAATCATGTAGAGAAAACTAATGGCACTAACCTTATTATTTCTAGTTTATCTACTGCTGTTTGTAAGCTACAGGAAACCTTTCAAGAAGGAGAGTGTTGTGGGATGCTTCCATACACCACAACCATTTCCCTATTTGCGTCGAAAAAGAATTTGCCTCTCATTGAGATCATCAATATCAAGTCACAGTCCAATACAATCTTTTCTAAAGAATGGGAGCAAGATGAAGCACATACACCATCTAGTGATAATACTACCAATCAGGTACAATCGTTTCTAAGAGATTTTACTTTGTTTGATAAAGAACTTATGATGTTACATAATACAAATTTGTTGCGTTCTTTGTCATGTACCAAGGTTTACGATCAAGATCATGCAATACGTGAGATCACACATCTATCAAAACCGAGGACGATTTTCTGTCAAGAAGGGGAGGATGATATGACCACGCCACATACTCATACAACCAAAGGTCCTAAGAATAAACAAATGGTGAATTCGTTTCTTTGGTTTCAATTTATTTTAATTGAGATTATGATACCATCTAAATATGAAAATGTATTTTTGTCTAGCTGTACAAGGAGGATTGCATCAACGCTATACGCTCATGGTTGGGGTCCCTAAAGGAAAGCCGACCAATATATCAAGATCAAGTCAACGCCTTCCCCAACTCTTGTTCATGGTCACCACGTCACTTTTAGATCAATTCAAGCAAGAGTTCAAGTGGGACACGTTTTGGAATTCAATTCGGCCTCCGGATCAATTCGGAGTTAGCCTGACAGGTTGGACTTCAAATGTGCATAACTTTTGCATAAAAACTCCGTTTGAGGTGTGCAAGTACAGCAAAGAAAGAAGAGCTCGTCCGCTTTCCAATGGATTTGGCCCCACCTCCAAATTCGTTCTGTGCGCATTGGAATTAATGTGACGATGGCTCGATCTTCCAAGAGGTATTGATAAGTTGATTGTGGAGAACTCGACGTTGATGATCCAAAGGCTCCGACCAAAACAGATCGATCCCCTCGCAATCATCAGACCACTGCTCCGATGGTTATCAACCGTGCCGAACACGGTTGACCTTGCCAAGAAGGCTATCTCCTGCAAGCGAATCGAGAACACAAACAAGAGAGTAAAAGATGCAATCTGAAATTGTATTGCAAATAAATATTAAGTTCACAAGTTGGGGTTCCTCAACCGAACATGCGGTGAGACTGCTAAGCAGAATAAACTCTTAAGAAAAACCCGAGGAAAACTAAAGGGGTGCGACCTTCTTAAATAGGAGTGGGGGAGGCTGCATTTATCTAACAAAAGGGGGTGTGGTACTATTTATGGGTACTGTTCACGTGAACAGTACGCCCATGATTAGTGCCGGCCAAAATAGTCTAAGTGTGAGGCCCAAGGCCCACTTTGATTCGGACTGGAAAAGTGACACCAATTGTTTTGCAGTTTCTGATCGGCTCGGATGGAATTTTGAGGTGAGACCAGATTCATCTGAAAGTAGACTCCAAGATCTTTCCAACGAGTACTCGTAGGCCCCGAGAAACGTTCTAGATCAAAATTTATGGTCGTTTGAAGTAGACGTTGTCCAGCAGTCCGAATCTGAGTCGAACTCGCGAATATGAGTTGGATTGCGCTTGACGGTTCCACTTCTACACTTGAGCTCGCTTGGTTCTTCTCCATGGTTCCTAAGGATAAGAAAATCACAAGTATTAGGAAGTATCGAATGCTCAGCGAAAATATTATTGACTCCTAAAAACGAGTTTACCTGATAGTTGAGTTGACGAGCACGTGCCCGAGTGATTGGACCTTGCCCATCATTCATAGAAGCAGTAAGAGGAGTGTTCATATTAGTAGAAGTGATGTCCTCATCATCCTCTCCTTCTTGAATTGGAGTCGTTCTCGACTCAAGCTCATCTTTGGCACCGAAGAATGGCTGTAGATCTGCAATGTTAAAGGTGGAGGTAACCCCAAAATCTGCAGGCAAGTCTAACTTATATGCATTATCATTAATACGTTCAAACACTTTAAAAGGACCATCTGCACGAGGCATGAGTTTAGACTTTCTCAATTCAGGGAATCGCTCTTTACGCAAGTGTAACCACACAAGATCACCTGGCTCAAAAGTAACATGCTTGCGTCCCTGGCTACCAGCAACTTTATATTTTGCATTCATGAGCTCAATGTTCTCTTTAGTTGTCTCATGCATCTTATGTATCAAATCAGCACGTTGTTGAGCATCAAGATTTACCTTCTTCGAAGCGAGAAGGGGCAACAAGTCAATAGGTGAGCGAGGGATGAAACCATAAACAATCTCAAAAGGACATTTCTTTGTGGTTGAATGCAGCGAACGATTATAAGCAAATTCCACATGAGGCAAACATTCCTCCCACAATTTTAAGTTCTTTTTAAGCACAGCCCTAAGCATGGTAGATAATGTTCTATTGACTACCTCAGTTTGTCCATCGGTTTGAGGATGGCAAGTAGTAGAAAATAACAGCTTAGTCCCTAATTTAGTCCACAGGATTCTCCAAAAATGACTAAGAAATTTAGCATCACGATCTGAAACTATCGTATTCGGAATACCATGCAAGCGAACAATTTCTTTAAAGAATAAATCAGCAACATTTGTAGCATCATCACTTTTATGACATGGTATAAAATGAGCCATCTTAGAAAATCTATCCACGACAACAAAAATACTATTCTTCCCCTTCTTTATCCTAGGCAGACCTAAAACAAAGTCCATAGAAATATCTTTCTAAGGTGTGCTTGGCACAGGTAGAGGCATGTATAAACCATGAGGATTAAGTTGTTGTCGGACCCCGGAGTAACGACTCCTGGATCCTCTGTGTAAATCGCACTAGTCTAGGATCAAGCTAGTGCACACAGTGGATAACAAAGATTCATATCATGCACAATTAAATTTATTCATTAACTAAATATGGGCCTGATGGCCAAATTTTACATCAATGGTTCATAAACCAAAATACATATAAACAACGGAAGAAAACCAATGAAGTAGCAGCCCGTCCTGCCTGCCCACAGGCGAATGACTGTAAGACGCGGCCTAGTCGTCATCATCCTCACCGAAGTTGTTGACGTCATCCTCTGGCAACAGATTTTAGCAAGGTGAGCACATAAAGTACTCCCAAGGTAAGCACATAAAGTACTTACGCAAGTTACATCAGGAGTTTTAACAGAGTGAATGCATGCATAGGGATAACAAAGGAAGGCTTAATAAAGTTATTTATGCGAAAAGCAGTACTGAATTTAAATACAATAGAATAAGTGCAAAAGCTGAATTTTATACAGTAGATAGAAATAATAATTTACAAAATAATATCGTTAGTGCAGGCTACGACCAAACACTAACCTAGTCACAGGTATCCCACCTGGTCCATCTTTGAAAAGGTTTCACATGGATTCCATCTATCCAAATGCTTTTCAAAATCTCTTATGGATTCATTTTGTTAGTGCAGGCTCCGACCAAACACCAACTTATTCACAGGTATCCCACCTGGTCATGGATGTCATCCATCCATCCATAAGCCTTTTTCAGAAATCATTTTTAAAAACCAAAGTCTAATCCATGAAAAACTTTACTCAGCTTGCCCATAACCGTGGGCACGGCTATCCAGGATAGATTATGCACTCTGCAGAGGTTGTACAGCTTTACCCACAAGATATGATTATCTCGTATTGTCGGACACTACACGCTTCCATAGGCGTGCGACTGAGAAATCATAACAAGGCCTTTACAACGCTAAACCTTCAACTTGGTCACGCCGCCGCTAAGGTTTCACCACAACTTGAATCCACAAGTTGGAGCCCCCTCTTGTGCCGTGTGAGACTTCCCATGGATTATGCCACGCTCACATTCAACCTATAGCGAGACCAAAGTTGGGACCTCACAAATTAGTCAGTTAGGACTGTCCCATACCAGTCTTGTGGTAGTACGATGTGGCTTTGCAACAGTAGCTCATAGACCGGTCCTTAATTTGACTTAGGCTCGATCCACATACCCACATGCACGACAATCAACCAGGTGTCACCAAACACGAGGCATGCCGGCACCCACCACCTATCCATTAGCCTAACTCCAAATCATAAGTTTCTATTTTTGTTTTTAAACCATTTTCACAAACCATCCTTGACTCACCGAAGTCAAGAACTCATTTTCAAATCGTCATTTCATGAGAAAGATTTGATCCCACCTAAAGTTATACTAAGCCAGGCTAAGCATTGCTATAAAAATTTTTAGTCAATACTACAGTACTAACTAGTTGTTAGCTAGGGTGACAAGGTATAGGAATTCGAGATTCAAATTGGGCTATAATCAAAGGATTATGGGTATAACTAACTTTAAAACAAATTTGAATTATATTTGAGTAAAGATACGCATCCATGTACAGTAAAACAATATAAATACATTTGAAATATTAGGTTCAACATGGTCAAAGGTGTAACTTGCCTTGCTTCGAAGTTTGCTGGGGTTCGTTGAAGTTATACTCTCCGGAATAGTCGTAGTCTACACGTGAAAAACTAGAACAAACCAAACTCAAACAAAATCCAAATAAAATCCAACAATCATAAATATATGCTGGGAGATAGAATATGAACTTAGAAATTTGGACGGGTCCAATCGGAGTTAGAGCGAAGAAGGACTTCTGATAGTTTGATTTCCAAAGAAATGAATAAAAGGAATTCTTGGAATTCTTTTCTTTATGAAGAAAAAGTGGTCGGAAGCTACAATATTTGTGTATGGTCAAAGCTATGATCGAAGGCATAGTCGAAGCTAGGGTCGAAACCAAGGTCGAAGCAATGGTTGAAGTTGCGGACGTCCAAGTCGAAGACAAAGACTCCATGTACGGGTGCAGTCGAATTTGAAGATTAAGATTCGGTCGAAGACTTACTCGAAATTGTATAGTGGTCGAAGAATACTATAACAGTCGAGAACAAATGGTAATCGGAGTCGAGTGGTCGGGACGACAATGAACGCCGGTGGTGGAAAGCAAAGGTACTCAGAGTCGGCTACGACTTCGACTACCGAGTATTCTTCCAACTACTCCTTGCTGAAAAAGCGAAGGTTCTCGGAGACTTAGACCGAAGAGTGACAGTGGTCGGAAGCGACTATGGTCGGAGGTAGACGGAGATGACCTTGGTTGGGAGTGACTGTAGTCGGAAAAACAATTGTGGTCGAAAGGATTGGAGTTTATGCAGAGTGATCGAAAGAATCGAATGGGTTGGAGGGTACGAAGGTTAAAACGGTCAACCAACCATAGTCGGTTTGAAGGCGGAGGTTGAAGTCGAAGGTTCCGAGATTGAAGATCGAAGTCTAAGTCTTCGAGGTCGAAGGTCAAAGGCTAGAGTCAAAGTCTCCGAAGGTCAAAGTCAAAATTGGAGTCTCCGAAGGTCAAAGTCGAAGACTCGTGATCGAGTCTAAAAGCCTTCGAACAGCGGAGTCTAAAGAACCTCTGGACGACGAAGTCTAAAGAGCCTCCGGACATCGGAGTCTAAAGAGCCTCCGGACATCGGAGTCTAAGAATCGGATGGCTGAGAGACGTCAGATGGCTTCACGTGACGAGATTCGAGTGATCCAACGGCAGCGAAGACCGAGGAGGTGTACAAAAGAGGGAGAAGAGTATGAGTCCCGATTTACTTTGGCGCATGGTTCGGGCTGCACAAAGTTGGTTGGCGGCGAGGGTGTAGCGAAGGCAAGACACGATTATCGACGGCGGAGACTCTCCGACGACAGCTTGCTCGGAGAAGGGGCGTCGAAGGTTCGCGCGGGCCTGAGGAAGGTTATTGGCGGCGGGGTACTCCGGTCATATTTTGGCTCAGAAAAAAGGGTGATGGAGGTGCGCGTGGTCCCGTCGAAGATTTGGTAGTGGTGGCGTCGATGTCGGCGAAAGAGACACTCCGGCGGGGGTTTGCTTGGCGGAGGGGTGGTGAGGTGAAGGAAAGAGAGAGGGGATTGCGAGGAGTGTATTGGTGCTCTCGTGCAATACCAGAAGTGGTTGGAAGGTGGTCGACGGCGAGGTGAAGCAGTGGCGCAACTCGGGCGACGGTGGCGACAGTGTTCCGGCGGTGAGGAGACTCAACCAAGGGCAGTCAAGAAAATCCAAAAATTATGAAATATATACTGAAAAATAGATTATGAATTTAGAAACTGGAATCACTTGATTCGGAGTTCGGACGGAGGAGAACGAGCGATTGGAAGATTGTCGGATCAGAAAATTCTGGAAAAAGAAAAATCAGGAATATTCCGAAGGAATATTCCCGTGTGAACAGTAACGGGCAGCAGCCCTGTTCACTGTTTTTGGCCGTGTCGTTGGCGAGGAAAGGCACGGAAGGTGAAGCTAATGGGTTGCTAAGGACCCGAGGCACATGTAGGAATTGGCGGCACGTCAAACGGAGCACGATGACGACGTCTACGGCGAAAATGACATAGGGTGTGGAGAGAAGAATAATTTTCGGGAATAGAACATGGAGAAGCAAGGTAACCACGGCGTAGAACGCGGTAAGGCGAGTCTAGAAAAAAATATCGGCTAAGCCGAAACTCACCGGAGGCGACGCAATCGTCATTTGAACGACGTCGGTACCGAAATAGGAAAAACTCAATATCTTCGCGCTCGGTGCGGCGTGATACGGGGTCGCCCGATCTTCTCGACGTAGGATGGATACTCGCGGGAGTCTTGATGAATCGTAGCTATCCTCCAATGCCAGTGCAAGGGACGAACACTCTTTAATCCGCCAAAACACACTCGCGTCGATTTCACCGACCACCAAGCGAAGATCTATCGTGCACCCAATTCCCAGCGGAAAGGTTGAACGATCTTGATTGAAGAACTCTCCTAATTCCCACACGGAATTTCAGCAGCAATGATAAACTCGAACAAAGTATATTGATTATTCTCAAAGGTCGTCTGAGCCCTTAGGCTGCCAATACATGGCTTATATAGGACCTTGGGACGTCCATAGAGTCCACAAACCTAGTACAACTCAACCCTATATGGTTTTAGATACGAACTCTCTCAAAAAGGAAACTAGATTTTACAGATGTCACATTATTTCGGTCATAACTTTTGATCCGAGATGAATTTGATGCTGGGGCTAGATCCATTGCGTAGCCCTTGAAATTATCTTTCCAACGAGTATAAGAACTCCTGAATCGGACTCCGTTTGTGAAAGTTATGACCTTTTTAGTGACTGCCTGTTAGGCTGTCCGAAACCGAGTCCGAATTGAATTCTGAGTTGAATCCGAGTTTGAATCCAATTGTGCTTGTGGGAGGTACGAATTTGGCTGAATAATCTTCTCCAAAACTTGTAGTTTAAGTCATTGGGCTCCTCCCTTTAGCTCTCCCAAGTCTTCACAGGAGTCATACCTAAGAATACATAAAATACTAGCATGAGGTAGTATCCCAAGTTCATTATCAATTAAAGAAAACTCTTTAAGAAACAAAAGCACCTGTTTATTTAAAAGCTTGGCTCTTGCCCTCGTCATTGGGCCCACAGGTTCTTGGACATTCTCATGCTTGCTTGGAGTGGAAGATGTGTATGTAATGGGGATGTCCTCATCATCCTCCCCCTCTTGAAAAGGAGTCGTCCTCGACTCTATGTCTTCTTGCCCAAAGAATGGTGATAAATCAGCAACATTAAAAGTAGTGCTCACCCCATAGTCATCTCTGGAAGCTCTATCTTGTATGCATTATCATTGATCTTTGCAAGTACTTTAAAGGACCATCACCACGGGGCATTAATTTGGATTTTCGCTTCTCGGAAGCGGTCTTTGCGAAGGTGGACCCACACTAAGTCACCTGGTTCAAAAAGCATTTTCTTGCGAGATTTGTTAGCCTTAGAAGCATAATCACGTACCTTCTTTTCAATGACCTCTTTAGTCTTTTCATGGAGCTTCTTCACAAAATCAGCACGCTTCGAAGCCTCCATATTAGTACGTTCTTGTAAGGAAGTGGCATTAAATCAAGTGGCGTGATTGGTTTGAAACCATACACCACCTCAAATGGGCATAGTTGAGTTGTAGAATGCCTTGCCCTATTATATGCAAATTCAACATGTGGTAGACAATCTTCCCACTCTTTCAAATTCTTTTTGATCATTGTCCGTAGCAGCATTGAGAGTGTCAGATTCACCACCTCCGTTTGTCCATCTGTTTGTGGGTGGCGGGTTGTTGAAAACAACAACTTTGTCCCAAGCTTGGCCCACAAAGTCTTCCAAAAGTAGCTCATAAACTTGACATCGCGATCTGAAACAATAGTCCTGGGCATACCATGCAATCTCACAATCTCCACTGAAAAATAGGTCAGCTACGTGCGACGCATCATCGCTCTTATGACGGGAAATGAAATGTGCCATTTTAGAAAATCTATCCACAACAACAAAAAGAATCCCTCCCCTCTTAGTTCTAGGCAATCCCAACACAAAATCCATGCTAATGTCTTCCCAAGGAGCACTAGGAACTGGAAGTGGAGTATACAAACCATGTGGATTGAGTTTCGACTTAGCCTTATGGCACGTGATGCATCGTTGAACATACCTCTCGACATCTCGCCTCATCTTGGCCAATAGAAGTGATCGCTTAACATCATGTCGTCTTCTCTCTTCCAAAATGTCCCATAAGTCCTCCTGCATGAGACTCCTGCAATAGTAGCAAGCGCACGGACGATTACGAACGCATAGCTTGTTCATGCGAAGAGAAACCATCATGAACATGAAACTTATCCCACCCTTTGCCATCTTTACAATTATAATACGGTGTTGAAAAGTCATGATCGGAAGCATATAACTCTTTCAAGCTTTCTAATCCTGGAACTTTTACTTCCAATTGAGTGAAAAGCACATGTTTTCTAGACAATGCATCAGCTACCACATTTTCTTTACCTTTCTTGTATTTGACAATGTAAGGAAAAGTTTCAATGAATTCTACCCACTTAGCATGTCTCGATTCAATTTTGCTTGGCCCTTCAAATATTTCAAAGCTTCATGATCAGAATGTATGATAAATTCCTTAGGCCAAAGATAATGTTGCCAAATTTCTAGCACACGCACAAGAGCATATAATTCTTTATCATAAACTGGATAATTCAATTGTGCACCATGAAGTTTCTCACTGAAATATGCAACAGTTTTCTTTCTTGCATCAAAACACCACCAATACCTATTCCACTAGCATCACATTCAATCTCAAAGGTTTTGGTGAAATCAGTAAAACAAGCAATGGTGCTTGAGTCAAACATTTCTTCAACTCAGCAAAAGCTTTGTCTTGTTTTTCTCCCCACTCAAAAGTGACTCCCTTTTTAGTTAATTCATTTAATGGGGCAGCAATGGTGCTAAAGTTTTTCACAAATCGTCGATAAAAGCTAGCAAGTCCATGGAAGCTACGAATTTGACTAACATTCACAGTGTAGGCCAATTTGAATAGTTTCAATTTTAGATTCATCTACTTCAATGCCATGAGCTGAAACAACATAGCCTAGGAACACAACCTTACTAGTGCAAAGGAACACTTCTCAAGATTAGCATACAATTGTTCTCGCCTAAGCACCTCTAACACTTGTTTGATGTGTTCAACATGATCATCAAAGAGCGGCTATATATCAAGATATCATCAAAATAAACTACCACAAATTTTCCAATAAAATATCTTAAAACATGGTTCATTAGGCGCATGAAAGTACTAGGAGCATTGGACAACCCAAAAGGCATCACTAACCATTCATACAAGCCAAACTTCGTTTTAAAAGCGGTTTTCCATTCATCTCCTGTTTCATTCTTATTTGATGGTATCCACTACGCAAGTCAATCTTAGAAAAATAGTAGAACCACTTAATTCATCAAGCATATCATCTAGTCTAGGAATAGGATGACGATAGCGAACAGTTATGTTGTTTATAGCTCTACGATCTCGCACATTCGCGGTACCATCTTTCTTAGGAACAAGAATAACAGAGCGGCACAAGGGCTAAGACTCTCACGTCACGTACCCTTTGTCCAAAAGTGCTTGCACTTGCCGCTGAATCTCCTTTGTCTCCTCGGGGTTGGTGCGGTAGGGCGGACGGTTTGGAAGAGGGCTCCTGGAACCAAGTCAATCGATGCTCAATACCTCGAATGGGTGGTAGTCCAGCGGTACATCCTCCGGAAACACGTCGCCATAAGCCTGCAAAACTTGGGAGACAACACTAGGAAGAGAGGTTAAATCATTAGTAGTCATCAAAGATTCTTTATATAGCAACACAAAGTGAAACATAGTGGGGTCTTCTCTCATCTCCCTCAACTCAGATTTTGTTGCCATCATCACTAACTTTTCTCTCCCTCAATATTAGCTTTCCCACTCAATTTCAATTTTTCTCTCGCGCTCGCCTTATGTGGAATTTCATTCTTTTGTTCCTTCCCTCTCTCACCCCCTATTTGCACTTCTTTCTTTTGAGCATTTTCAATGACAATTTGAGAAGGGGTCATAGGCCGTAATATTATTTCTTTGCTATTCCACATGAATTTATATTGATTTGTTCTACCATCATGATTCACAGACCTATCATATTGCCATGGCCTCCCCAAAAGTAAATGACAAACATCCATAGAGACCACATCACATTCTACTGTATCTTGGTAATTTCCAATCTGAAAGGTAACATCAACAGTGTATCCAACATTCATAGAACCATCATTATTCAACCATTGAATTTGATATGGATGTGGATGTTTCTTATACTTCAATCCAAGTTTGTTGCAAAGTTCTTTACTAGCTAGGTTATGACAACTACCTCCATCAATAATAACCTTGCAACACTTACCATCTTTGCTTACATGAGCTCTTGTTTGGAAGAGGTTGCAGCGCTGTTCATGGTTGGATTTGGCTTGAACGCTCAATACCGAAGGAGTGCACACAAGGATAGGACCGGACTCGGGGTCACAATACCCATCCCCAAGCATGTCCTCGCCTCTTTCTCCCCCATGGCCATCCTCATTTGCCTCGAAATCAGCTAGGCATTCTCCATCTTCATCACTAGTAGAATCATAGTCTCCATTCTCAGTTATTAACATTACCTTGTTATTTGGACAATCCTTTTGCATATGTCATGACCAAGACACTTGAAGCATTGGATGGAGCTACTCTTGGCCGTAGAACCAATAGAAGATGATGAAGAAGGGTTTGGTCCTTTCTTTGAGAAGGAAGGAGTGGCATTCTTTGTACTTGGGGCAGCACGTGTACTAGGAGCAAAACTTCCACTAGAGGATTAGTTTTAAATGAATTGGAATGAGATGTGGATTTACCTCCTGTAGGTGCTGTTCGAGGCATGAAGGATGATGTTCTTGTTGCCCGCATATCTTGTCGCACTTGTCTTTCAGCCTTGGTTGCTTGATGTACCAACTCCACCATGTTGTTGTAAGGCTGAAATTCGGTGATGCGCTTGATAGGAGGGTGTAAACCAGCAAGAAATCGTGCCATTGTTTGCTCTTCTTGCTCATAAACATTAGCTCGAATCATGGCCATTTCCATCTCTTTATAGTATTCCTCTACCGTGAAGGTGCCTTGCTTCATCTGCTGCAATTTGTCAAATAAATCACGTTTATAATGTTTAGGAACAAACCTTGCTCTCATGTGGTACTTCATCTCCTCCCATGTAGTAATGGGTGGTTCATTGTTCTCTCTCCTTTGATTTTGCACTTGTTCCCACCAAATCAACGCATAATCAACGAATTCAAGTGCCGCCATGTGAATTTTCTTCTCCTCAGAATAATTGTGCAAACGGAACACCTTGTCCACCTTGAGCTCCCAAGTGAGGTATTCTTCGGGCTCATGTGTACCTGAGAATGATGGCATTGTAAATTTAAGCTTACCAAATTTCTCCTCATTTGGTCGTTCATCGCCGTAACGATTACGACGGTGGTAGCCATCGTCGTAGTGCAAAAATTCATCGTCGTCGAAGTGTATTGCTCTCCCACCACGGCCTCCATGTCCATGGCCCCTCCCTGGACCATGGAAGCCACCCCTTCACCTCTCCCAGATAGGGGTGGGCGAATGGTATTTGCCATCACGCGATCTCGCCTTTGTTGAGCTTCTTGGCCACCTCGAGGAGCGGTTGCTCCCTCATCTCGTGGAGGAATGGCTCCCCCACAATGAACGCTTCCTTCCTCTTGTTGTGGACGAAGCGCGCGCACAATATCATTAACAATGTTTGTACGTAGTACAATCATTTGCTGGTTCATCTCAATGCGCATATCTTGCACAGAGTTGTTGATCTGCTCCTTGAATTGCCCTTCCAAGATGTCAGTAGTGGCGGCGATCTCATTGCGCAAAGTTCCCCTCAAGGCTTGGAAGTGGAGTCGAGTCACCGGCACATTCAAATCATGCTCCTCGTCCATATTATCATCTCCAGCTGACATGGTTAGATTACGCAAAGAAACACGAAACAACACCAAGATATGTATGATATGTGGAATTCACTCAATCTCACTCTTTCCTCTCCCAAGTAAAGTTCTTACCTTTCCGAAGTGAATTGAGGCCAAAAAGAAACTTACACTTGGTGGTGGCTACAATAGCAAGTGATGATCAAGCGGATTTAAAAGTGACTCACAATTGCACGACAAAGGATATTTTGTGGAGTTTGGTTAGGAAGTATTTATCCTACACAATCTGAATTTCACGATATTGTAAAATTAAGTAATAATCCAAGCTAGAAAGTATTGCCTATGTGCTGATCCAAATGATATAAGTGAAGTATATGAACGCACACACAATGATCAATGTGACTCAATGCAAACAAAGGAATGAGCTAAAGGAAACAATCGGGAATATTAGCTCGTTTTGCACCAAGTACTAGGAGAGACGCTAGCCAATTGCAATAATATGAATTTGAGGGCACAAGATTGTCCAAAGAAATTAAATACACAATCTGAATTTATGGACTAAGATTAACTCACCCAAATTCGGCCAATGCTTTCTTTTCTTGCTTTCTTTTCTTTCTTTCTTTCTTTTTTTTTTTGGCTCAAGCCGTGGCTCTCTTTTTTCAATTAGCTGCCTTCTTTTTTTTTGGCTCTCTTTTTTTTATACTCAAGGCCGAACTAGGTTTAATTGTTCGTAAGTCCAAAGTTGTTCAGCAATGTGTAGATAATTCTAGAACAGCCCTAAAGCAATTATCAAAGACTAGTCTCAAGGTTCAAAGGATTTAAGTGAAGATCTGAATATGTTCAGCTAAGATTGTTGTGGCCAAATCAATCAAGAAAAAGGAAACCCAGATATATTCGGATGTGATATTCTTTCAAGATGCACAAAGATCTTATGTGGACAGCAAGAACAAGGTTTCAAAAAAGTAAATTGAATCTACTTTTTTTTGGATGCTAATTGAAAGATCAACTAGCGGATTTTCAAGGGTTCAAAATAACAACGATTAAGCAACGCAAAAGGACACTAAGATCAGCACGTAAACAAAATTTCTAATGGATCAAAACTTAATAAAACTCACGAAAATAACAGATGCGAAACTAGGGTTTGGATTTTTGTTGTTGCAATTTTCGGTTTAATGGACTATAGGACAGAAATAAATCAATCTAAAAGTAAAGGGATAAGATCCTACCGAGTAAACGCGCTCGATACGGATGATACGGGTCGCCCGATCTTCTCGACGTAGGATGGATACTCGCGGGAGTCTTGATGAATCGTAGCTATCCTCCAATGCCAGTGCAAGGGACGAACACTCTTTAATCCGCCAAAACACACTCGCGTCGATTTCACCGACCACCAAGCGAAGATCTATCGTGCACCCAATTCCCAGCGGAAAGGTTGAACGATCTTGATTGAAGAACTCTCCTAATTCCCACACGGAATTTCAGCAGCAATGATAAACTCGAACAAAGTATATTGATTATTCTCAAAGGTCGTCTGAGCCCTTAGGCTGCCAATACATGGCTTATATAGGACCTTGGGACGTCCATAGAGTCCACAAACCTAGTACAACTCAACCCTATATGGTTTTAGATACGAACTCTCTCAAAAAGGAAACTAGATTTTACAGCTGTCCATTATTTCGGTCATAACTTTTGATCCGAGATGAATTTGATGCTGGGGCCAGATCCATTGCGTAGCCCTTGAAATTATCTTTCCAACGAGTACAAGAACTCCTGAATCGGACTCCGTTTGTGAAAGTTATGACCTTTTTAGTGACTGCCTGTCAGGCTGTCCGAAACCGAGTCCGAATTGAATTCTGAGTTGAATCCGAGTTTGAATCCAATTGTGCTTGTGGGAGGTACGAATTTGGCTGAATAATCTTCTCCAAAACTTGTAGTTTAAGTCCTTGGGCTTCTCACTTTAGCTCTCCCAAGTCTTCACAGGAGTCATACCTAAGAATACATAAAATACTAGCATGAGGTAGTATCCCAAGTTCATTATCAATTAAAGGAAACTCTTTAAGAAACAAAAGCACCTGTTTATTTAAAAGCTTGGCTCTTGCCCTCGTCATTGGGCCCACAGGTTCTTGGACATTCTCATGCTTGCTTGGAGTGGAAGATGTGTATGTAATGGGGATGTCCTCATCACGGCGAATCCAAAACCGTCTGAAACGTAGCCTCCTGGGATGGTTTGGCACGTTTTGACGCAGATGGATCGTTGAGAGCATTCCCGGACAGGCGGGGACGCGCAGTGCCATTTACGGCCATGACATGGTGTCGGGTGTAAATATTTGGGGAAGGCTTTTGGACAAACGGAGGGGAGCACGGCGTAGAACATGTCGAGACGAACTCAACGCCGCAGACGGCTCGGCCAACGGACAAGCGAAACGCGGTGGACAAGACTTTATGCAGCCTACAGGCTGACATCGGCGTTCCGGGCAAATGGAGAGGAATTAACACGCGAGATTTGTGGCGAATCGAAGAGTAGAGCGTGGGGATCATGATGCTCACCTTGGTTTTGGTCGGGCATGCACGGTCGGTCGGTGGCGACGCGACGAACGCGGACCCGATTTGGCCCACGGTGCCGACGATGCTCCGGCGAAGTTCCGGCGAAGGCGAGGTGAGCACCGCGTAGAACACGGCGAGGCGAAGCCAACGGTGTGGTCAAACGCGGCGGCGCTCCACCGGACGAGACACAAAAGGCCGAAGAACGCCGCTTAGAACACAAAAATAAAACTCCGATTGCGGCCAAACGAGTGGGAGAGGAGACTTGAGATTTTCGGGGTTGAGTGAGGATGAGGAGGGGCTCACGGAGCTCCCTTTTATAGGGGTGGAGGTGGACCGAGGAGGGAGATTGACGGGGCATGTCTTTGAATGACATGGTTTAATTCCCGCGAAAATGGGCATCAATGGGAGGGGAAACGGTGGGGAAATGAAAAAGCTTGATGAGGGGAGTTAAATGCAATTTACTTCGTTGAAAACCGTCAAGTAAATCACGAGATATGAATATTTGAAGAAGCGTCATAGAAACGCATCCATGGCTGCTGCTCTGTGAGTTCACGCACGATGGGAAGAAGAAGGAAAAAGGAGGAGAGAGAAAAAGAGAAAAGAGAAAAAAGAAAAAGAAAACAAAATTCGGAAAAATTCCAGAAAAAAATATTTTTAGAATCCTTGGAACCTAAAAAGAATAAATAAAATATTTTTATAATTTTTTGACGTTTATTTTAATTTTTAAAAATGTTTTTTCTTTTTCTAGCTTTAAATAATACAATAAATAACAAATAAAGCTTAAAAATCTTAGAAAAATTCAAAGAAGTTTCTAAACCTATTTTGAACTTACAGAAATATTTTCAACTGAAATTTAGATATTTTTTCTTTATAAAATATTTTTTTGTTTAACAAAAATGCTCTTTTCTTCTTTTCTTTAAAGGAGAAAATTAAGTTAACGAAAATTTTTAAAATTTTCAGAAACCAAATAACTTTAATTTTTATTTTAAACTAACTTATTTAATATTTAATTTATTTTTACTTTTATTTTTTAAAATTTCTTTTCATAAGAATAACCTTTCTTTAAGCGGAAAAATCAGGTAATTAATTTAATTTTTTTAACTTAAGAAACCAAAAGTAAATATTTTTATTTTAAATTAAAGAAAATTTTTTTCCTTAATTTTTGAAATAAACAGCTGGGCTGTTACAAACTACCCCCCTTAAAGAGAATCTCGTCCTCGAGATTCGCACAGGCTAGCACGGAAATAGGTTTGGATCTTACCCTGCTTGGCTTGAGCTATGATCTGGTTCAGATGTCCCTTCGTGAACTTCGATGTCCTTTTGCTTACTGTCTGAAGGGTATTGACAGTCAGTGTTTCAGCTTGATGTTTCCAAGAATTATGGAAGAAGAGACTTTAAGACAAAGGAGCAATAGGGGCTGTTTTGCATAAACCAACAAAACACTTACTAGCAAAAATCATTATTAAGATAATATCCAGTAACAGTTACGGCTATCAACAAAAGAGAAAACCTGATAGCTCGTAACATCGTCTAATAGCTACCTAACAACTTATCCTAAAGGGAAAAGGGTTGCCTTGGTGTGATCCTTCGTGGCTCTCTGGTAACAAAGCACGATCCTTCGATGACAGGTAAAGAACTACTTTACGAGCGGCTTCTTGCTCGGCTCTCTCAAACGAGTAAGTGCTTCCTTTAAAGCGGTAGCGAAGACTTCCTTGTTCAATTTGCTTGGTGATGAGTAAAGTAAAGTGATGTCCCATCGTCTGATTTCCATGACTGACTTTCCTGGGCAGGTAGATAGCTCGACATTGGAGTCCCATCGACGGAGTAGTCGATGAAGGCCTACACTCTATCCATCATTCAGTGCATCTTGATAAACATCCATCTATAATGGTTTGAACAAGACGAGAGATAGAAATATGTTTTTTTTCAGGAATGACATAAAGATGAGAAAGGATTGAGAGATAAGGGTAAGCAAAGATTGAGAGGTAAGAGTAAGCAAAGCATTTTGAAAATATTTTATTATTGAAGTTAAGTCCTTAAGGTTCAACCATTCTATTCTACCTACGGTCACGTCTTACGGTCATTATAGCTCTGATACCATCTCTGTCGGACCCCGGAGCAACGACTCCTGGATCCTCTGTGTAAATCGCACTAGTCCAGGATCAAGCTAGTGCACACAGTGGATAACAAAGATTCATATCATGCACAATGACATTTATTCATTAACTAAATATGGGCCTGATGGCCAAATTTTACATCAATGGTTCATAAACCAAAATACATATAAACAGCGGAAGAAAACCAATGAAGTAGCAGCCCGTCCCGCTCCCGCCCACAAGCGAATGATCAGAAGACGCGCCTAGTCATCACCATCCTCACCGGTTGTTGACGTCATCCTCCGCAACAGATTTTAGCAAGGTGAGCACATAAAGTACTCCCAAGGTGCACATAAAGTACTTACGCAAGTTACACCAGGAGTTTTAACAGAGTGAATGCATGCATAGGGATAACAAAGGAAGGCTTAATAAAGTTATTTGTGGGAAAAGCAGTACTGAATTTACATACAATAGAATAAGTGCAAAAGCTGAATTTTATACAGTAGATAGAAATAATAATTTACAAAATAATATCGTTAGTGCAGGCTACGACCAAACACTAACCTAGTCACAGGTATCCCACCTGGTCCATCTTTTCAAAAGGTTTCACATGGATTCCATCTATCCATATGCTTTTCAAAATCTCTTATGGATTCATTTTGTTAGTGCAGGCTCCGACCAAACACCAACTTATTCACAGGTATCCCACCTGGTCATGGATGTCATCCATCCATCCATAAGCCTTTTTCAGAAATCATTTTTAAAAACCAAAGTCTAATCCATGAAAAACTTTACTCAGCTTGCCCATAACCGTGGGCACGGCTATCCAGGATAGATTATGCACTCTGCAGAGGTTGTACAGCTTTACCCACAAGATATGATTATCTCGTATTGTCGGACACTACACGCTTCCATAGGCGTGCGACTGAGAAATCATAACAAGGCCTTTATAACGCTAAACCTTCAACTTGGTCACGCCGCCGCTAAGGTTTCACCACAACTTGAATCCACAAGTTGGAGCCCCCTCTTGTGCCGTGTGAGACTTCCCATGGATTATGCCACGCTCACATTCAACCTATAGCGAGACCAAAGTTGGGACCTCACAAATTAGTCAGCTAGGACTATCCCATACCAGTCTTGTGGTAGTACGATGTGGCTTTGCAACAGTAGCTCATAGACCGGTCCTTAATTTGACTTAGGCTCGATCCACATACCCACATGCACGACAATCAACCAGGTGTCACCAAACACGAGGCATGCCGGCACCCACCACCTATCCATTAGCCTAACTCCAAATCATAAGTTTCTATTTTTGTTTTTAAACCATTTTCACAAACCATCCTTGACTCACCGAAGTCAAGAACTCATTTTCAAATCGTCATTTCATGAGAAAGATTTGATCCCACCTAAAGTTATACTAAGCCAGGCTAAGCATTGCTATAAAAATTTCTAGTCAATACTACAGTACTAACTAGTTGTTTGCTAGGATGACAAGGTATAGGAGTTCGAGATTCAAATTGGGCTATAATCAAAGGATTATGGGTATAACTAACTTTAAAACAAATTTGAATTATATTTGAGTAAAGATACGCATGCATGTACAGTAAAACAATATAAATACATTTGAAATATTAGGTTCAACATGGTCAAAGGTGTAACTTGCCTTGCTTCGAAGTTTGCTGGGGTTCGTTGAAGTTATACTCTCCGGAATAGTCATAGTCTACACGTGAAAAACCAGAACAAACCAAATTCAAACAAAATCCAAATAAAATCTAACAATCATAAATATATGCTGGGAGATAGAATATGAACTTAGAAATTTGGATGGGTCCAATCGGAGTTAGAGCGAAGAAGAAGGACTTCTGATAGTTTGATTTCCAAAGAAATGAATAAAAGGAATTCTTGGAATTCTTTTCTTTATGAAGAAAAAGTGGTCGGAAGCTACAATATTTGTGTATGGTCAAAGCTATGATCGAAGGCATAGTCGAAGCTAGGGTCGAAACCAAGGTCGAAGCAATGGTTGAAGTTGCGGACGTCCAAGTCGAAGACAAAGACTCCAAGTACGGGTGCAGTCGAATTCGAAGATTAAGATTCGGTCGAAGACTTACTCGAAATTGTATAGTGGTCGAAGAACACTATAACAGTCGAGAACAAATGGTAATCGGAGTCGAGTGGTCGGGACGACAATGAACGCCGGTGGTGGAAAGCGAAGGTACTCAGAGTCGGCTACGATTTAATTTATTTTTACTTTTATTTTTTTAAATTTCTTTTCATAAGAATAACCTTTTCTTCAAGCGGAAAATCAGGTAATTAATTTAATTTTTTTTAACTTAAGAAACCAAAAGTAAATATTTTTATTTTAAATTAAAGTAAATTTTTTCCTTAATTTTTGAAATAAACAGCTGGGCTGTTACAGTTGTGACTTAGCTTTTTGGCACGTGGTGCAGTGGGCAATGAAACTGTCGAGACCCGAATATGCAAATCCGGACTCGCTGTGTATTCTGCACTAGTCCCAGGATAATGCTAGTGCACACAGTTAAACATAGATGTCATCACAACCATATACATGATAAAATAAAGGAAAAACTTAAATATCGATAAATCTCAAAAGGTACGACCTTATGGTCAAGCTTACAATAAACTGGCCTGAATGCTTAACAAAAGTAGCAGCGGAAATCCAAAATAAAACGTAGTGGCCAATCGACAAGCCCACATGCTATCGAGTGGAGAACGAAGCCTATTCCGCGAAGTCGTCGAAGTACTCTCCTTCTGGAACCTCCTGCTGGTGATACTCCTCTTCCTCAACTGAGCAACATTGGGCATAAAGCCGTGAGTACATTGGTATTCAGCAAGTCGTTTGTAACAAATGAATGCAATATAGCATGCAAGGCTTACCAAAGGAGGGCTGAAAGGTTAATTTGTATAAATGACAGTTGACATACAATAAATAGATTGAAGGCGATCTTTAAGTAAAACAGTAATAAATAAATAATCAAAGGGATTGAAATAACCACTTGCGGACCTCCCATCCACAAGCTAAACCAACCGCTCATGGACCTCCCATCCATAAGCTAAACCAACCGCTTATGGACCTCCCATCCATAAGCTAAACCAACGGTGGATTAACCATCCGCTGTCCAACCATAAACCACAAGTTTTCAGAAATAACTACCCCTCGTGTGAAATCATCGAGCATTGTCCATGACCGAGAACGCGGCTATTCGAATAGTTTTACATTCTGTAGAGGTTGCGCAACTGTACCCACACAATGTGATTAGTCTCAGCTTAAGGTAACCACAATAAGACCTTTACAAAGTTCAGTTACAACTTAATCCGCCCGCTAGGGTTTCGCATCACACCCCCCCTTGCGCCACATGGAAATCAGCAACCATGTTAATCTCGATGGCAAGATTAAAGTTGAAACATCCCAAATTAGTCAGCCAGGTCCATCCCATACTAGACATGTGGTTTTCACGGTAAAGCTCAGATCAATGGCGCACAAAATTAAGTCCTTAACATTACCCGGGCGAGGCTACCACATCCCTCAAAATGCTCCAACACTTCCCCCTTTACTGCATGATCACTCGCCTGAGTGCAAAACCAGTTTTGTATAACCATCGCCGATGACGCACCAACGTCATGGCACAAATTTTATTAAATGTGGCACCAACCACAGTTCCATATCTCATTAAGTCAAATTGAGAATTCACATGTGATGATAAACCAGATCGTAACTTTAAGCAAGACTAAGCATCTAATCGTACCAACCCACGTGACAAATATCATAACATCACTAGTATGTTTCCCAACCTATGGTGACAAAGGTATCATGGTGTTCAAAGTTATCAAGGAGGGATGAATTCAATCGGACAATAACTACCAATACAAAGGTTTATAAAAATAGCGATGCAATGTAATTAAAAATAAAATAATTAAATAATAGATTGCAAACTGGGTTCAACATGATCAAAGGACACGACTTGCCTTGGTTATGCTCAGTGAGGTACTCCTGGTCTTCGAGCGTAAAACCTGCTCCTTCGGAATCCGAATCTATCGAGAGAGAAAGCAACCGAAACAAAGAAAACACATAAAATGAAAAGCAAATGAACTCCAAAAATCATGAAACTAGAACCAAAAGCTAGAGCTCAATTTTAGATGAATTTAGAAAAAAGAACAGAGTCAATCGGAGTTAGGATGGAGGAGAACGGGCTCTTGGAAAATAAATCCTAAATTAAATCGGGAAATTCGAAAAAGTTACTGTGCTGTGGACTCGGCGCACGGAATACCGAGTCCACCGTAGACCCGCAAGACGGAATGCTGCACGCGGGCGGCGGCGCCGACGCGGCGGGCGCGGCCGCGTGGCGGTGCTGTGCGCACCACGTGTCACCTGGCTGACGTGGCTGCCATGTGGCTCCTGGGGCCGGCTTTTGCTGATGTGGCATGCCACGTGGCGGCTGACATGGCACGCGCTGGTGCTGCCACGTGGCAGGGCTGAGCTGGCGGGATCAGGCGCGGCGGCGGCGAGATCGGACGGCTGCGGGCGTGACGCGCGGCGCGATCTGGATCCTCGATCCAGATTTGAACGAGCGGCGAGGATGAGGCGACCGGGCGCGGGCGGCGGGCGGATCGCCGACGCGTGGCGTGGCGCGTCGCGCGTCGCGCGGGCGCGAGCGGGAACGCGAGCGATGGCGACACGTGGCTGGCGCGGGGAACGGATCGGCGACGCGTGGCACGGCGCGCCACGCGGCGTCGTGCGGGCATGTGGGGGAGCGCGGGGTGCGCGCGGCGCGGGGACCGAGGGCCGGAGCGACGCGCGCGGGGCGACGGCGAGGGCGACGGGGAGGCAACGCGGGCGAAGGAAGGCGTCGGGGGCTCACCGGCGGGGAGGCGGGGTCTCCGGCGACGTCGGAACGGCGGAGGCGGCGACGGGGCGGCACAGAGCGGCGGCGGAGCGGCTCTGGTGGCGGGGCGGGCGCGAGGACAAAGGCGAGGGCGGCGGCGAGAGCTTGCACGCGAACCGAGAGAAGAACACTTATAAAAGCACGTGAATCGTGGCGTCTGGATCGGTTACGGCGCGGAGCGGCAACGGGCGCAGGTTGGACGGCTGGGATGCGGCCACGTAGGGAGATCGGACGGCTCAGGAGAGGCGGCGCTAGGGTTAGGGTTTGCGGCGCGCGGGCGCGGGGCGGACGGTCTGGATCGAGCCACGGCGCGGGCGGCGATCGGATGGTCGAGCGGGGCGCGGGCGCGAGCGCGCTGATGCCGCCGCATGGCAGGCGCGGATGCACGATGCACGGCGGATCGGGTGGCTGCGGTTGACGCGCAGGCGAGCGCGCACGGGAGGCGGCGCGATGGTTGCCATGTGGGAGGGTGCACCGACGGCGCGGGGAGGAGGCAAGGCGGGGCGGGTAGGGCGGGCGAGCGAAGCGCGATTTGCGCCAGTGGCGGGCGGTCTGTCGGGCGGCTGGGAGGTTTTCTATTCTTTTTCTTTTCCAGAAATCCAAATAAAATTCCAGGAGCTCTAGAAAATAGCAAATAAATCCCGAAAATTCACCAAAAATACCAGAAAATTCGTTGAGACCTGAAGAATCCAAATAAAATATTTTCAACTTATGTTAATGTTTATTTTACTCATATTAAATCATTTGAAAATTCTAAAATTCATTTGTTGATGGTTTTAATTAAAATATTTTTAGCTAATGTTGAGGTTTAATTTAATCACATTTAATTATTTAAAATTTTGAAAATTCAATTTAAGCTTGATTAAAATTCTGGAAAATTCCAGAAATTTATTTTTAAATTCAAGGTTTTAAAAATCCCCAAAAAATCTGGATGTTACAGAAACGTTTGATTTCGCGCCTCATTTTTGGCCAATAAAAGTGGTGGGTCAGAATGTTCTCAGTCTTCTTCACGCCGAAGTGACTCATTAATCCTCCTCCATACGCCTCCTGTAACAACAAAAGACGAATGGATCTGCTGGAATGCATAGCTTGTTAGCACGGTACAAGAAACTATCATGCATCACAAATTTATTCCAACCCTTTCCCTCCTTACAATTGAGCAACACATCTTTAAAATCAGCATCATGCACATATTGCTCCTTTATTGTCTCTAATCCAAAGATTTTAAAGTCAAGTTGTGAAAGCATGTTATATCTCCTAGACAATGCATCAGCTATTACATTTTCTGTGCCCTTTTTATGTTTAATGACATAAGGGAAGGACTCAATAAACTCAACCCACTTAGCATGTCTACGGTTCAGATTGGTTTGACTTCGAATATGCTTCAAAGATTTATGATCAGAATGTATTACGAACTCTTTGGGCCATAAATAATGTTGCCATGTTTCCAAAGTTCGAACTAGAGCATATAATTCTTTATCATAGGTAGAATAGTTCAAACTAGGCCCACTCAATTTTTCACTAAAGTAAGCAACATATTTTCCTTCTTGAATTAACATGCCATCGAGACTTATGCCACTAGCATCACATTCTAATTCAAAAGTCTTGCAAAAATTAGAGAGTTGAAGCAAAGGGGCGTGTGTCAACTTATCTTTGAGAACGTCGAAAGCATGTTGTTGCATGGTGCCCAAGTAAAAGGAACACCCTTCTTTGTAAGCTCATTCAGCGGTGCAGCGAAGGTGCTGAAATCCTGAACAAAACGCCGATAGAAGCCAACGAGCCTGAGAAAACTTCGCACATGTGTGACAGTTTTAGAAGGCGGCCAACTCTTGATGATACGGGGATGGGTCCCGATCTTCTCAGTGAGGAACCGTGGATAGTTGATATGAAGTAGACGATGTCGCTAGCTGAACACTCGTGCCCATGCACGAACCCTCAACTCTTCGGAAAACGCCCAAAACACACCGGATAGTTGTCGTCGCGCGACCACAAGCGACGAACGCCAAGTCCCCAATTCCCAACGGAACGACGGCTTGACCTTGAGTTGCAGAACGAACAATGGATCGCCTAATTCTCTCTCAAAGTCCTCGCATGAACTCTGGTGTTGAAAGAACAAGCAATAGCTATGTTTCAATCTGATGCATAAAACTTGGTCCCCCTCTAAGGGTGCCAATACAGGGCTTATATAGCCTCTTGGGACGTGCATAGAGTCCCCCAAACCTACTACAACTCAACCCTATATGGTTTTAGATACGAACTCTTAAAAAAGGAAACTAGATTTTACAGCCGTCATATTGTTTCGGTCATAACTTTTGATCCGTGTCGAATTTGATGCTGGGGCCGGATCCATTGCGTAGCCCTTGAAAATATCTTTCCAACAAGTCCAAGAACGTCTGAATCGGACTCCGTTTGTGAAAGTTATGACCTTTTTAGTAACTGCCTGTCAGGCTGTCCGAACCGAATCCGAATTGAATTCTGAGTTGAATCCGAGTTTGAATCCAATTGACCTTGTGGGAGGCACAATTGGGCTTGAATTCCTGGGCTTTTCTCTTCTTGCTTGACCCATGTGAGCTTCTCCTCCCACCCTTTGGCTCCGCCTCATTCTCCACCCTCGCGGTTCCAAATGCTTCACAATGTTCAAACCTGAGAATGCCCAAAACACTTGCATGAGGTAGTACCCAATTCTCATCAATAATAATAGAGTCATTAAGAAACAAAAGCACCTGTTGATTTAGAAGTTTAGCTCGCTCTAGTCAATGGACCAACATGTACTTCTGCACTTGTATTACTTGTAGCTTCACTTATGGTGTCCATCTCGGAAGTGCATGACCACCAATAGGAGGAGATGTATAAGTGTTAGGGATGCCCTCATCATCCTCCCCCTCTTGAAAAGGCGTCGTCCTCGACGCTGGATCGTCACCACCAAAGAAAGGTGACAAATCAGCGACATTGAACGTAGAGCTCACGCCATAGTCATCGCCGGGAAGCTCTATCTTGTAGGCATTGTCATTGATTTTCGCAAGTACCTTGAAAGGCCCATCACCACGCGGTAGTAACTTAGACTTGCGACGGTCTGGAAAACGATCCTTACGGTAATGTACCCAAACCAAATCACCTGGTTGAAAAACCATCTGCTTCCTTTTCTTGTTCGCCTTATCAGCATAATACTTGACCTTGCGCTCTATCACTTCTTTTGTCTTGAGATGCAACTTCTTCACATATTCAGCTCGCTTGGACGCCTCCATATGAGTATGTTGTTGACTGGGAAGTGGCAACAAATCAAGCGGTGTAAAGGGCTTGAAACCATAAACTACCTCAAATGGACACATCTGCGTAGTGGAATGCACGGCCCGATTATAAGCGAATTCCACGTGCGGCAAACAATCCTCCCACTCGCGCAGATTCTTCTTGATCATGGTCCGGAGTAGCATCGAAAGTGTGCGGTTCACCACCTCTGTTTGACCATTAGTTTGGGGATGACAAGTTGTACTGAATAACAACTTCGTCCCCAGTTTACCCCAAAGTGTCTTCCAGAAGTAGCTCATGAACTTCACGTCGCGATCTGATACAATAGTACGCGGCACGCCATGTAGCCTCACAATCTCCCTGAAAAACAAGTCAGCAATATGCGATGCATTGTCGCTCTTGTGGCACGGAATAAAGTGTGCCATCTTCGAAAAACGATCCACAACGACAAAAACAGAATCGCGTCCCCTCTTAGTTCTAGGCAGTCCTAAAACAAAATCCATACTAATATCCTCCCATGGGGCATTGGGAACAGGTAAAGGGGTATACAAACCGTGTGGATGCATCGTCGATTTTGCTTTGTGGCAAGTAATGCATCGTTGCACATACCTCTCCACATCTCGCCTCATCTTAGGCCAATAAAAGTGATCGCTCAAAGCATAGACAACGCCTTCTCACGCCAAAATGTCCCATCAATCCACCGCATGTGATTCCCGCAATAATAGCAAACGCACGGAGGATTCGGAACACATAATTTGTTAGTGCGAAACAAAACCCATCATGGATGTGAAATTTATCCCAGCCTTTTCCTCTTTGCAATGTGCATAAGGGACAGAAAATTCATGGTCATAAGCATATAACTCACGCAAACTCGCTAAACCAGGGACGTGCACTCCTAAGTGAGTTAAAAGCACACTTTTCCTAGAAAGAGCATCACTACCACATTTTCCTTTCCTTCTTATATTTCACAATGTAAGGAAACGACTCAATAAATTCGACCCATTTGGCATGTCTACGGTTCAGGTTTGCTTGGCCTTTTAAATACTTCAAAGCCTCGTGATCCGAATGAATAATAAACTCTTTAGGCCATAAATAGTGTTGCCAAGTTTCTAACGTGCGCACTAACGCATAAAGCTCTTTGTCATAGACCGGATAATTCAATTGAGCACCATTTAGTTTCTCACTAAAATAAGCGACCGGTCTACCCTCTTGCATTAAAACACCACCAATACCCAATCCACTAGCATCACACTCAATTTCAAAATTTTTAGTGAAATCGGGTAAAACAAGCAACGGTGCTTCACAAGCGCCTCTTAAGTTCAGAAAAGCATTTTCTTGCGCTACCCCCCACACAAATTCAACACCCTTTTTAGTAAGTTCATTCAAAGGGGCAGCGATGATGCTAAAATCCTTCACGAAACGCCGATAAAAACCAGCAAGACCATGAAAACTCCTAATTTGACTGACGTTCATAGGAGTAGGCCAATTTTTAATAGCTTCAATTTTAGACTCATCTACTTCAACTCCTCATGCGAAACAACATAGCCCAAAAAGATGACACGATCTTTGCAAAAAGTACACTTCTCTAAGTTACCAAATAACTTATTCTCACGCAAAACTTGTAGAACTTGTCTAAGATGGTCTATGTGTTCAGATTCAGTCATGATCAGAATCGAATATCATCAAAATACACAACCACAAATTTACCAATGAAATGCCTTAAAACATGATTCATTAAGCGCATGAATGTACTAGGTGCATTAGTTAAACCAAAAGGCATGACTAACCACTCGTACAACCCAAATTTTGTTTTAAAGGCTGTTTTCCACTCATCCCCTTCATGCATTCTAATTTGATGGTAACCATCACAAAATCTATCTTAGAGAAAATAACAGCACCACTCAATTCGTCTAGCATATCATCTAAGCGAGGTATAGGATGACGATATCGAATTGTGATATTATTAATCGCTCGACAATCTACGCACATACGCCATGAACCATCTTTCTTAGGAACTAAAATAACAGGAACAGCACAAGGGCTTAAGCTTTCGCGTACATACCCTTTGGAGAGAAGCTCTTGTACTTGTTTCAATTTCCTTTGTTTCCTCGGGATTGGTGCGATGCGGTGGTCGGTTTGGCAATGACGCCCCGAATCAAGTCGATCTTATGTTCTATCCCCGAAGTGGTGGGAGCCTGCCGTACTTCTTCCGAAAGACGCCACCAAAATCAGAAATGTAAACAACACCACTAGGAAGAGAAGTTAAGTCATTAGTCGAAAGCAATGCATCTTTGTACAATGACACAACGTGCACCAAATTAGGATCCGCAGAAATCCTCATCTCGATTTGGTGGCTAACATCACTAAATTCTTTGCTCCTCTTGTTTCTTGTTACCACTCGGATGGTTCTCTCGCTTGTGCACTCTCAACATGCATCTCAATTTTCGGCATGGAGGAATTGACAATGCTATGCGGTGTAAGCGGCTTCAAGATGATATCCATATTGTTCCATCGAAATGTGTAGCGATTTGTACGCCCATCATGAAGAGCGGAACGGTCATATTGCCATGGCCGTCCCAAGAGCAAGTGACACACCGTCATAGGCACAACATCGCAGTCCACAGTATCGGTGTACTTCCCAATAGCAAATGTCACACGCACCATATAGTTCACCTTCACTTCCTCCTTGTCGCTCAGCCATTGCACATGATAAGGACGCGGATGTGGCAAATACTTCAAACCCAACTTGTGACACATATCCTTGCTAGCCAGATTGTGACAACTGCCGCCATCAATGATCACTTTGCATACCTTACCCATATCAAGCTTGGCCCAAGTCTGAAACAAATTGCACCGTTGTTCGAGTGATGGTGATGGCATGACACTAAGCACCTTGGGCGTGCAAACAATGGAGTACTGCTCAGTGGTAGGGAACTCAGATCACACTCACATTGTTCTATGTCATCGCAGTGCAAGATCGCCTGCATCGGCGACTCATCATCACTAGTCAAACATAACCACCATCCTCTCGTGACAAGCATAGTTCGACATTTGGGCGCCCCTCCAAAATGGCCAACGCCCTTGCACTTGTGGCAAATAATGTCACGTGAACGCCCCGTCGACCCCATACAGACGAGGTCACACTAGCGCGGCGCCATAGGTCGACGCACGGTGATGGTGTACTCTCGACTTCTTACTTGCGGAATCTGCGTATTGCGAATTGCTTGCAGCCGAAGTGCTCTTGTTTGGTTGGCTGTTGTTATATGTTTGTCCCGGACTGGCTGACGAACGTGACCGGGCAGCGAACCGGGCGTCTTCAATCACTTGTCGCTCGGCTTCACGTGCTTGGTGCAGCAACTCAATCATATCATTATATGGATGGTGATTGACAATGCGCTTGACAGCATGATTCATGCCGGCTAGAAATCTTGCCATGGTCTGTTCTTCATTCTCGCGAACATCTGCATGTATCATGATAGTCTCCATTTCCTTATGATATTCATCAATTGATTTCGTACCTTGTCGCAGCCCTGTCAACTTCTCAAAGAGTGAGCGCTTGTAGTGGCGCGGTACAAAGCGTGCCCGCAAATGCTGCTTCATTTGCTCCCAGGTTATAATTGGCAACTCATGGCGCTCCATGCGCTTACGGATGAACTGCTCCCACCAATGTGTGGCGTAATCATCCAAGCCATTGGATGCAAGCAACAGCTTTTTCTCATTGGAGTAGTTGTTCATCCGAAACAACTTATCAACTTTCAGCTCCCAAGTGAGGTATTGTTCCACATCTGTACCACCTGAAAATATAGGAAGAGTAAATTTGGGCTTAGCAACAAGATCCTCGGCGTCATCGTGGCGAGGACGCCGCACGTTGTTGCGGTGATGGCGCGTGCTGCTCATCGTAGTCGCCGATGGGAAAATCATCATTCCAGCGCTCGTCCGCATCAGCACAAGGCACACCTCCGCCGTGGGCACCCTGTGGTATAACTCCACCCTGACCGCCATTGCCTCGGGCTGGCCCACGTGCTTGAGGGCGTGCTGCGGCCGCCATCCCGATGTGTGGCGATGCGCCATGCGACGCGCTGGTGTTGACGCCGCCTCATCCGCACGAATAGCACGCTCCTCCTCGCCTCATTGTGCAAAATGGTCGGAGGACCGTGCACACTTGTGGCATCGGCGGTGCATCCCCACGAGATGTGGTGTGTGAACATGGCACGCAGCTCCGTAAAGTTATTGTTTATGCTCGCACGCAATTGTGTGACTTCCTCTCCAAGGTTGTGCGACCGATCGAACTTCCCCAAGCTCATCGCGCACGCCATTATCACCATCATGAAGTTGTTTTGGAGCATCTCGCGCAACCGAGTGTACTCGATCCATGTAACCGGGCGTCCGATTAGGTGGATCCTCCTCGTGACTCGACATGGAAACAACTCACAACCAAGAAACGTAGTTATATCCGGGTTAGTAAAACAAAAGCTCTCTCTATGTCTACAACTAATCGCCCCGAAAACAAGGCAAGCTTACTGCTCCAAAGTGAATCAAGGACAGCGAATCGACACTGTGATAGCGAACGACCTCAACCCGTAATGTATGAGCGTAACCAAGAGCAAGGGAGTACACAAACAGTGTAGGTGGAGCTTGGACAGGTATGTGGAGAACCTATGCAATCTGATATTCAAGGTATTGTAAAGCTAAGTAATGATCCAAGCTAGAGTATTTGCCTATGTGCTGATCCAATTGGTTAAAGAGAAGTGTATGAACGCACACGCAACGATAAATGGGACTTAATGCAAACAAAGGAACTGAGCTAGAAAGAGGTAATCTGAAATTGAGATGAATAAATAGCTGCTTTGCACTAAGTACAAGGAGAGACGCTAGCCAATTGCAATAGTTATGACTGTAAGGGCACAAGATTGCTCTATGAGAATAAGTACACAAGCTGAAAATATGAACTAGGTTTTTTTACAGAGTTTTGGCCAACACTTTCTAGTTTCACTGTTTCTTGATCAAATCGCAGGAAACTTTCAAGCTTTCTTCTTTTCTTTTCTTTTTTTTAACTTACTCCTTTTTTTTGGCCAAACTACTGTTTTCTTCCCTTTGCACAAATTCAAGAATTCAGCAAGTGTAAATAATACTCAAGAACAGCCCTAATAGCAATATCAAAAGCTAGTCTCAATTGATGAAAAGATATAAGTGAAGCTCAACTGTAGCAATTCTTTCTTTTCGGTCAGCTAGGGTTTGGCACAAGTAGTGATTTTTTTTTCTTTGAAGCCAAAACGCAGCAAACTTTCGGTTTTGAAGGAAGTGAATACTATCTCAAACTCTCCCCCAAAGAGAATTTGGATGGATCTCTTGAGAGCAATGTGGACAGCAAGGAATTCAGGATTCAAAAGTAAATGCAATTTACTCTTTTTTTGTTGCTAATTGAGGAATTCAATCAACAATTTTGTAGGGTTTATGTGGACACAAAGATCAAGCTACGCGAAGGAAACACACGGATCAGCACGAAAACAAAACTCTAATGGACGAAAACTTAACAAAACGCACAAGAACTAAACAGATGAAACTACGGTTTTTGGTATTGCAATTTTCGGTTTAATGGAAGATAGGACAGAAAAACGAATCTAACTACGGGTAAAGAAGTTCTCACCGAGTAAACCTAGAATCTGATACCATATGATACGGGGATGGGTCCCGATCTTCTCAGTGAGGAACCGTGGATAGTTGATATGAAGTAGACGATGTCGCTAGCTGAACACTCGTGCCCATGCACGAACTCTCAACTCTTCGAAAACGCCCAAAACACACCGGATAGTTGTCGCCACGCGACCACGCGCGACTAACGCCAAGTCCCCAATTCCCAACGGAACGACGGCTTGACCTTGAGTTGCAGAACGAACAATGGATCGCCTAATTCTCTCTCAAAGTCCTCGCATGAACTCTGGTGTTGAAAGAACAAGCAATAGCTATGTTTCAATCTGATGCATAAAACTTGGTCCCCTCTAAGGGTGCCAATACAGGGCTTATATAGCCTCTTGGGACGTGCATAGAGTCCCCCAAACCTACTACAACTCAACCCTATATGGTTTTAGATACGAACTCTTAAAAAAAGGAAACTAGATTTTACAGCCGTCATATTGTTTCGGTCATAACTTTTGATCCGTGTCGAATTTGATGCTGGGGCCGGATCCATTGCGTAGCCCTTGAAAATATCTTTCCAACAAGTCCAAGAACGCCTGAATCGGACTCCGTTTGTGAAAGTTATGACCTTTTTAGTAACTGCCTGTCAGGCTGTCCGAACCGAATCCGAATTGAATTCTGAGTTGAATCCGAGTTTGAATCCAATTGACCTTGTGGGAGGCACGAATTGGGCTTGAATTCCTGGGCTTTTCTCTTCTTGCTTGACCCATGTGAGCTTCTCCTCCCACCCTTTGGCTCCGGCCTCATTCTCCACCCTCGCGGTTCCAAATGCTTCACAATGTTCAAACCTGAGAATGCCCAAAACACTTGCATGAGGTAGTACCCAATTCTCATCAATAATAATAGAGTCATTAAGAAACAAAAGCACCTGTTGATTTAGAAGTTTAGCTCTGGCTCTAGTCAATGGACCAACATGTACTTCTGCACTTGTATTACTTGTAGCTTCACTTATGGTGTCCATCTCAGTAAGTGCATGACCACCAATAGGAGGAGATGTATAAGTGTTAGGGATGCCCTCATCACTTGATAGCGACGATATTGGCCTGATCAATTTCAATGCCCTGTGGAGTAACAATATAGTCAAGAAACGATACTCGATCGGTGCAAAAGGTGCACTTCTCAAGGTTACCAAACAAATGTGCATCTCGCAAGGTATTAAAAACAGCACGTAAATGATTCAGATGTTCTTCATATGACTTGCTATATATATCAGAATATCATCAAAATAAACCACAACAAATTTTCCAATGAAAGCACGTAAAACTTCGTTCATCAAACGGATGAAAGTGCTAGGTGCATTAGTTAAACCAAAAGGTATCACCAACCACTCATATAGCCCGAATTTAGTTTTAAAAGCCGTTTTCCATTCATCTCCTAATTTCATTCTAATCTGGTGGTACCCGTTACGCAAGTCAATCGTTGTGAAAATAATAGAATCACTGAACTTATCTAGCATGTCGTCCAACCTAGGAATAGGATGACGATACCGTATTATGATATTATTAATGGCTCTACAATCAACACACATACGCCAACTACCATCTTTCTTAGGAACCAAAAGAACAGGAACATCACAAGGACTCAGGCTTTCTCGTATATACTCTCGGTCCAAAAGATCCTGGACTTGTCATTGAATTTCTTTAGTCTTCTCCGGATTGGTTCTATACGCCGTACGGTTTGGCAAAGTCGCTCCCGGAATTAAGTCAATTTGGTGTTCAATCCCTCTAATAGGTGGCAGTCCCGGGGGTAGTTCAGCTGGAAACACATCCTCATATTCCTGCAAAAGATTAGTGACAGTAGACGGCAAAGAACTAGATATATCATCAAGTGAAAATAAAGCGTTTTTGCATATCAAAGCATAGCATGGTATATCATTGTCGACAATTTCAGCAAGATCAGATTTGGTTGCAAGCATGACACAACCCTTTAATTTAATTCCCTCAGTTCTAGAACTAGATGCCAATTTCTCTTTCTTAGGTGGGAAAATGTTCTTCACTACTTACTGATTTTCATATTCATGTTCATGTTCTTTCCTCTCATTTGCAGCTATCTCCTTTTCACATTGCACAATTTCAGCAGGTGTCAAAGGTAGCAAAATTATTTTCTTTCCTTTGTGCATAAGAGAGTACTTATTACTTCTACCATGATGAGTTGCATCGGTATCAAATTCCCATGGACGACCTAGTAAAAGTGAGCAAACTTGCATAGGTACTACGTCGAAATCAGCTACATCATGATAGGATCCAATGGAAAAATGCACTCTCGCAGATTGTGTTACCTTCACCTTACCGCTGTTGTTGAACCACTGAATGTGGTATGGATGAGGATGTGCACGTGTGGTCAAGCCAAGCTTCTTGACCAAATCTAAACTCACCAAGTTATTACAACTCCCACCATCAATTATGACACGAACACGGCAATTCTTGACGATGAGGAACATCTGAAACAAATTATGGCGCTGTAACTTCTCCGCTTGCTCCTTTTGGGAGCTCAACACTCGCTGCACAATTATGGTCCTATAATTCTCCGTAGCAGCGGTACCTAAAATTTCCTCCTCTTCGCTATGTTCCTCTGGATCATCATCATTACCTGCAAGGTTAGCTGCAAGAGCATATCCATCCTTAACATCACTAGCACTTACATATCCACCGTCTTCTGTCGCAATGTATGCTCGCTGACTTGGGCAATTTTTCATGACGTGTCCCATCCCTTTACAACGGTGGCATATAATCCCCGTCGTACGACCCATGGAAGCAACTGATGAAGAGCTCTGCGCTGGTGTCTGCACACTAGTGGATTTGCTCGCCTTAGGTGCGCGTGACGGTGGTGGCAGTGCTGTTGAACGCGCCTTACTCACGGAGGGGGCAGCAGACTGGAAAGCAGGAAGTGGGGCTGACTTGGTTTGCCCTGGTGTCGACCTCGATGCAGAAGTACTTCCATAGTTGTTCCTATTCCATTGTTGTCTTCCCTGCAATTCTTTTTCTGCCAAACAAGCAAGCTGGAACAATTTATTGATATTATTATACTCCTTGTAATCAATTATGTCCTGAATTTCACGTCTTAAGACCCCATAAAAACGAGCCATCTTATCCTATTCATCCTCTACAACATTACAACGCAGCATGCCTATTTGTAGTTATTGATAATATACCTCAACATATTTTCTACCTTGGTCTAAGCGCTGCAATTTCTTACGCATATCACGTTTAAAAGCAGGAGGAATAAATCTAGCACGCATAGCTACTTTCAATCTATCCCATGTATCAGGTGCTAAACCGGAATTAACTACTTGACTGCACCAAAGGATAGCAAAATCTTTAAATTCACTAGTAGCTTGTCTGACTCTATGCACTTCAGGAACTAGATAGGCATTAAATTTTTGTTCAACTGTCATCTCTCAATCTAGATAAATTTTAGCATCATAAACACCCGCAAAAGATGGTATGGTAAATTTAACTTTAATAAACGGGTCATTATTAGCACCAGGATTTTTTTTACCGGCCAGTTTTCACCATTTTTCACCGATTTTTGGGTTTACCGGTGCAGCCCGGTTAATATACAAATCGGGGCCAAATTATTCGGCCCAATTTGAAAAACGGAGCGGCCCAAGTTGGCCCATCCGCGCCGCCGCCCCTCGCTTCTAGGTTACGGTCGCCGCGAGCCCTCGAGACGCACGCCTCGCCTCATCTCTCACCCGTGGCGGCGGCGCCCCCACTCCCAGCCCCTGGGCCGCTCGGCGGCGGCGCTCCCCACTCCCAGCCCCTGGGCGCTCGGCGGCGCGCCCCACTCCCAGCCCCGCCAGCGCTCGGCGGCGGCGCCTCGATCCCCATTTGCGCTCGGCGGCGACGGCACTCCCAAGACTCCCCTCGCCGCCTCCGTGGCTCGATCTACATCACGCACTCCCCTCTGGTCAGCTGTACGCCTCTGTCTTCTTCGCCTCCCTCTGCGTAGATCTGTGACGATTGGCGCATGGAGGAAGGCGGCCGAAGAGTTGGCGGTGGGGGCCAAGAAGGCAGTGGGAGAGGGAGACCAGACGAGAGCTTGGTCGGCGAGGGGAGAGCCCAAGACGGCAGCTCGGTCGGCCAGGGGAGGGCCCAAGATGGCAGCTCGGTCGGCCGGGAGGGCCAAGACGGCGGCGGTTCCAGGCGCTCGGCCATCACGGTAGTTCAAGAGCATCGGCATCCGGAGCCACGGGAGGTATGGACTATGGATTAAATTGTCATGAGCAGGGAATTGTCATTAGGTCTTGAGCGCTTACGACAATTGACATGAGCAGGGAATTGCAAATTAACCGAGTAGTTCAGCAACTGAGATGATACTGATATATTGACATATATTGACAATGTCAGGGGTTTGGGTTTGTCCTTGTTTAATTCTTTGAATCATGGTAATGTGATTTCAGTTAATGTGATAATGTGATATTGATGCTACTAGTATTTCAGTTATATACTTGTGATGTGATAATTTTCATACTAGGTGTAGGAGGCATTTGTTTGCAGACTGACCTAGTAGGCTTGTAATGTGATAATGTGATATTGATGTGATAATGTGATGTGATGTGATAATGTGATATTGATGCTACTAGTATTTCAGTTATATACAAGTAATTTTCATACGTGTAATGTGATAATTTTCATACCCTGCTAGCTAGCTGTCAATGGTTGGATCATTTTTGTTACTAAACAAACTTGATCTTTTTAATTTTTTAGATAGGATTGGAGATGCGATAGTGCAGTATATATGTTTTTTTTGATAATTGACTAATTATATGTATATATGTATTTGCAAGCTAAATGAAATAGTCAAGTCAATGGTTTCACTATAGCTAGCTACAATGTTTGTAATCTATGAGTTTGCAGATATTGATGATCATTGTTTGTTGAGATTGAATTAAGCAATCTATGTTAGACTCTCTTGATGATCATTGTTTGTTGATATTGAATTTTCAGGAGATATCGAGTATGTTTGGAGCCATGGGGAACAAGTAGGAGCTGGTTTCAAGTGCAAATATTGCTTAGTCACATTTGGAGGTGGAGGTGCAACCCGGCTGAGGCAGCATCTCGCAGGAATATCAGGGAATGTGAAATCATGTAATCATGTGCCTCCGGAGGTTCGTGAGGTGATGAGGAAGACTGACTACACAGGAAGGCAAAAGCGGAGGCAAGCTAAGGAGGTCAAGCTTCGAATCGAGAGTGATATTTTGGAACAGATGAATGCAGCAATTGATGTGCCCAGCGATGAAGATATTCAAGAACAGATGGCTTTGAATGCATCATTGAGTGACCTTCACTTTCGGGAGAGTGTGGAGCGGAGGGGTGGAATATTTGAGCATGGGGGTGGGAGTGGTAGTGGAGACCATGGAGCTAGTGGAAAACGTAGCAGTGGGAGTGGTAGTTGTATTGGCCCTGGTAGTGGTAGCAGCAGCAGGATTCATGAATTGTTGTCCCGTGCTAGGTCTTGTGGCAAAGCATTTGATGTTGACATAGCACGTAGCAAGGGTCCCGTGCAAGGTCGGGTGGATACAATGCTCAACACAAAAGCTAAAGACGGACTTGGCCAAGCTTGGGCTAAGTGGTTTCATGCGAATGATATCCCTGGTGTGAAAGCCAACTGTCTGTACTTTCAAGGGGCAATGAAGCTAACTCAGCAGCTTGGGAAAGGGGTGCGGATTCCTAAAGGGCAAGACATTGATGGACCATATTTGGAAGGTAACTTTGAGGAGTTGCAAGGCTATATGGAGAAATTCAAAGAAGATTGGCGTATTTATGGGGTTACAGTCATGTGCGACTCATGGACTAGGCCTACATCGATGAGTATTATCAATTTCATGGTGTATTGCAGTGAGCGCATGTTCTTCCACAAGTCTATCAATGCAACTGGCCATATGCAAAATGCAGAATTCTTGTATGATTGGATCAAACAAGTGGTTGTTGATGAGATTGGTCACAAGTTTGTCGTTCAAATAGTCACTGACAATGGTCCCAACTTCAAGAAAGCTTGTTTGCAGCTCGTCACCGAGTACCCACATATTATTTGGCAACCATGTGCTGCTCACACAATAAATCTGATGTTGAAAGACATAGCAAATGAGATGGAGGTAGAGAATGTCATCAATAGTGCCAAAAGAATATGTAGGTTCTTGTACAATCATGGTCGGTTGCATGATGAGATGAAAAAGAAGATTGGTGGAGAGCTAGTCAGGCCCAATGCCACGAGGTTTGGGACAATGTTCATCTTCTTGCAGAGTTTCCAAGATAGGAAAAACAATTTTTGGCAATGGATGGTATCAGAGGATTGGAAGAATAGCGCATGGAGTTCTGATCCTGACTATGTTTACACAGATGCCTGCTTGACAAGCAGCTCATGGTGGAACGATGTGAAGTGGGTGCTAGACACATTGCAACCATTGTACCGTGTATTGCGGTTCGCTGATACACAGAAAAAAGCGATGATGTCAGGATTTGTGCCGATGATGATGGGTGGTTTGCATGAAATGGAAGCTCATTTGAGTCCCAGGCCAGCAGAGATGAAGAAATTCATGGGCCTTGTGAAGGCCAGGGTGAAGTACCTTTACAAGAACACTCTCATGGTTGCAGGTAGTGAGCTAAGCATAGTGCATTGAATTAAATTCTTTGAGCTTGATTCATTATTCATGTAGCTTCAATTTTCATGTAGCCGCTGTACTTGATCCAGAAGCCCACTACAAGTATAGCTTTGGGAAAGATCCAATATATGCGGAAGCACTCAAGAAGGCAATTGAGAGGATTGCGGACTCGCCTCAGAGTGAGGTGCAGGCACTTGCACAATTTGACACGTTCCATTCTTGCAGAGGTGATTTTAACACAAGAGGTGCACGGTTAGCAGCATCACAAATGAGCGCATGTAAGTGATCATACTTATCTTGATCACTAATGCTTGCTCTCAATTTCGTATGCCTTTGCTTGAATATTTTGATGTCTTTCGCAGCTGCATGGTGGTTTACATATGGAGGAAGCACGAAGGTATTGCAGAAGTACGCAATGCGGATTGTGTCGCAGTGCGTGTCCTCTAGCGGGTGTGAACGTAATTGGAGTACATTTGCATTGATTCACACGAAAGTGAGGAACAGACTAGGTTATGACAAGTTGTATAAATTAGTTTACGTGCACTACAATTTGAAGCTAAGCCTCCAAGAGCAACAGATAGAAAGCCAAGAGAAGAAAATTAATCCTTGGGTGATGTTGATGGATGCCGCACTATATGATCAAGACAACCCCATTATGGACTGGTTGTCAAGATCGATGAGGGAATCCCAGCGTGAAGAAGTACCAGTAGAGGAAACACCCATCGATGAGGGACTCCTTGACGAGCCCATCAATGTTTGGGCATCAAAGCGGAAACGCCCTGAAAGCACATCAAAGCGTACGACCAAGAGAGGAAGGAAGAGAACGGATGTTTATGAGGACGATGTGGGAAGTGAAAAGGATACAACGGCTACTTCTGGAAGCCCATTATGTGAGGACACGGATAGCGTTAGTCCCTCAAGTGATGATGGTCATGATAACGAACCGAATGTATCTGTAGGTGAGTGTTTTTTATGTACCCTTTCAATTAATTTTACGAAAAGTAACTTACCATTCACTTTTTTAGAGAAAGAAGGTGAGATCATGAAGAAATTTCTTGATGATCCTAGGCGAGGTAGGGCAGGAACAAAGAAGACCAAGGATATTTCTACCCTTTACTAGAGCAGCAGCCCAACAACTAGTCACAGGTGGTGAGTTTCAACCCATTATTAAGTTCTTTGAATAAAATATCGATTGTCCATGTGATTATCTATTTTCACTACTTACAAAAGTTGCCAAGCTGCAAGTTTGATCTTTGTAGTACTGATCTTACATTACTTGCTGCAAGTTTGAATAAAAAAGGATCTTACATTATTGATTTAATTTGCACATATCCTTAATAAAACAAGTGTGGAGCTGACTGCATACAAAACTGATCTTAACAGTACATAAATGACTGCATACAAAAATGATCTTAATAGTACATAAAGTTTTCCAACCAGTTGTGGAGCTGACTGCATGCCTTTTTCTTACTTGGAATTGTAGTATTTGAAACATTGATGAGCTTGTAACAAAGATGTCTTCTGGGATCGTTCATTAGTTTTGGTTATGCTACAAAGTTTCATTACTTACAAACCTTTGTTTGTTCAGTTCAGTTCGATGGTAGATTTATGTTTCGAATTATTTACAAACCAACAGGTATGCACTTTTATCTATATGGTTTGTAACCTATTAGAAAATGAAGTCTTTCAAGCAACACTCTCATGGTTTCTTTTTCTCACAATTGCAGTTGGAGCCTTGGAGGCCTTCTGAATGATACGTTTGGAAATGCAACTGAGATGATCATAGCAATATATGCCCTGAAAAATGGAATGACTATTGTGGATCTGTCCCTGTTAATCGGATCTTGTAATATCTGTTGTGTGATCTGTCCCTGTTAATTGGTTTTTTTGCTTGCTGGTGACAACTGACAAGGGCCAAGGGCCATAACTCTGATCCTGCAATCTGTTGTGTGGTCTGTTCCTGTTAATCGTTTTTTGCCCGATTATCGCCGGTTGCTGCCCGATTTTTTCACCGAATTTCGGCCGATTATCGGCGAAAATCGGTCGATATTTATTTGAATTTCAAATTTCATTTGAATTTTTCGGTCCGAATTGCGCCGAAAAAACCCGAAAATCGGGAAAATTGGTCCTGCCGGCCCCCTCCGGTAAAATTTTGTCGGACCCCGGAGCAACGACTCCTGGATCCTCTGTGTAAATCGCACTAGTCCAGGATCAAGCTAGTGCACACAGTGGATAACAAAGATTCATATCATGCACAATGACATTGATTTATTAACTAAATATGGGCCTGATGGCCAACGGTTCATAAACCAAAAATAAATATGAACAGCGGAAGAAAACCAATGAAGCGTGAATTTCATCCCCCCTGTCCACAAAGCGAATGATCAGAAGACGCGCCTAGTCGTCACCATCCTCACCGAAGTTGTTGACGTCATCCTCTGGCAATAGATTTTAGCAAGGTGAGCACATAAAGTACTCCCAAGGTAAGCACATAAAGTACTTACGCAAGTTACACCAGGAGTTTTAACAGAGTGAATGCATGCATAGGGATAACAAAGGAAGGCTTATTAAGTTTATTTGTGCGAAAAATAGTACTAAATTTAAATACAATAACATAAGTGCAAAAGCTGAATTTTATACAGTAGATAGAAATGATAATTTAACAAAATAATATCGTTAGTGCAGGCTACGAACAAACACTAACCTAGTCATAGGTATCCCACTTGGTCCATCTTTTCAAAAGGTTTCACATGGATTCCATCTATCCATATGCTTTTCAAAATCTCTTATGGATTCATTTTATTAGTGCAGGCTCCGACCAAACACCAACTTATTCACAGGTATCCCACCTGGTCATGGATGTCATCCATCCATCCATAAGCCTTTTTCAGAAATCATTTTTAAAAACCAAAGTCTAATCCATGAAAAACTTTACTCAGCTTGCCCATAACTGTGAGCACGGCTATCCAGGATAGATTATACACTCTGCAGAGGTTGTACAGCTTTACCCACAAGACATGATCATCCCGTATTGCCACCGGATAAACACACTTCTTTTGGTGTGCGGCGAGGATATCATGACAAGGCTGTTACAATGTTCCGTAGCCAAAATAGTTATGCCGCCACTAAGGTTTCACCACAACTTGAATCCACAAGTTGGAGCCCCCTCTTGTGCCATGTGAGACTTCTCACAGCCTACGCCGCGCTCACATTCAGCTTATGGCGAGACTATAATTGGAACTTCACAAATTACTTAGCCAGGTCCGTCCCATACTAGACTTGTGGTAGTACGAAGTGACTTCGTAAAATGAATCACAGAAACGGTCCTTATGTTGGTTTAGGCCCATCCACATTCCCCCGTACACGACAATCAACCAGGTGTCACCAAACACGAGGCATGCCGGTACCCACCACCTAACCATTAGCCTAAGACCAAAACATAAGTTTCTATTTTCATTTTTAAACAATTTCCATAAACCATCCTTGACTCACCGAAGTCAAGATATCAATTTTTAAAGTCTGTCATTTCATGTGAAAGATTGATCCCACCTAAAATTATACTAAGCCAGGCTAAGCATTTCTATAAAATTTTCTAGTCAATACTATGGTACTAACTAGTTTTCAGCTAGGGTGACAAGGTATAGGAATTCGAGATTCAAATTGGGCTATAATCAAAGGATTATGGGTATAACTAACTTTAAAACAAATTTGAATTATATTTGAGTAAAGATACGCATGCATATACAGTAAAACAATATAAATACATTTGAAATATTAGGTTCAACATGGTCAAAGGTGTAACTTGCCTTGCTTCGAAGTTTGCTGAGGTTCGTTGAAGTTATACTCTTCGGAATAGTCGTAGTCTACTTGTGAAAAACCAGAACAAACCAAACTCAAATAAAATCCAAAAATCATAAACATATGCTGGGAGATAGAATATGAATTTAGAAATTTGGATGGGTCTAATCGGAGTTAGAGAGAAGAAGGACTTCTGATAGTTTGAATTCCAAAGAAATGAATAAAAGGAATTCTTGGAATTCTTTTCTTTATGAAGGAAAAGTGGTTGGAAGCTACAATATTTGTGTATGGTCGAAACCATGATCGAAGGCATAGTCGAAGCCATCATCGAAAGCATGGTTGAAGTAGCGGTTGAAGTTGCGGAGGTCAAAGTCAAAGATAGAGACTCCAAGTGCAGGTGCAGTCGAAGTCCAAGATTCGGTCGAAGACCTGGTCGGGATTGTACAGTGGTTGGAGGAATTGGATTTATGCAGAGTGGTCGAAAGAATCGAACGGCTTGGAGAGGTCGGACGGTTTCGAGTGGTCGGAGAGGTCGGAGGGTGCGGAGGTTAAAATGGTCCAACAGCCATGGTCGGTTCGAAGACGGAGGTTGAGGTCGAAGGCTCCGAGATCGAAGGTCGAAGGCTGGAATCGAAGTCTTCGAAGGTCAAAGTCGAAGGCTCCGAGCAGTCGGAGTCTAAGAAGCCTCCGAACAGCGGAGTCTAAAGAGCCTCCGAATGGCGAAGTCTAAAGAGCCTCCAGATAGCGGAGTCTTATGGGTCTTCGGGCGTCGGGGTCTAAGAATCGGATGGCTGGGAGAAGTCGGACGACTTCACGAGACAAGATCCGAGCGATCCAACGGCGGCGAATACCGGGGAGGTGTACAAAAGAGGGAGAAGAGTATGAGTCTGATTTGACCATGGCGTAAGGTTTGGGTTACACAGAGTTGGCTGGCGGCGAGGGTGTAGCGAAGGCGAGACACGATTATCGACGGTGGAGACTCTCCGACGACGGCTTGCTTGGAGAAGGGGCGTCGAAGGTTTGCGCAGGCCTGAGGAAGGTTACCAGCGGCTGGGTACTCCGGTCATGCTCTGGCTCAGGAAAAAGGGTAAAGGAGGTGCGCGCGGTCCTGCCGAAGATTTGGCGGTGGCGATGTGGACGTCGGCGGAAGAGACACCCGGCGGCGGGATTGCTCGGCGGAGGGGTGGCGAGGTAAAGAAAAGAGAAAGGGGATTGCGAGAAGTGCATTCGTGCTCTTGTGCATCACCACAAGTGATTGGAAGGTGGTCGGTGGCGAGGTGAGGCAGTGGCGTAACTCGGGCGACGGTGGTGACGGTGTTCCGGCAGTGAGGAGATTCAATCAATGGCCGGTCGAGAAAATCCAAAAATTATGAAATATATACTAAAAAATAGATTATGAATTTAGATGAATTTACAAACTTGAATCACTTGATTCGGAGTTCGGACGAAGGAGAACGAGCGATTGGAAGATTGGCGGATCAGAAAATTCTGGAAAAAGAAAAATCAGGAATATTCCGAAGGAATATTCCCGCGTGAACAGTATCGGACAGCAGCGTTGTTCACTATTTTTGGCCGTGTCGTCGGCGAGAAAAGGCACAGGAGGTGAAGCCAATGGGTTGCTAATGACCCGAGGCACATGTAGGAATTGACGGCACGTCAAACGGAGTACGATGACGACGTCTACGGTGACAATGATATAGGGTGTGGAGAGAAGAATAGTTTTCGGGAATAGAACATGGAGAAGCAAGGTAACCACGGCGTAGAACGCGGTAAGGCGAGTCTAGAAAAAAATATCGGCTAAGCCGAAACTCACCGGAGGCGACGCAATCGTCGTTTGAACGACGTCGGTATCGAAACACGAAAAACTCAATATCTTCGCGCTCGGTCAGGCGAATCCAAAACAGTCTGAAACGTAGCCTCCTGGGATGGTTTGGCACGTTTTGACGCGAACGGATTGTTGAAAGCATTCCCAGACAGGCGGGGACGCGCAGTGCCATTTGCGGCAATGGCGAGGTGTCGGGCGCAAATAGTTGTGGATAGTTTTTGGACAAACGGAGGGGAGCACGGCGTAGAACGCGTTGAGATGAACTCAACGCCGCAGACGGCTTGGCCAACAGACTAGCGAAACACGGTGGACAAGACTTTATGCAGCCTACAGGCTGACATCGGCGTTCCGGGCAAACGGAGAGGAATTAACATGCGAGACTTGCGGCGAATCGAAGAGTAGAGCGTGGGGATCGTGATGCTCACCTTGGTTTTGGTCGGGCATGCACGGTCGGCCGGTGGCGACACGACGAACGCGGACCCGATTTGGCCCACGGTGGCGACGATGCTCCGATGAAGTTCCGGCGAAGGCGAGGTGAGCACCGCGTAAAACGCGACGAGGCGAAGCCAACGGTGTGGTCAAACGCAGCGGCGCTCCACCGGACGAGGCACAAAAGGCCGGAGAACGACGTTTCGTACACAAAAATAAAACTTCGATTGCGACCAAACGAGTGGGAGAGGGGACTTGAGATTTTCGGGGTTGAGTGAGGATGAGGAGAGGCTCACGGGGCTCCCTTTTATAGGGGTGGAGGTGGACCGAGGAGGGAGATCAACGGGGCATGTCTTTGAATAGCATAGTTTAAATCCCGCGAAAATAGCTCATGAATGAGGGGGAAACGGTAGGAGAATGAAAGAGCTTGATG
The DNA here is from genome assembly GCA_036346265.1 of Melocanna baccifera. Classification (NCBI taxonomy): domain Eukaryota; kingdom Viridiplantae; phylum Streptophyta; class Magnoliopsida; order Poales; family Poaceae; genus Melocanna; species Melocanna baccifera. The sequence goes on from CM070679.1 coordinate 23,773,485, forward strand.
AGAGGAAGTAAATGCAATTGATTTCGTTGAAAACCGTCGAGTAAATCACGAGTTATTGAAGTTTGAACGAAGCTCCAAAACGTGGCCATGGCGCTGCTCTGTCTGTGCTTGCGCGTGCACGGGAGGAAGAAGGAGATTAGGAGGAGAGAGAGAAAAAGAGAAAAGAGAAAAAAAAGAAAAAGAAAAAGAAAATTCGGAAAAATTTCAGAAAAAATATTTTTAGAATCCTTGGAACCTGAAAAGAATAAAAAAAATTATTTCAGAATTTTTTGAACATTATTTTAATTTTTAAAATGTTTTTCCTTTCTAGCTTTAAAATAATACAATAAATAACAAATAAAGCTTAAAAATCTTGGAAAAATTCATAGAGATTTCTAAAGCTGGGCTGTTACAAATTTTCAAACCGATAATCAAAACCCTGATTAGCACGAGCATTGTGGTGCTGAAAATCATTACCTCCCATACCCTGACGGTTGCGTTGTAGTCGGTGTCGTAGATGTGTATCATCACAATTTCGCCTCCCATTATCATCTCCCACCTCAAGATCTTGGAGTGCATCATGTTCATTCTCGCGACCGTTGTTTGGTGGCCGATTCACCAATCCTCCAAGGCGTGTAGTGAGTGCTGCAATACTCTCATTGATGGAGCGCTGCAATATATCCGTCATAGCTTGAAACTTCCTATCGATGTTCTCATTAATGGTAGTGCGTTGTTCATCTAAGAGCATCACGAGCTCTTCTTTTGCAACACACTCTTGCGCATCAGACGTCTCACCTGCCATGGTTAGTAGAAAATAGAGGACAACACAAAGGAATTATCCCTATCAACTACTAGGTGATGGAAAGGTGGAATCACACACTCTCAAGCATTTTACCACACTCTTACAAGTGTTCTTACCAACGCAAACAGTAGGAGGTTCACCCGGTGGCTGGTTCGTGATACCGTGTCGAGCGTGGGTACGATCGCAAGAGGGAACCTATTCTGATCAAGAGTAGGTGGAGTTCGGAAGGCACAATATGGTAGCAAAAAGGATCAGCAATAATCAGTTCAGTAAATGCAAGTTGAAAGATTGTTCAAAATACTCGTCAAAGTTGCCGATCCTAACCTAATCAAAGCTAGCCAATCAAGCCCTATGCAAGGAAGTGTATGTACGCACACGCAATGATCAATGTGACTTGATGTAAGCAATGAAGAACCTCACAACAAGTGCTAGGAGAGACGCTAACCAATCTACTCAAACTTCTTTGTAGGGTACAAGATTGTTTGCACGACGTAGAGCACAAAAGACAAGAAAATCGGTATCGGTACAATGCAAATAACCCTCTAGATTGAGCAGAAACAACAGCTAGTCCCAAATGATGAAAAGGCAGAGTTTTATGTGGCCTATATATACTTGTTTGAAAGGTTTCGACGAGATCTACAACTTTGCAGTTGAAATGAAATCCAAATTCCGAAGGGAAGATTGGACAAACCAGCAAAAACCGAAGGCTTCATTTTGCGATGCGATTTCATGGCCAAAGTTGGCCGATTTTGTAGTTCAGATTTTCAGATGCGCGCCGTCGATAGCTTTCCAATGAGTACAAGAACGTTAAAATCCGAGTCCGTATGCAAACGTTATGCCCGTTTTACTGAAGGTGTGTCAGAAACGGACTTGACTTCGTTTAAACTGCTATAACTTTTGGTCCCATGGCCGAACTTGCTCAAAAATTTTTTTTTTGGAGCCCTTTGGATGTATGAAGGACAGCTCCACCAATTTTCACTATTTTTGGCGAAGGTTTGATGCACTTTCCAAATTTCGGAAAAGGGCAGAAAGGATAGGAGCGGAAAAGAGCACTTTCTAAATTTTCACTATCCCGTGGCTCTCTCTCTCCTTTTTTTCAAGCCGAAATCATCTCTCTCTTTTCTTTTCTTTTCTCTTTTTTTTCTTCTTTTTTTCTGGGTCTGAAACCCTAATTTTTCTTTTGTCACAGAGGATGGCGGTGGATGGGTTTAGGGTTAGCGGCGAATGGGATGGCAGCAGATGGGAGCCCTCGGCAAGGATGGAGGCGCGGCAAGGATGGAAGGCGCGGCATGGAAGGAAAAAGAAAAACACAACGACGAAGCTACGCAAAGGAAACACGAGATGCAACTAGACAATGTCGAACTAGACTCTGACTAAACTAGCAATCAGCAACTTGAACACGATGATGTAACCAAAATTTCAACGAGCAATACTGAAAAGAAAAATTGCAATGGCACAAGGGGTGTTGGGACAGCGGAAGAACAATACGGAATTTTTTTTGGCAATTTTTTCTGGAGTTTTTAGGATGATGAACATAAACTAATCTAAAAGGGACGAATTACCTCATGGGCAACTGTTGCTCTGATACCACCTAATGTGACGATGACCCGATCTTCCGAGAGGTATTGATAAGTCGATTGTGGAGAACTCGACATTGATGATCCAAAGGCTTCGACCAAAATAGATCGATTCCCTCGCAATCACTACACCACTTCTCTGATGGTTATCAATCGTGCCGAACACAGTTGACCTCGCCAAGAAGGCTACCTCCTGCAAGCGAATCGAGAACACAAGCAAGAGAGTAAAAGATGCAATCTGAAATTGTATTGCGAATAAAGATTAAGTTCACAAGTTGGGATTCCTCAACCGGACGTGCAGTGAGATTGATTTGGAGCAGGTCACAGTGGATCAGGATCTTACTGTGGAGAGTCGGCCAATGCGTATACTGGATACTTCGGAGCGAGTCTTGAGGAATAAGACCATCAGGTATGTGAAGGTCCTCTGGACGAATCAGTCCGAGAAAGAGGCTATGTGGGAGCTTGAGGATCAAATGCGAAAGAAGCACCCCGAGCTATTCGAAGCTGGTGAGTACTCGTAGTCGAGGTGTTGTGGTTCTTTTTTTTTTGGATGCTCTTTTCTTGCTTAGATTCGAGGACGAATCCTTTAAAGGTGGAGAGAATGTAATACCCTGATCGTGGTTTTGGTGTAAGTTTAAAAGAAAAAGAATATATATTTATACACATACTTTAAAACGCGGAGTCATCGGTTAATCGGTAAATCGCGGGGAGAGAAGAATTAAATTTGTGAGTTAGCGTTAGAATGAGAAATAGAAAACATATATATTTTAAAATAAAAAATGGTTTCTAGGGAGGGTGGGCTGCCACCTTGGGCCGGCCACCCCCTCCCCCTTCCTTCCCAAGCCGCCACCCTCTCCTCCCCCTTACGCCCCCCCAAACTAGGTGCTGCCCCTGTGCAAGGAGAAGAAGGAGAAGAAAGAGAAGAAGGAGAAGAAGGAAGAGGAAGAGAGGGAAGGAGAAGGAGAGAAAGAAGAGGGTGATCCCAATCCCCTAGGTAATTCTCCCTCACCCCAATCCTTCTGTTTTATGCAGAATTTATGGTTCTTAGTCCCAGTTTTGAAGGGATTGGCATATTAGAAAACCCCGATTAGAGAATCCCGGTTGACTGTCTGTAGATCCAATCACGCGAGGTTACTGTTTGTGCGGTTTAGACCCCTAAGATAATTTTTCCCAGGGGTATCCCCGAAAGGAAAAACGTAGAAGACGACGATACGTATCTACTGTATTTTATTCAGATTTTTTGTCTACGTAATTTAGGCGTACCAGGGTCTGAAATCTCACTGTTTGTCAGAGGCACAGACAGGGACAGACCGCTGTTCAGGTGGGAATTAGGGATAGAAGATGAATTTTATATTTTTGTTCACCATTGAGAAAGTTGTAGGGAATTTAGTAAGCTAGCGGTGGTATAAAAATCAAAATTTGTAGAGCCCTACCCTATTGTTGGGAAGCATTTGAATCTGACTGTCCTGACTGACAGAACAGAGGATGATCTCTGTTTTGAGCATTGAGATACACCATGCTAAGAACAAAATTAAAATATGTGATCTACATGAAAAGTGTAGGAAAATGAGTAAGGAAATCATAAATACATCCCCCTCTGTAAAAGGTTTAGTAATCTTAAAGATACAAAAAAAATAAGTGGCATTGCTGCAGCGGGACGAGGGTAGGACCGCAAGTGGAGAGGTTCGATGTGGGGTTTAGGGTTTTGACGACACTTTTCTTTGAGAGTCGTGATTGTATTACTGTTTATTGTGCTGAGAGGCACCTTTTTGGACAGACGGATTTGCTTCTGATCGAGCGTGATCACGTCGCTTCGTCGGTAGAGGCAAGTAATTGTAGCAATAATGCTATTGTCTAATTGGTTATTCTTACTACTTGCAATCTACATAATATTCGTAATTTGAAGTAATATGCTATGGATGGATGACTTATAAATGAGATGATAGTAGCAATTAACAGTTGAATGTTATGCTTTGGATGACTTGCTCGTAGTCATGAGGTAGTTGCTATATGTGCCAATTGTGGAACAAGTTTATATACTCATGGTGGTTATGTTGATGTTTCTTTGAGGTTAAATTAATGTTAATCATGTTGATGTCCCTTCGAGGTTGAAATTCATGTGGTTTATGATTATCATATCTGTAACACCCTACGACCCACATTATCCTAGGATGCCACTAAACCACTCTACAAGCTACGTAATTTACATGATAACATAAGCTGGCAACAACTTCTAAATCATGATAAACTAAGCGGAAGCATACTAAAACAAAGGTAATGGAACACTAATAGTTAAGAAACAACCGCTATTAATTTTAACCAATTAAAGCGAACCACAGCCTAACAATAATAATTATACATGATCAACAATGAGAGTAAAGATGAATGACTGGAGACTACACTTATTTATTACAATATGAAACATCATTTAGTGTGTGACAGTGATGTGCCGCTCTACCCTTCCCACGCATGCTCGAGAAGTCACCTGGAAGGGGGATGCAAGAGTGAGATAAAAATATCAGCAAGCAAACTGTTTAACAAGCTAATTAAACTACAATATTGTTATGCATCAACATTTATTTTCCACAGTGACCACAAATATAGCTTTAACCACATTTACTACAAACAATAATAAAACATTAGCAATAAATCTTGTTTGACTACATCATAATCTCAACTAACTATCACTACCAATGACAGGAAAGCATCAACAGTTTCACCTCACTATCTTTATTATTTCTCACATTCACAATTGCCATCAACAGTTTCCACAAGAGAAGGGAATCTCATGCCACAATTTCAACCCCTACCATACCAAAAGGGGTGAACCTTATTCCACAACCACAACCACATTCCTCATACCGCAAGTGACTCTCATGAGCCAAATCCACATCACAAATATGAAGTTGCATTTATTTGCAAAATAACTTCACCACAATACATTGCGTAAAAATGCATATGATCTTCTCACAATGCAATGCATATGAATGCTCATGCTCCACTTCACCCTTACCCAACAAGGTAAGAGTGTGCATCGTACTACGGCAATGCACGATGTTGTACCGGTACGGTCGCGGCTATAAGCAGCGACATTCACAATGCAAATATCATGATATGTTATTAATGATATGATAATCATAAACCACAAGAACCTAACCACAAAGATTAGCAACATCTTAATACTGTGCACCAGTGTGTCAATTTAATATTTTTAATTACCACGGACCTAAAGCCCGCTCTGATACCAACTGTAACACCCCAGGATCCACATCACCCTGGGATGTTACTAAACCACTCTACAGCTAGCCAAAAATTTCAAGATAATTTATTTTGGCAACAATTTCTAGACATGAAGCATTAAGCGGAAGCATAAACAACTAAGGAAAATAAGATAATGGTAACAAGTTCAATAACAACCTCTAGCAGATTAAATCAAGAATAGTTTACAAGATCATCATTATTAAATAAAACAACTATCTATGGATAAATAGGCATTTGGCTAGAAATCCATCGACTCATGAATTGATGAAACAAGTGCATTATTGTGGTGCCGCTCTACCCATCCCATGAATGCTCAGGAATCACCTGTAGGGGGAAAAACAAGGGTGAGATAAAAATCTCAGCAAGCAAACTGTTTAACAGGCTATTCAGACTACAAACAAATATACAACATCATTAAAGTATTCACATGTCCACATCTACAATGTGTATCCATATTCATTAACATGCTAATTAAACTATAATGATATTAAGCATCAATATCCATTTCCCAAATGACCACAATTATTGCTTCAACCATATTTACTATCAGCAATAGTAAAACATTAGCAAAGGAATCTTGATTAACATTATGCAAAGGAATATTTTGCTACCACATTCTTACTTAGAAAGCATGTAATCATGACATATCATTTAACATTACGTAAATCCTGCATATTGCAAGTAGTAAGAATAACGGGTTAATCGGTAGCATATCTGCTACGTTTACTTGCCTCTACCGGCGAAGCGATGAAATCACGCGCGTTCAGAAGAAAAACCGTCTGTCCAAAAAAGTACCTCTCAGCACACATTATAATAATGAAAACGCGACTCTTGAAGACAAGATATCGCTAAGCCCCAAAATCCCACAACATCCTTCCCCGCGTAACGGTTCTACAATCTTCCCACTGCAGCGGCGCTGCTTAACATTTTTCTATCTTTAAAAATATAACACTAATCACAGCAAAAGATATATATCTAGATTCCTCACTTAAATACCTACACTTTTCATGTAGATCACATATTTTTATTTTGTCATTAACAAGGTGATCTCTAGTGCACAAAACAGAGGACGTCCTCTGTTCTGAAAGTCTGGTCAACCGACTTGTAATGTGTCCCCAGAACAGATCAAGGCCCTAAATATCTGAAAGAAATACAGGAGATGCGTATCGTTGTCCTCTACGTTTTTCCTTTTGAGGAGACCCTCGAGAAAAATCGTTTTAGGGGTCTAAACTGCACGAATAGTAACCCTGCGCAATTGGATCTACAGACAGTCAATTGGGATTCTCTAATCGGGGTTTTCTAAATTACTAATCCCTTCAAATTTGAGATTAAGAACCCTAAATTCAGCAGAAAACAGAGAGATTGGGGTGAGGGAGAGTTACCTAGGGGATTGGGATCACCCTCTTCTTCCTCCTCTTCTTCCCTTTTTCTCCTTCCTTCTCCTCCTCTCCTTCCTCTTCCGTTCTTCTCCTTCTTCCCCTTCTTCTCCTTACACAAGGGGCAGCACAGGCGAGGGGGCGCAAGGGGAGAGGGAGTGGCGGCTTGGGGGGAAAAAGGGGGAAGGGTGTGGCCACAAGGGGCTAGGGTTAAGTGGAGGGTGCGGCCACCCCTTGGGCCCTCGGCCCAGGGTGGCCGCACCCCCCTCCACTTAACCCTAGCCCCTTGTGGCCGCAAGGTGGCAGGCCCACCCTCTCTAAACTATTTTTTATATTAAATTATATTTCTATCTCTTTCTCAATTTATTGCTAGCTCAAAATTATTATTTTCCCCTTCCCGCATTTTACCGAAACGCCGGGCGTCTCCGCGATTATTTTAAAACCTACGCCAAATCGACGTTCAGGGCATTACATTCTCCCCACCTTAAAAAGGATTCGTCCTCGAATCTAACTCGTTAACCCATAAGATAAAAGAACAATCAAGAAAAGAACAATCAAAGGGTAGAGCGTCCCAAGGGAAACAACAACTACGGGTATTGTTCCACCTCTAAGAGCTCGGGCACTTCTTGTGCATCCGGTCTTCAAGCTTCCACGTCGCCTCTTGCTCGGACTGATTCGTCCAGAGGGCCTACACATTCTTGATGGCCCTCTTCCTCAAGGCCAGTTCTGGCGAGCCCACGATTTACGTTGGTCTAAGCCGAATATCCACATAACTCTTAGGCTAGCTCTGAGCGGCCAACGGGTCTTGCCATTTTCGCAAAAATTTTCTGCGACAACTATTAAACCACTTTCTAATACCGTCCTCCTTCTTAGAACATTTTTCTCTATTTATCATAATCGGGATAATACATTGTACCCCTTTAAAAGAATTTGACCACAGATTCCACTTACATAATTCTACTACAAGCACAACGATATCTTTTACAGATTCTCAAGCAACATACCAGCAACTAGCTTTCCTTCAAAGGACCATGATCTAATTCAAAGTATTCATCACAAAATATTTTTCACTCTCCAAGTAAACAATTGGAGAAACCACACCACATAGGCTAAGAGTGAAAATCACTCGAAAGTCCAAAACAATCATTTTCTTTCCCCATCTGGAAAAGACTACGCCTCAACAATAAACAACTCAATTTGCAGATGACCTCTACCAAAACACAGAGCATAAACAAGAATCAAGCGAGCATTTTACTACTCGAGATACCATTAATTTTCCAATCTATTCCCTTTCAGAATTTTAACTTTCTTGAACAGAGTATTTCCAACTCATCACCCAACACACCCTCTCATTTAACTCAAGTTGGCTACCTCAACAATAAGCCCAAACTGAGTACATCATCTACACTCTTGTAGAGAGACTCACTGCTCCCAAAAAAACATACTCCAGCTAAAACCTCAACCAATGGAATTATGTTGAGAAATAATTCCTAATGAGCCTCAATCCCTTAAGGATAACGACATGAAATTCTTGTCACACCCACACATAATCATTAGTAGCACCTCGAGAATGCTATCCACAATCATCACTCTATTTGGTATCCACTCTGTTCCACTATTCCCACACGGAGACACTGGGCCTCTAAGGTTCTACCATAACAAAAGGTAAAGCTCCGACTCATCTTTCAAGACTCCTACCACAACTTCCCGTATAAGATAGGGAAGATCTTAGGTGGAAACCCCTTCCACTCCATAATTAACATACGCTCAATTCTTAACATCAGCAAATTATTTGACTCCAAGTCAACATTCTATTTAAATTAAATTCTTCCCAAGGATTATCCTACGGAGACATGTATATCCAATGCACCACAATCATCGTGATATTTAAGGCTTCCAATAAAACATCTATCAGACCACCACTGTCTAGTTGCTAACACGCAACATAAAGGCTTTGCAACCCACAACAATTACCCAGATCTTAGAAGAAGTGGTAAGAAGAAATAGATTTCAGCATACAGAAAATCGCTATCATTTAGAGTAGCCAAAAGACCAAGAGAAAATCAAATAGCAATAAGGTTGAAAAAACACAAGATGAGACCATCTGTATCTCAAATACTTCTAGTACAACTTTTCTTTCAATAAGAAATAATTTTTCTTTGACAACACATCTCGCCAATTCCAACAAAGGATGCTTGAAGACCACAACACAAGGTTCAGATAAAATCAATAAAAGCATTCATCACGTCACTTTGCTCAAAAATAATTTTCGGCTACCACATAAGTCATAAGGTCCAAAAAGAAGACTCCAACCGCGAAACTCAAATCCTTTAATTCAATTAGTATCATGAAACTAACAAATTCCTTTATTTTTAAAACATTCGACATCATAACCACAACTGCATGCTATCAATTGTATTAACAACAAGATAAAACATTCTTTACAAGAATAATCATATCCTCTTACTCCTTCATATTTTCCAAAAGGAACACCATAAATCACTTCATTATATTCTTATTATCTAAATAAGGTTCCAACTACTTAATCTAGGAAAAACCTAGTGCATAAGCCACCATATTAAAACAAAGCTCTTTACCAAGATGATATTAGAACATGACATCTTTGCAAACATGCTAGTATAAAACTCTTATTAGATTTCACACACTCAATTCTCATTGATGCTCAACTCTAGTTTAGCACAAATGATTGCTCTGTAGCCATTATCGTCAATAATTGCTTATTATTTTTTATCTTCGTAGAATTATTAATCCTATCTCTGTTTTGCAATCACAAAAAATAATTATGAGCACAGATTCAATATTCCACCTTATGTTCAGAAATTAGAACAAGATAAATTTAAACCTCAATAATACCAGCTTAATAAGATAAGATTCCATAAGTCAATTCATCAGCCTTCATCTATTTCTTTATGCATGTTTCAATAATTTAGAAGTTGTACATGCTCATCAAGTATGTAAAGAGAGGATATACTAAAGGTTAATATTATTACGGCAATATTCCAACAACTCCTTACTTAACCACCCTTAGTGGTCAGATTAATTACTTAAGATCAATCAATCCAATCTATCCAACAAGTTGGAAATTTAAACAACCACAACAATCAAACCATTTTTTTTATATTCCTCAATAACTGCATGAGTTCTAAGCATGTATAGACAAATTCTTAATCATATTTCTTCAAGAAACTACAACAGATCAACATCACATTAATCAACCTCACTTCTAAGGATATTGGTAGAAATTAATCATGTACCACGCTAGCATCTCAACTTGATAATCCACAGCTTATCAATGACTTACCTAATTGCCAACTCCTACTTAGATACAACAAAACATCACAAAGGGTTTTAACACTTCCCTTTAGAAAAGAGAGGAATCCATCTTCTACAGTCGAAATATCTCAAAAGAAATGCATAGAGCCAAGGCTTCTAGAAATTAACGTACTCCCAACATAAAGTTTTGATTCCTTTTCAAAATATCAAACGAATAAAAGAGTCATGTTTTCCAGTAGGAAAGATGGGACAAACATGGAAAATACCAGTCTCTCCAAAAGCACTGCTCACTAGCAGCAAAACAACCCATCAATCAGAAAGAAACAATATTTGGTCTCAAGAACAATTGGAGGCCTACTGGCACCCAACAACTGCAATAAACCGCTAACCCGAGAGAAATTCATTAACCGCAATAGGCCAAGAATCGGCCAAAATCAGCTCAAGGAGGAAACACTTCTAAGAAACTTACCCATGACATCCGCAACTAAGTTACCCGAGGTAACTACATCACTATTCCCATACCACGAACGGTGGTATAAACTGGCAATGCCCAAGGCAACAGCTACAACCTCTACATCTTATTATTGACTGTCCTCACTCATAGCAGCTATAGAAACAAATCATAAGCATACAAGATTATCTCATAGTATGAATCATCAATATAACATGTCAAAGCATGAATGCAATGCTTGACCCATCCCATCCTACTGTGCACCAGTGTGTCAATTTAATATTTTTAATTACCACGGACCTAAAGCCCGCTCTGATACCAACTGTAACACCCCAAGATCCACATCACCCTGGGATGTTACTAAACCACTCTACAGCTAGCCAAAAATTTCAAGATAATTTATTTCGGCAACAATTTCTAGACATGAAGCATTAAGCGGAAGCATAAACAACTAAGGAAAATAAGATAATGGTAACAAGTTCAATTACAACCTCTAGCAGATTAAAGCGAACCACAGCCTAACAATAATAATTATACATGATCAACAATGAGTAAAGATGAATGACTGGAGACTACACTTATTTATTACAATATGAAATATCATTTAGTGTATGACAGTGATGTGCCGCTCTACCCTTCCCACGCATACTCGAGAAGTCACCTGGAAGGGGGAAGCAAGAGTGAGATAAAAATATCAGCAAGCAAAATGTTTAACAAGCTAATTAAACTACAATATTGTTATGCATTAACATTTATTTTCCACAGTGACCACAAATATAGCTTTAACCACATTTACTACCAACAATAATAAAATATTAGCAATAAATCTTGTTTGACTACATCATAATCTCAACTAACTATCACTACCAATGACAGGAAAGCATCAACAGTTTCACCTCACTATCTTTATTATTTCTCACATTCACAATTGCCATCAACAGTTTCCACAAGAGAAGGGAATCTCATGCCACAATTTCAACCCCTACCATACCAAAAGGGGTGAACCTTATTCCATGACCACAACCACATTTCTCATACCGCAAGTGACTCTCATGAGCCAAATCCACATCACAAATATGAAGGTGCATTTATTTGCAAAATAACTTCACCACAATACATTGCATAAAAATGCATATGATCTTCCCACAATGCAATGCATATGAATACTCATGCTCCACTTCACCCTTACCCAACAAGGTAAGAGTGTGCATCGTACTACGGCAATGCACGATGTTGTACCGGTACGGTCGCGGCTATAAGCGGCGACATCCACAATGCAAATGTCATGATATGTTATGAATGATATGATAATCATAAACCACAAGAACCTAACCACAAAGATTAGCAACATCTTAATACTGTGCACCAGTGTGTTAATTTAATATTTTTAATTACCACGGACCTAAAGCCCGCTCTGATACCAACTGTAACACCCCAGGATCCACATCACCCTGGGATGTTACTAAACCACTCTACAGCTAGCCAAAAATTTCAAGATAATTTATTTCGGCAACAATTTCTAGACATGAAGCATTAAGCGGAAGCATAAACAACTAAGGAAAATAAGATAATGGTAACAAGTTCAATAACAACCTCTAGCAGATTAAATCAAGAATAGTTTACAAGATCATCATTATTAAATAAAACAACTATCTATGGATAAATAGGCATTTGGCTAGAAATCCATCGACTCATGAATTGATGAAACAAGTGCATTATTGTGGTGCCGCTCTACCCATCCCATGAATGCTCAGGAATCACCTGTAGGGGGAAAAACAAGGGTGAGATAAAAATCTCAGCAAGCAAACTGTTTAACAGGCTATTCAGACTACAAACAAATATACAACATCATTAAAGTATTCACATGTCCACATCTACAATGTGTATCCATATTCATTAACATGCTAATTAAACTACAATGATATTAAGCATCAATATCCATTTCCCAAATGACCACAATTATTGCTTCAACCATATTTACTACCAGCAATAGTAAAACATTAGCAAAGGAATCTTGATTAACCACTTCATATCATCCACCACCACCACTACCAATGACAATAAAGCATTAACACGATTTACCTCACTAACTTTATTATTCCTCGTGTCCACAACTGCTATCACCACTTACCACAAGAGAAAAGAATCTCATGCCACAATCACAACCTCCTATCATACCACAAGGGATGAACCACAATCTACAACCACAACCACTTTCCTCATACCACAAGTGGCTCTCATGAGCCAATTCCACATTACAACTATGAAATTGTAGTTGTTTGTAAAATAACTTCACCACAATATATTGCATAAGGATGCAAATGATCTTTCCACAATGCAATGCATATGCATGCTATGCTCCACTGCACCTTTACCCAACAAGGTAACAGTGTGCATCGTGCTCTGACAATGCACGATCTTTAGAACGATGCGATCGCGGCTATAAGCGGCGACATCAACAACGCAAATGTCATGACATGTTTATGAATGATATGATAATCATAAACCACAAGAATTTAACCACGAAGGTCAATCACATAACCCACAATATGTTTATCAAGATTGCTACCACCACAACCACAAGTATTCACTAAGAATACCACCACCGAGACCACAATAATAACAACTTCGAGGGCATCAATACGATCCTCATGAATTTAACGACAAGGAGATACCATCATATCCACCATGCATTTACTTTCGTATACCATAATTGGCTCATTAAGCAAATTACCACAATACTACCAAAACTCATCCAAACATGGCAAGTGATTAATATCTTGCTACCACATTCTTACTTAGAAAGCATGTAATCATAACATATCATTTAACATTACGTAAATCATGCATATTGCAAGTAGTAAGAATAACGGGTTAAACGGTAGCAAATCTGCTACGTTTACTTGCCTCTACCGGCGAAGCGACGAAATCACGCGCGTTCAGAAGAAAAACCGTCTGTCCAAAAAAGTACCTCTCAGCACACATTACAACAATGAAAACGCGACTCTCGAAGACAAGATATCGCTAAGCCCCAAAATCCCACAACATCCATCCCCGCGTAACGGTTCTACAATCTTCCCACTGCAGCGGCGCTGCTTAACATTTTTCTATCTTTAAAAATATAACACTAATCACAGCAAAAGATATATATCTAGATTCCTCACTTAAATACCTACACTTTTCATGTAGATCACATATTTTTATTTTGTCATTAGCTAGGTGATCTCTAATGCACAAAACAGAGGACGTCCTCTGTTCTGAAAGTCTGGTCAACCGACTTGTAATGTGTCCCCAGAACAGATCAAGGCTCTAAAAATTCTGATTATTTTACAGTAGCTAGACTACTGAATTCCCCACACTTTTCTCAATTATGACCATACGCATAAAAATCATTTTCTACCCCTTAATCCCAACTGAACAGCAGTCTGCCCCAAACTGCACCCCTGACGGATAGCAAGATTTCCGACCTTACTGCGCCCAGATCCCGCAGCCAAAAAATTTGAAAGAAATACAGGAGATGCGTATCGTCGTCCTCTACGTTTTTACTTTTGGGGAGACCCTCTGGAAAAATCGTTTTAGGGGTCTAAACTGCACGAACAGTAACCTTGCGCGATTGGATCTACAGGCAGTCAATCGGGATTCTCTAATCGGGGTTTTCTAAATTGCTACTCCCTTCAAATTTGGGACTAAGAACCCTAAATTCAACAGAAAACAGAGAGATTGGGGTGAGGGAGAGTTACCTAGGGGATTGGGATCACTCTCTTCTTCCTCCTCTTCTCCTTCCCTTTTTCTCCTTCCTTCTCCTCCTCTCCTTCCTGTTCCCTTCTCCTTCTTCCCCTTCTTCTCCTTGCACAAGGGGCAGCACCTGGGCAGAGGGGAGGCGCAAGGGGGGAGAGGGAGTGGCGGCTTGGGGGGAAAAATGGGGAGGGGTGCGGCCACAAGGGGCTAGGGTTAAGTGGAGGGGGTGCGGCCACCCCTTGGGCCCTCTGGCCCAAGGTGGCAGTCCACCCTCTCTAAACTATTTTTTATATTAAATTATATTTATATCTCTTTCTCAATTTATTGCTAACTCAAAATTATTATTTTCCCCTTCCCGCATTTTACCGAAACGCCGGGCGTCTCCGCAATTATTTTAAAACCTACGCCAAATCGACGTTCAGGGCATTACAGTAATAAAGTTGAGAGGAAACTAGCCTTTTGACTGGATATTCGTGGATGTTCTTTTACTTATTAATGTTAAATTGGTGGACCATTATTGGTTTAAACTATTAGAGGATTGTTGGACTATTGAACTTGACACCGTTATCTTTGATAATTATGCTTCCACTTGATTCTCTTTACCTAGTAATTGTTGTTAGTTTAATTTATCTTGTTTTTTTTTTGGCTAGCTGTTGAGTGGTTTGGTGGCATCTCAGGGTAATGTGGGTCTTGGGGTGTTACAGCCTCCTTTCTTCCAAAACTCGGATTTCCTTGAGTTTAGATTTAGCCATTGTGCAAACTTCTGTTTTTTAGTTGCGTCAGACGACTACCTGTCAAGACTTTCTTCGGATCCACCTTTGTTTTTCAATGCCATCTATGTAACAATTTTATTCGCAATATCAGTTGCTTACACCTTATTCTTGCTAGTTCTTAGATTGTTCGCAAGGATTGAACTTCGTATTCAGGTTGATCGCGCTTCCAGTTTGGTCAGTAACATCTCGAAGTTGATTCAATGATTGCTAAGGTGCAAGCGTCGTCATACGGTTGTAGTCGGATCGCGAGAGTCACCTTGTAACATCCCAAAAATACGGGACTATTGTATTTGCAAAATAATAAAAATCTTTTTTGATTTTCCATGCATTTCAAAATTTTGTTTATCTGAGCTCTTGATTTGGAAATTTTGACGGCAACAATTTAATTAACACAAACAAAACTTCAAAAAGTGAGAATCAAGATTTCGAAACCAAAGTTCGAATCCTCAATTTATTTGGAGATCCTAAACCAAAAACCCAAATTTCCCAAGGCTCCTCGCATGTCCTAAATGATAAAGAAGCTAAAAATCTGAATTTCGGATGAAGTAAGAATCTATTATTAAAATCCGTCTCATCTAAATTATTTTAGCCAAGAAAAAGAATTTGCAAATTAGCAAATTAATTCTTTGGCACTTAATCAATTTAGCTAGGATTTTAAAATCTGTAAAATCTCTAAAAATCTTCTTGGGCCCCGGCCCCTTTTCTTTTCCCGACCTTCGGCCCACTTGGCTCGTGCGGTCTCCCCTTTTTCCCACTGCCCCTTCGCCTCACCCCTTCATCCAGCGCTGCCGCGAGGCTCCTCTTCTTCCTCCTTTGCTCCACCCGCCCCACATCTTTTCTTCTCCTTCTTCCGGCCCAGCGTTGCAGACCCGCGGCACCCTCCCCAGCCGCCCCGCCTCTAGCACCATCGGCGCCCCCTGCTCCTCCGCCCTCCTCCCTGGCGCTACTCACGACCAGCCTAGCCCCAAGCACCAGCCGCCCTCTCCTTCTTGGCTCCGCGGCCCAGTCCCCTGCGCTGGCCACCCCGTCCTTGGGCCCCTTGCCCCGTGGAAACTGGGCATAGACGCTGGTCGTACTCCTAGCCGCCCAGCTCCGCCCCTCGCCTGTACACCCCCATCGATGCTAGCCCTATACCGACATCGCATTCGAGCTCCGCGCTTAGCGCTCCACCTCTACTCCCCACTTCAATTCCGAGCTACCGCGTCACCGAGCTAGCTGCTGCCGCCCTTCCCTACTCTGGTCTTGTCCAAGCTGTCATGGCGCCATCTCCCCACAGGCCTAGTCTCGCCTCCACTCAGCGCCGCCAGCTACCCCACTCAGTCCCTCCTCTATCTCAGCCCGCCACATTACTCCGCCGAGCTAGCTGCGCCCTGGCCTCGTCACTCTGCATCACGTCGCTCTGCTGCTACCGTCGCTGCCCAGCGTTACTCCTCCCTTCACTAGCTCTGCTGCTACCGCCACTGCCCAGTGTTACTCCACCACTACCACCGCCTTCAATGGAGTTTAGCGGCCAACCACCTCTCGCCGTACATAAATACTCCCTGAGCTTACCTCCTCACTCCCCCAAGGTCTTCCCCTTTCCTTCACTTGATCCACTTCGGCCGAACCGCCTTGGACTCGTTCTGTTTGACGCCACCACTTACGCCGCCGTCTCTCCCTCCGGCCATTCTCCCTTCGATTCCTCCCTGAGAGAGTGGCTCCTCGGCACTACGGACCATCCCCAACCGCCGATTGATGCCCTCCCCTCCAGAACGGCCTCTCCATGGAATCCTCCCCGCACCGCTAGTGGTCATCATTACCAGCTCATCTCGGAGTCGACCCGACTGAGTAACCACCTCAAGTGAGACCCCCTGGTCCTCCCAAGGTTGTATTTCCCTTCCCCGGATTGGTGTCACCCCATAGCCCCACCAAGGTCGCCGCCCAGCGTCACCAGCAACTCCTTCTAACTTCATTTCGTGCTGCGCCACTATTTCTGGTGGCTACTCCACCTTGGGACCACCCCAATTCAGCCTCTGCTGACGTTTCCCTGACTGCTCCTCAGCGGCGCC
Organism: Melocanna baccifera; assembly: GCA_036346265.1. Lineage (NCBI taxonomy): Eukaryota > Viridiplantae > Streptophyta > Magnoliopsida > Poales > Poaceae > Melocanna > Melocanna baccifera. The sequence goes on from CM070679.1 coordinate 23,790,784, forward strand.
GCCGCTTCATCAACTAGGCACCCCTCTTCCCTGCTTCGGCCTCTGCCGACACCCCTCCTCTCTGCTCTTTCCTATTGATCGTGCAAAATTGCACACCCACAAGTGAACGGGTTGTCACCTTGATAGCGGCAAGTGTCGTGTTCTCCACAGGGACTAGACTACCGGTGACATGGCACCAAACCAAAGCTAAGTCGCACGAACGGGGAGATGAAAATGGAAAATGAAAATCCTAGAGAAACTACAGGACTGAAGAGAGGAGAGAAGATCGACTGAAATTGTAGAAGGGAGAGAAGAAGCAAGAAAGGATTGAAGGAGAGGAGAAGACGAGAGATTAGATAGGGAAGAGAGAAGAAGAGAGGAGGCGAGGTTAGAAAGATGCAAAAGGGAGGCTAAGGGAGAAGCAGAAGGAGATTAGCAAAGGGAGAAGACAAGGAGCAGAAGAAGAAAGTAGGAGCAGAGAGAGAGAGAGAGGACATCGAGAAAGAACTGAGGTAGAAGGGAGGACGAGGAATCGGAAGGGAGAAGAGAGAACATGAGACGACAAGAAACATAACTAAGAAATTGCGGAAAATAAATCTAATAAAAGCGAAGACGTAAAACAGTAAATCTAACTAATATTTTTGGTATTTTTATTTTACTCAAAGAACTAACAGAGCAGCGAATTAAAGATTAATTCTAACTAACTGAGCTAATTCTAATAATAGCAAGCAAATCATAGATCTAATATAATAGAATTGCTGGACCATAAAGCAAAGTCATTAATATAAACCAAATAGCAAGATCTAAATAGACATGATATAGCCTAACATTACCCTAACAAAATTTCAAATCCTAAGAGCATATGCAAACAAATCCTATATAAGGCTACTAGACCAACAAGCTAATATATGAATCTAAACAAGACATTTCATGCCATAGCAGTGCTACTACCAAAACATTTGCAATAATTCAGCCAACTCACAAGTCCAAAACAAACATTCATAATTGTTCATAACATAACCTCAAGAGCTAGTAGTAGATATTTGACAAAGTTTTGAAATGTTAAACCAAGGGACAGAGAGCAGTAGTATTTCAACAAAGGTTCTTACACAGCGTGACAATTCACAAAGAACACACGCTCAAGAGCTGCGATCGGCAGTAGCATGTCAGGACCCAGAACAACAACTCCAAGTCCCTCTGTGTAAACGCACTATCCCAGGAAAAGCTAGTGCACACAGGGTCAACAGTAATGTATATCATGCAAAAATCACCACCGAATATTATTAAATGACAAAATACGGCCTTCAGGCCAAGTCTTACAATATAGGGGCACGAAGCCAACAGAAAGAAATGAAAGCAGCGGGAAAGAAATAGTAAAGGTACCAGATCAGTCCATCCAGCCTCCCACAGGCGAATGACTGTAAGACGCGTCCTATTCGCTGAAGTAGTCCTCACCGTCGAAGTCTGGCAACAGATTTAGCAAGGTGAGTACATAGAGTACTCCCAAGGTAAGCACATTAAGTGCTCACGCAAGTTACACTAGGAATTTTAACAGAGTAGATGCATGCATAGGGATAACAAAATAAGGCTTAACAGTTTATTTGCGCAAAAAGCAGTACTTGAATTTTAATACAATAACAGATCAGTATGAAAGCTGAATTTAATACAATATATGAACAGTATTTTTGAACAAGTAATACTGCTAGTGTAGGCTCCGACCTACACTAACCTAACCACGGGGATCCACCTGAACCATTACCAAAACCATCATTATTTGTCCGAAAAACCAAGTTTTATAAAAGCCAAGTCTAATCTGTGAAAACTCTACTCAGCATGTCCATGACCGTGGACACAGCTATCCAGATGGTTTGTTACTCTGCAGAGGTGTACAACTTTACCCACAAGACATTCCCTCTCACTGGTGCCACGCGATAAACACACTGCCTTGGGTGTGCGGTGGAGAGTTCATGATAAGGCTGTTCCGATGATCCATAGCCAAAATAATCACACCGCCACTAAGGTTTCACCACAACTCGAATCCACGAGTTGGAGCCCCCTCTGGTGCCATGTGAGACTTCCCGCAGCCTACGCCGCGCTAACATTCAGTCTATAGCGAGACTCTATTTGGAACTTCACAAATTACTTAGCCAGGTCCGTCCCATACTGGACTTATGGTAGTACGAAGTGACTTCGTAAAACGAATCACAGAAATAGTCCTTAATCTGACTTAGGCTCGACCACATGCTCACATGCACGACAATCAACTAGATGTCACCAAACACAAGGCATGCCGGCACCTACCACCTAACCAATAGCCTAAGTCCAAATCATAAGTTTCTATTTTCATTTTTAAACAATTTTCATAAACCATCCTTGACTCACCGAAGTCAAGATCAATTTTTGTAGTCTGTCATTTTATGTGAAAGATCGATCCCACCTAAAATTATACTAAGTTAGGCTAAGCATTTCTATAAAATTTCTAGTCAATACTATGGTACTAACTAGTTTTTCAGCTAGGGTGACAAGGTATATGAATTCAAGATTCAAAATTGGCTATAGTCAAAGTATCATGGGCATAACTAAAGTTTAAACTAAATTTAAATTAAATTTGAATAGAAGTACGCATGCATATACAGTAAAACAATATAAATAAATTTGAAATATTAGGTTCAACACAGTCAAAGGTGTAACTTGCCTTGATCGAAGTCCTGCTGGGCATCGTCGAACTCGAACTCTTCGGAATCGTCAAAATCTAACGTAAAGAGCCAATTCAAAGAAAATTCAAAAACAAAATTCAAATAAATTTAAAATTTCAAAAAGATGTCAGAAATGGATAGAACATGATTTTAGACAAATTTAGAAATCTGAACATGTTAATTTGGAGTTAAAATGAAAAAGTTATAGCCTTCCAAAGTTTTAACTCAAATAAAAAGAAAAAGATTATTTTCTGAATTTATTTTTATTCGGAAAAACATTTATGACGTCAGCCTGAATTATTTTCCTAAAGGAAAATCTGAGTTATGACGTCAGCCTGAGAATTTAATTTCGGCCGAATTACTTTTATATTGGAAATTCAGTTTTACTGCGTCAGCATGACGTCAGCCCTGAAATTAAAAGGGGCTGACAGGTGGGGTCGGTCTACGGTGGATCTGCTCCACGGACCGGGCGATGCTAAGGTGGCACACGGGCGCGCGGGGGAGCGAGGTGGCGCTGGCGTGGCTTCCACGTGGCCCCACGTGACTGCCGCGTGGTTGCCGCGTGGCTGCCACGTCACGGCTTTATGCCGACGTGGCTGCGCACGCGCGGGGTGGCGGGGAGGCGCCTGGGTGGCGCTGGCGTGGCGCCCAATTGGCGGCCACGTCTGCTGCCACGTAAGCCTGGCGGCTGACGGGGCATGGCGGCGGGCGGCGGCGCTGGCCGTCGGTGCCAAAATGAAGAGGGGAGTGAGGGGAATGCATCGGTACCTGGCACGGATCCCGAAGGTGATCGGAGAGGGAAATCGGAGGAAAGGGGCGGCGGTCAGAGGAGGGGTTCACGGTGGCGGGGAGGTTCCGGTAGCGCACGTGCCCAGGGTGGCGGTCGTCGGGGATCACCGAGACACGAGTGACGTCGGAGAGGCGCTGGCGAGGATCGAGGAAGCCCGAGGTGGCCGGAATTGCTCGTCGGAGCCGTCGGAGCTGCGGAGGGGGGGGATCGAGCACAGGGAGACCCTCGGGGCTTGAACGCTGGAATTGAGAGGAGTAGGGGAGGCGGTGTGAGTTGAGGGTCCTCAGGGAGTGCTTTTTATAGGCGGGGGAGGGTGGTAATGGCCGCACATAACTCGCCGGAGAGCGACGGGCGGGAAGGATTAACGCGACGGCGTAACCGGCGCAATTAGGCGTGATTATGCCCGAAACGAACGCGGTGAAGGTGGGGGTTGAATTTGCTATTGGCGCGGGGGAGTAAACGGGAAGGAAACCGAAGCAATTAAAGCTTCGGTTTCGGCTTCAATGGCGGCAGCGGGCGGCGATCGCGCGGGGAAGAAAGGAAAGGGGGCGGGGAAGACGGGCCTGACAAGTGGGGGCCACCGGTCAGCGAGAGAGAGGAACGGGAAGGTGCGAGGGGGACGGTCGGATCTTCGACGGGTGGCAAGGGGAGAAGATCGGGGCTGCTAACCGCTGGCGAAGGGGTAAGTGACAACGGTCGGTTGAGATGAAAACTAGCAACGGGGGGGTAGATCTGAGCCGAGCGGTGCGTTAAGTGGGAGGGGGCGGATGCGATTGAGTACAGCAACAGGGGATGGCTGGGATTGAGCCACGTGCCGATAGGGGGGAGGGAGGAGCGGGCGAAGCGGTAAGTTGGCGCGGGCGGTGGAGCGGACGGCTCGATGTGCGACACGCGTCGCGCGTGGAGAGAGGGAAGGCGGGTTGAACCGGTAAGTTGGATCGGACAGCCGAGGTTGGTTCCGGTGGCGGGGATCGGCCCGATGGATGACAAGTGTTGGCCCTGGGGAAGATTTTGGGTTTTTAATTCTTTCGAAATGAGTTGAAGGCATTAAAATACTCAGAAAAATATCAAATAAAATTTGAAAATTCCAGAAAAATTCAAAGAACCTCTTGGGACTAAATTAGACTTAATAAAAATATTTTCAACCCATTTTGACCGTTGAATTTTACATAAACACAAATTGACTTTAAAGGGAGGGTTTTAAATCTTTATAATTTTCTGAAAATTTAAGTAATTGCATATTTGACTTTAGGAAAGTGAAACACATTTATTTTGACTCTCATGAAATGCAGCAAGTTCAATTTGGCTTTTATAATTTAAAGTTTTTAATTTTCTCACATCAGGACTTGGAATAAAATCCAGAAAAAAAATCCAATATATTCCAGAAATTATTTTAATAAAGGAATAAAAATTTTGGAATGTTACAAACCTACCCCCTTAAAAGAAATCTCGCCCTCGAGATTTGCACCGGCTAGCAAAAAAGATGGGGATGGCTGGTCTTCAAATCCTCTTCTCGCTCCCAGGTGGCTTCGTCTTCGGTGTGGTTGCTCCACTGAACTTTGCAGAATCTGATGGTCTTTCTTCTAGTCTGACATTCTGCAGTCTCGAGGATCTTGATCGGCTGCTCCTGATAGGTGAGGTCATCCTGAAGGTCGAAGGTTTCCAATGCGGCTTGCTCTGTGGGTACTCGGAGACACTTTTTCAGTTGTGAGACATGGAAGACGTTGTGCACTTCTGACATGCTTGGCGTTAAGTCCAACCGATAGGCGACTTCACCTCTTCGGTTCAGAATTTTGAAAGTTCCCACATATCTCGGTGCTAGTTTCCCTCTGACTTGAAACCTTTTAACTCCTCTGAGTGGGGATACTCTAAGATAGACATAGTCCCTAACCTCAAAAGTCAAGTCTCGACGACGGTTGTCCGCATAACTCTTCTGTCGAGATTGGGCTATCTTCAGTCTGACTCTGATCTTCTTAACTTTATCCTCGGCGTCTTGAAGCAGATTCGGCCCAGCTTCTTGAGGTTCTCCATACTGATCCCAAAGCAAGGGTGTCCTGCACTTTCGGCCATACAAGGCTTCGAAGGGTGCCATCTGCAAACTGACTTGGTAGCTGTTATTATACGAGAACTCTGCATATGGCAATGAACGGTCCCAGCTGTTCCCGAAATCCAGAGTACAAGCTCTTAGCATATCCTCGAGTATCTGGTTTACCCTTTCAGTTTGGCCATCAATGCTGGAATGGTAAGTCAGATCAAACCGAGCTTACTCCCAACTCTTCATGCAGTTTTTGCCAGAATCGAGAAGTGAACTGACTGCCTCGATCTGACACTATCTTCTTGGGAACGCCATGTAGGCACACAATTCGGGACATATACAGCTCAGCTAACTTACTTCCAGAATAAGTGGTTTTGACCGGTATAAAGTGAGCCACTTTAGTTAATCGGTCTATGATTACCCATATTGAGTCATAACCCGATTGTGTCCTCGGAAGTCCGGTTATGAAATCCATACCGATTTCTTCCCACTTCCATTCTGGAATTGGCAACGGTTGCAACAATCCAGCGGGTCTCTAATGCTCTGCTTTAACCCATTGACAGGTGTCACATGCCTCAATAAACTCTGTTATTTCTCTTTTCATACTAACCCACCAATATTTTTCCCTCAGGTCCTGATACATCTTGGTACGACCTGGGTGAATAGAGTATGGGGAGTCATGAGCTTCTTTCAGAATCATGGTTTTGATTTCCTGATTATTTGGCACATAGATGCGGTTCTCGAACTAAACAGTGCCATGCTCATCTTCACTGAATCCTGGGGCTTTGCCTCTTCTCATGTTCTTTTTGATTTCCTGAATATCCTTGTCAACCTTCTGAGCTTCCTTAATCTGATCAGGCAAGCTAGATTGTATTTCCAGGGTGGTGAGAATGTTTGGTCCCATCGGATTTAGACTTAGACGGGCGACTCCCTCCTGAAGTCGGGTCTAGTCTTCTTCTGATAAAACCACATTTGCATAAGACTTCCTGCTTAAGGCATCAACTACAACATTTGCTTTTCTGGGATGGTAATGTATATCGATGTCATAGTCCTTTATCAACTCTAACCACCTACGCTGCCTCACGTTGAGTTCTGCCTGGGTGAAGATATATTTCAAGCTCTTATGGTCCGTGTATACCTCACAACGGTTGCCGATAAAATAGTGACGCCAGATTTTCAAGGCGTGCACTACAGTTGCTAACTCCAAGTCATGAGTAGGATAGTTACACTCATGAGGCTTGAGTTGGCGTGATGCATAGGCTACTACCTTGCCCTCCTGCATCAAGACATAGCCTAAACCTAGGCGAGAGGCATCACAGAACACTTCAAAGCCTTTATGCACATCCAGCAACACAAGCATGGATGCTGAGACTAGCCTTTTCTTGAGGGTCTGGAAACTCTGCTCACAGACCTTCGTCCATTCGAACTTCTTTTCCTTCTTTAACAACTGGGTCATTGGCTTGGCTAGCTCGGAGAACCCTGCTATGAACCAGCGGTAATAACTCGCAAGTCCAAGGAAGCTCCTGACTTCTGTCACGAACTTTGGTTGCTTCCACTCCATCACTGCTTCTATCTTGGAAGAATCCACAGCTATCCCTTCAGCTGTCACAATGTGTCCAAGGAAGGCAACCTCTTTTAGCCAAAATTCATATTTACTAAATTTGGCAAAAAGCTGATGCTCTCGAAGTTTTTCTAAGGTGATCCTGAGATGCTGCTCATGTTCTTCTTCATTCTTGGAGTAGATGAGGATGTCGTCGATAAAGATCACCACAAACTTGTCCAAGTATTTCATGAATACACTGTTCATCATGCTCATGAAATAGGCCGGTGCATTGGTCAGTCCAAACGACATGACCGTGAACTCATAATGTCCGTATCTGGTGGAGAAGGCAGTTTTAGGAATGTCTTCTTCGCGGATCTTCAATTGGTGATATCCTGATCGCAGGTCAATTTTGGAGAAGATACGGCCCCTTTCAACTGATCGAACAGGTCGTTGATCCTGGGCAGAGGGTATTTGTTCTTGATGGTAACATCGTTGAGTGCTCTGTAATCCACATATAGCCTCAAACTTTCATCCTTTTTCTTGACGAATAGGACGGGTGCTCCCCAAGGTGATGAACTGGGTCGGATGTATCCCTTGTCTTCCAATTCCTTGAGCTGTTTCTTCAACTCTGCTAACTCGTTAGCAAACATCGATATGGTCTCTTGGAGATTGGGGCGGTGCCTGGGACTAGGTCAATCACAAACTCGATTTCCCTATCCGGCGGCATCCCTGGTAATTCTTTGGGAAAAACGTCTGGGTATTCCCGCACTATTGGCACTTCTTCCAAGACTTGAAGGTGAAAGATGACACATTCTTCTGCTTCCGGAACTTGAGGAGAGAAGATGACTTCTATGCCTTGGTCATTGGTGAGGGTGATGGATCTGGTAGCGCAATTGATCTGACCTTGATTCTTGGCTAACCAGTTCATTCCGAGAATGACATCTAACCTTTGCGATTCCAGAACCAAAAGGTCGGCTAGGAATCGGGTTCCATCTATGAGTAGTTCTACCTTTGGGCACAAGGTCCCTGCTCTCATTTCTTCTCCAGGGGAGTGAACTATCATAGGGTTGCTAAGAGTCACCATGCCCAGCCCATGCTTATCCACAAAAGTTTTTGGTGCGAAAGAAGAGATGCTCCGGAATCGAAAAGAACTGATGTTGGTACTGAGTTGACGAGAAACATACCCAGCACGACGTCCGGTGCAGCCTGAGCTTCTTCTGCTGTCACGTAGTTCACTCTCCCCTTGATGAAGGTCTGTGGCTTATGCTGCCCTGGTTCTGACTCCCGGAGGCTCCTGGAGTTGCTGCTGCTTGAATCTTCTTGGGGCACGCCTTGGCATAGTGCCCTGGTTCTTTGCAATAGAAGCAGGTCACTCCGTCCGACGGCAGACTGTTCTTCTGCACCTGGCCACCGGTAGTTGGGGTGCGGTTGGTCTAGAAATGCTGGCAGCTGGCCTGGAACGGCGGGCGGCTGGTTGAGGACTTGAACTTGCCTGACTGGGTCTTGAAGTTGCTGCCTTGAGGCCTGAACTTGTTTGCGTGCGGAGGAGTGCTGTGAACCTTGTGAGAACCTCCAGAGTTGTTCCTCTGATCCGCCATTCTTCTCTTCCGGGTTTCCATCTCCATGTGCTTGCCCTCTTGGCGGATGGCCTTACTGACTAGCTGGTGAAAGTCAGTGTAGTCACCCGATATCAGCTGCACTGATATGTTGTCATTTAGGCCCTCCATGAATCTTTCCTGTTTGGCTTCATCGGAGGCCACATCCTCTGGCGCATAGCGGGTCAGTTGGTTAAATTTCTGCACGTACTCATTGACGGTACGGCTTCCTTGGCGTAGGGCTCTGAACTCCTTCTTCAAAGCCATGGTGCCCGAGGGGATGTGAGCTTTGCGAAAGCTCTGCTCGAACTCGTTCCACGTCACAATCTGTGGGTTGGCATGCGAGGCGGTGAAAGTGTCCCACCATTGAGATGCTGGTCCATTTAGCTGGTGAGAGGCGAACAGGACTCGCTCTCGATCAGTGCACTACAAAATATCCAGCTTCTTGCCAATCGACCTGAGCCAGTCATCAGCGTCCATGGGTTCGGCACTGCCGGCGAAGGTCGGTGGCTTGATCTTTAGGAACTCTGAAAGCCGATTGGGAGGGGCTTGGGCAGGTTGATGATGAGCTTGGGGGTTGTTGATGGTTTGAGCTAACAACTGGATCAACTGATTCTGATTGGCCATCAACTGAGCCCAATCTGGTTCTGCTGCTGGCGGGGGCGGTGGAATGAGGGCTGACTGGCTCCCTTGAGGTCCGGGGTTGGCACTGTCACTGGGGTTCCTTCTCGTGTTCACCATCTGCTGAAGCTTCCAGATTTAGAGGAGGGAGAGAGAACTAAAAGGGAGGTTCTTGTAACAATCCCACAACCAAGAACACACAAAAGCAGGGAAACACCATTAAGAACCAAATAAAACTTCTTTTATTTTATTATAATAGTCTTGCGGTTGTTAACAAGGGACTACAGCTTGCAGAAAGCGTCTAAAACCGAGACTTAGGGCTCCCTAGACACTAGCGCTACGCTTGAGCCTCATCGGAAGTGGCTCGGAAGTAGTGGAGTCTGCATCCTCGGCACGGAGCTCGGCCAGTTCTTCTACTGCACGGAGCTTCTGGGTCGCGGTGTGCAGCTCATCCAGAGTGGTCTAATACATGTGATCCATGGATTTAGTGAATTCCACCTGGCGTAAGAGACGAGGGTTGATCTCGAATTCCGTAGATGAGAAGTCACTGGCAGCACCAAGAGGAGTCTTCATAGGGAAGTATCGGAAGTTTGTACGCTGCAGGTCTCGGGCGTAGATGTTCCTTAACTCGCGGATGGCCTCCCGGGCTGCATCTTGCACACCGTCGAAGAAGGTAGCTCGAGGTAGGGGGGCGTCGAAGATGTGAATGACTGCGTCGGCCGAAAAGTCATTGAAGATCTTTACTTCCACTCTCCAGCGCTCCTCGTCTGCGTACATGCCCATGTATCCTTGGTAGAGGGGATAGGGGCGGAACTTCAGTTCCGTCATGAGGTTGCGAAGGTCATCAGCGAAGAGGCCGGCAAGGGTTCTGTGGGAGACGCGGGTATGTTGCTCCATCTAAAATTTGGAAGAGGAGAAGAAGTTAGTGACCAGTTTTGGTAAGAGATTGAGCAAAGGTAGAGATGATTTTAAAAGAGGTATTTCTTATCAAGATATATCCTTAAGCTTGGTCTCTAGCTAATGTCACGTCTTAGGGTCATTATTGCTCTGATACCATTTCTGTCGGGACCCGGAACAACAACTCCAAGTCCCTCTATGTAAATCGCACTATCCAAGGAAAAGCTAGTGCACACAGGGTCAACAGTAATGTATATCATGCAAAAATCACCACCGAATATTATTAAATGACAAAATACGGCCTTAAGGCCAAGTCTTACAATATAGGGGCCCGAGGCCAACAGAAAGAAATGAAAGCAGCGGAAAAAAATAGTAAAGGTAGCAGATCAGCCCATCCAGCCTCCCACAGGCGAATGACTGTAAGAGGCGTCCTATTCGCTTAAGTAGTCCTCACCGTCGTAGTCGCCGTCGAAGTCTGGCAATAGATTTAGCAAGGTGAGTACATAGAGTACTCCCAAGGTAAGCACATTAAGTGCTTACGCAAGTTACACCAGGAATTTTAACAGAGTAGATGCATGCATAGGGATAACAAAAGAAGGCTTAATAGTTTATTTGTGCGAAAACCAGTACTTGAATTGTAATACAATAACAGATCAGTATGAAAGCTAAATTTAATACAATATATGAAATAGTATTTTTGAACAAGTAATACTGCTAGTGTAGGCTCCGACCTACACTAACCTAACCACGAGAATCCACCCGGACTATTACCAAAACCATTGTTATTTGTCCGAAAAACCAAGTTTTATAAAAGCCAAGTCTAATCTGTGAAAACTCTTCTCAGCATGTCCATGACCGTGGACACAGCTATCCAGATAGTTTGTTACTCTGCAGAGGTGTACAACTTTACCCACAAGACATTCCCTCTCACTGGTGCCACGCGATAAACACACTGCCTTGGGTGTGCGGCGGAGAGTTCATGACAAGGCTGTTCCGATGATCCATAGCCAAAATAATCACGCCGCCACTAAGGTTTCACCACAACTCGAATCCACGAGTTGGAGCCCCCTCTGGTGCCATGTGAGACTTCCTGCAGCCTACGCCGCGCTCACATTCAGCCTATAACGAGACTATATTTGGAACTTCACAAATTACTTAGTCAGGTCCGTCCCATACTAGACTTGAGGTAGTACAAAGTGATTTTGTAAAATGAATCACAGAAACAATCCTTAATCTGACTTAGGCTCGACCACATGCCCACATGCACGACAATCAACCAGGTGTCACCAAATACGAGGCATGCAGGCACCTATCACCTAACTAATAGCCTAAGTCCAAATCATAAGTTTCTATTTTCACTTTTAAACAATTTTCATAAACCATCCTTGACTCACCGAAGTCAAGATCAATTTTTGAAGTCTGTCATTTTATGTGAAAAATTGATCCTACCTAAAATTATACTAAGTCAGGCTAAGCATTTCTATAAAATTTCTAGTCAATACTATGGTACTAACTAGTTTTTCAGCTAGGGTGACAATGTATATGAATTCAAGATTCAAAATTGGCTATAGTCAAAGGATCATGGGCATAACTAAAGTTTAAACTGAATTTAAATTAAATTTGAATAGAAGTACGCATGCATATACAGTAAAACAACATAAATAAATTTGAAATATTAGGTTCAACATGGTCAAAGGTGTAACTTGCCTTGATCTAAGTCCTGCTGGGGATCGTCGAACTCGAACTCTTCGGAATCGTCAAAATCTAACATAAAGAGCCAATTCAAAGAAAATTCAAAAACAAAATTCAAATAAATTCAAAATTTCAAAAATATGCCAGAAATGGATAGATCATGATTTTAGACAAATTTAGAAATTTGAACGGGTCAATTTGGAGTTAAAATGAAAAAGTTATAGCCTTCCAAAGTTTTAACTCAAATAAAAAGAAAAAGGTTATTTTCTGAATTTATTTTTATTCGGAAAAACATTTATGACGTCAGCCTGAATTATTTTCCTAAAGTAAAATCTGAGTTATGACGTCTGCCTGAGAATTTAATTTCGGCCGAATTACTTTTATATTGGAAAATCAGTTTTACTGCGTCAGTATGACGTCAGCCCTCAAATTAAAAGGGGCTAACAGGTGGGGTCGGTCAACAATGGATCTGGTCCACGGACGGGGCGATGCTGAGGTGGCACACGGGCGCACGGGGTGCGAGGTGGCACGGGCGTGGCTTCCACGTGGCCCCACGTGACTGCCGCGTGGTTGCCGCGTGGCTGCCATGTCACGGCTTTATGCCGACGTGGCTGCGCACGCGCGGAGTGGTGGGGAGGCGCCCGGGTGGCACTGGCGTGGCGCCCAACTGGCGGCCACATCTGCTGCCACCTCAGCCCGGCGACTGATGGGGCATGGCGGCCGGCGGTGGCGCACGGGCCCCGATGGTCGCCGGCGCTCTGGCGGGCGGCGGCGCTGGCCGTCGGTGCCAAAATGAAGAGGGGAGTGAGGGGAATGCATCGGTACCTGGCACGGATCCCGAAGGTGATCGGAGAGGGAAATCAGAGGAAAGGGGCGGCGGTCGGAGGAGGGGTTCACGGCGGCGGGGAGGTTCCGGTGGCGCACGTGCTCAGGGTGGCGGTCGTCGGGGATCGCCGAGGCATGAGTGACGTCGGAGAGGCGCCGGCGAGGATCGAGGAAGCCCGAGGTGGCCGGAATTGCTCGTCGTAGCCGTCGGAGCCGCGGAGGGGGGGATCGAGCACAGGGAGACCCTCGGGGCTCGAACACTGGAATTGAGAGGAGTAGGGGAGGCGGTGTGAGTTGAGGGTCCTCGGGGAGTGCTTTTTATAGGCGGCGGAGGGTGGTAACGGCCGCGCATAACTCGACGGCGTAGCCGGCGCAATTAGGCGTGATTATGCCCGAAACGGACGTGGTGAAGGTGGGGGTTGAATTTGCTGTTGGCGTGGGGGAGTAAACGGGAAGGAAACCGAAGCAATTAAAGCTTCGGTTTCGGCTTCAATGGCGGCAGCGGGCGGCGATCGCGCGGGGAAGAAAGGAAAGGGGGCGGGGAAGACGGGCCTGACAAGTGGGGGCCACCGATCAGCGAGAGAGATGAACAGGAAGGTGCGAGGGGGACGGTCGGATCTTCGACGGGTGGCAAGGGGAGAAGATCGGGGCCGCTAACCGCTGGCGAAGGGGTAAGTGACGACGGTCGGTTGAGATGAAAACTGCCAACGGGGGGTAGATCTGAGCCGAGCGGTGCGTTAAGTGGGAGGGGCGGATGCGATTGAGTACGGCAACAAGGGATGGCTGGGATTGAGCCACGTGCCGATCGGGGGGAGGGAGGAGCGGGCGAAGCGGTAAGTTGGCGTGGGCGGTGGGGATTGAATCGGGCGGGGGAGCGGACGGCTCGATGTGCGACACGCGTTGCGCGCGGAGAGAGGGAAGGCGGGTTGAACCGGTAAGTTGGATCGGACGGCCGAGGTTGGTTCCGGTGGCGGGGATCGGCCCGATGGATGACAAGTGTCGGCCCTGGGGAAGATTTTGGGTTTTTAATTCTTTCGATTTTCAGAAATGAGTTGAAGGCTTTAAAATACTCATAAAAATATCAAATAAATTTTAAAAATTCCAAAAAATTTTAGAGAACCTCTTGGGACTAATTTGGACTTAATAAAAATATTTTCAACACATTTTGACAGTTGAATTTTACATAAACACAAATTGACTTTAAAGAAAGGGTTTTAAATCTTTATAATTTCCTGAAAATTTAAGTAATTGCATTTTTGACTTTAGGAAAATGAAACACATTTATTTTGACTCTCATGAAATGCAGCAAGTTCAATTTGGCTTTTATAATTTAAAGTTTTTAATTTTCTCACATCAGGACTTGGAATAAAATCCAAAAAAATCCAATAAATTCCGGAAATTACTTTACTAAAGGAATAAAATTTTTGGGATGTTCCAGAAATCCAGAAGGTTTGGAGGCAGTGGAAGGGGATGGGGAGAAGGTGGTTGTTTGGATTAGGGAGAAGGTGGAAGGAGGAAGGCGCAAGAAGAAGTGGGGGAGAATGGGGTTTCGACAGGTGAAGGTAGTAGCAGCAGGAGAAGGGGACTTCGGCTGGGGGGGAAGCAGTGAAGGGAGGAGTCTGCTGGCGGTTGTGGGAAGAAAGGGAGGTGCAGGTGGAGATCAGGGGCAGAAAGGGGGTTGCGGCTCCAGGAAGAAGAAGGGTGAAGGGAGGAAGGAGGTAGTGGCCTAGTGGATGAGGGTCTCCCCCCTGGGTATTGCGGCTCAAGAGGAAGCCAAGGCAGGGGATGGGGTTTTTATATTGAGGCCTGTGAGTGGTAGGAAACCCTAGGGTTTTTGCAGATTTTGATGTTTGGTCCTTGGCTTCTTCCAATATTACAACACTAGCTCCTTTCCAATCACCGATCTTCTATAGATTTTTACGCCTTTTCGCGCCGACCTGCAATAAAATCACAAAACAGGTAAACAGTCCAAAGAAGAGGATATATATATAATCGATTATTTTGTGCCCAATTTATACTACTCGCAGCAGGGTAATGATAAAAAAATAATAGCAATATGATGCACATCATACCCCCAAACTTAAATATTTGCTTGTCCTCAAGCAAATAGTATGATGAAATTGAACCCGGACTACAAGAAGTAATCAAGCTTTAATAATCTTAAGTAAACGCGTGAAGCAAGTCAATATGCATTCATCATTCAACATGGGATTATCTAATTGAGTTTGAGAACTATCCAAGATGAGAACAATTGTTCTAGCAAAGATATCGAAGTGATATTATAGTCTTTGACGAAATCAAGTTACACATAAGTGTTGAATTGCACAAAGTGATCACATGAATCCAACCAAAATTGAAAGGCATCGAGACTAGGTATAACATCAAGAATGAGCATATCAAAGGTTCATGCTAAGGCATTTCACTATTTGAGACAATGATACTAATACTTGCATGATATTTATGAAAAAGTCCACACTTGAGCCATGATACCATTTTTTTAGCAAATTTTTAAATAAACACAATGGGCACAAGTGCCACTTATTCGCTTCTTGGGCAAGAATGCCGCTTATTCACACACTCGGACTCATGTGGTAAAATGCCACTTATTTAAACGATTGCGAACCAATGCGACATAGTCACTTATTCAACTCACCCACACATTGCATTAAGAATTTTTTTCTTTTTCTCTTTTTTTTCTTTAAAATTAAGCATCGTTAACCGGTTTTCTTTAATGCTAAGTAACACGTGTCCTGAGACATGGATACCTAGATAATTCAACCAAGTTATTGGCTCAAGATAGGACTACCCCTTTCAGAAATTTTTCATTCAAGCAAAGTATCAATATCTAAAATAAAATAATATGCCAAAGCATGGATTCTATGATATGATCATTCAAGAGGCGATAACTACAATCAATTCAATCCTCAGATGGTAGAGATTCATGTGTAACTTACAATGAATCAAATGCTATATGATCACAATATTTCTAAGCAATCAAGGATAATCATCAAGATTTAATTCTCAATTTAGCTCTATTAATTAATTTTCAGTTTGTTCATTAAATAATGACCCATGCCAATGATCTCAAATGCCCAAAATGTACAATAAGAATAACATGGCAGCAACATATCATCAACAAATACATAGCATTAAGCATAGGAATGGCCATGAATCATCACTACACATCCATCTACTTTTCTGCCCACATGCTACAGATTCATTCATACACAAAAAGGTTCAACTTTATTATCCACATGCTAAAGAATCATCCATACACAATTAGGTCTTTCCCCCAAGCTTGAATTGAACATTAACCAAAGAGTAGACATTTAGGGGTTAGAAACAGCTCACCGGGTGCAAAAGATGAATAAAGCGGTTCCACATCATCCCAAGAGCTTCCTGTCATGCTTGGATGATAATTTAACATATACCTAAAAAAGAGAAAACTAAAGAAACAGTAAAATGCTCAGGTTGCCTCCTGAGAAGCGCTTGTTTAAGGTCTTTAGCTTGACCACCAAATGATCATCATGAAAGCTCAAAAGATAGAGGAGGGTCAAGGTCAGGATTAACTTGCTCTTCAAATCTGCCCTCCTCATGAAACAGCATGCCTCGAAATTCACCTGGATCCCAAGGAATATCGACTCGAACCATGTCCACTCGTAGTCGATGGTACACAAGCATAATCCTGCAAACAACCTCAAAGATATGGCAAGTATGTGTGATAGGGTCGACACCCTCTAAATCATCAATGGAATATCCAATCACGTAGGCATATCTATAAAGTATATCATGAGGACTATAAGTGAGATGAGCACAATCAATAATAGAGTATGTCTCGTCAGAGCTAAGGAAATCAAATCTGTGGTGGTTGAGGAAGAGTTTCGATACTACCTGAAGTGTAGGTGAAGTGGAGCGTACGGTAGTAGAAACCTCCATAGGAGCGATGTCGATGAAGGTAGTAGCTAGTGGTAAATCAATAAAAATATACTCCTCCTCGACATCGGAAGCAGCCTCCTCATCATCAAGAATGGATATCTCCATATCGGTCTCAAGAAGCACAGGATCGAGGTCAAAGCAGTGAGAGTCTACCACATCAAATATTTGAGTCTCAATCTCGTGCTCGTCAATACAAGTATCAGGGTCCACATATGATGAGTCCATAGGATCAGAAGTGACTATCTCTAGCTCGGATCCATCAATAGAAGGATTATTATCAAAGATAGGTACCTCAAAGGGGATCGGGAGAGTCTCAGTGGCACTAAATGAAGTAGTGTCCTCCCTAGTAGTATATGATGCCAACATCTCCTTCATCATGGACGTATAATCAAATTGAGGGATAGGAGGCGGATGCTGAGGTACAGGATTGTGCTGATATGACCAATGAGAATTATCCTGATCTTTATACGTAAAACCCTGCAAAGGTGTACTAGAAGAAAATGATGAGATATCGGGGTTGTTGTTTCCATATGACAGACTAGAGTGCTCAGGCCATCCAGGGTAATAAGTGTTAGGGTATGGCCCACTCGGCTGAGCGAAGCTCATCCCATAACACTCTGGAGTGGACAAATAACCACGCTGGCACTCAACGGGTGAATGGCCCTGAAAACCACAAGTCTGACATATAGGAACAACTGGATAACGGGCGCCTGATAAAGATCTGTATTGATAGTGCCCGCTATCTAACACAACTCCTCGCTCTAAAGCATAGCATTCTAATTGACGAGATAATAGATTTATCTTCTCTTGAAGACTATCATAAGTAGGGGTGCTCATAAAACCACGAGAATCAGAATAGTAAGCCATAGCCTCAATAAGTACCAACATCGATGAACCTGCGAGAATGGATACGAAAAAGAGCGAAAGAGAGAAGTAAAGAAATGACTTAGTCTATGTGTGATACCTTGAACGTCGTTTCGGCATCGGATTTAAATTAATCGCGGAGTCGCCGGTTATTCGGTAAATCGCGGAAAGGGAAAGTAAAAATTATGAAATAGTCTAAAATAGTAAAAAAACCTAATTAAAATAATTAAT
This sequence comes from Melocanna baccifera, assembly GCA_036346265.1. Taxonomy (NCBI): domain Eukaryota; kingdom Viridiplantae; phylum Streptophyta; class Magnoliopsida; order Poales; family Poaceae; genus Melocanna; species Melocanna baccifera. Next base: position 23,808,488 of record CM070679.1, read on the forward strand.
TAAAAGGTTTTGGGCTGTCTAGAGGGGTGGGCCAGCCAGCCCAAACGGGGGCCCGTACCCCATCCAAAACCCTAGCATCCCCTTTATAAACCCCTTGGGGAGCCCTCCCTCCCCCTTTTCCCACCCCAAGCCGTCACCCCCCACCCTCCTTGTGCCCTCTCCCCTTTGGTGCTACCCTTGTGCAAGGAGAAGAAGGAGAAGAGGAAGGAGAAGAAGGAGGAGAGGAAGAGAAGGAGAAGAAGGGAAGGAGAAGAAGAGGAAGAAGAAGGGTGATCCCAAATCTCTAGGTAATTCTCTCTCATCCCAATCCCTCTGATTTCTGCTATTTTAGGGTTCTTAGCCCAAGATTTTGGTGGGGATTAGGATTTAGAACCTCCGATTAGAGAATCCCTGCTGTCTGCCTGTAGATTGATTCACGCAGTGTTGCTGTTCGTGCTGTTTAGACCCCGAAAATGATTTTTCCCGAGGGTCTCCCCAAAAGGAAAAACGTAGAGAACGACGATACGCATCTACTATATTGTTTTCAGAATTTTTGGCCATGGGATCTGGGCGTAATAGGGTCAGGAACCCTGCTGTCTATTAGGGGTGCAGACTGGGGCTGTTTGCTGTTCAAAGGGGAATTAGGGGTAGAAGATGATTTTTATGCGTATGGTCATAATTGAGAAAAGTGTGGGGAATTCAGTAGTCTAGCTACTGTAAAAGAATCAGAATTTTTAGAGCCTTGCTTTGTTCTGGGGATGCGTTAGAAGCTGGTTGTCCAGAATGTCAGAACAGAGAAGGTCCTCTGTTTTGCGCATTAGGTAGCACCTTGCTAGGAATAAAATAAAAATATGTGATCTACATAAAAAGTGTAGATATTTAAGTGAGGAATTCAAATATATATATTTTACTGTGATTAGTTTTATATTTTTAAAGATAGGAAAATGTTAAGTAGCGCCGCTGCAATGGGAAGATTATAGAACCGTTACACGGGGAATGATGTTGTAGGATTTTGGGGCTTAGCGATATCTTGTCTTCGAGAGTCACATTTCCCTTGCTATAGCATTGTGCTAAGAGGTACTTTTGGACAGGTGGTTTTGCTCCTAAATGCGCGTGATTACTTCGCTTCAACGGTAGAGGCAAGTAAACGTAGCGGATGTGCTACCGTTTAACCCGTTATTCTTACTACTTTCAATATGCATGATTTTCATAATGTTAAATGATATGCCATGATTACATATTTTCTAAGTAAGAATGTGGTAGCAACATATTAATCAATTGCCATGTTTGGATGAGTTTTGGTAGTATTATGGTTATTTGTTTAATAAGCCAATTGTGGTATATGAAAGTAAATGCATGATGGATATGATGATATTTTCTTACTGGTAAATTCATAAGGAACATATTGATGCCCTTGAAGTTGATATTATTGTGGTCTTGGTGATAGTATTCTTAGTAAATACTTGTGGTTGTTGTGGTAGCAATCTTGATGAATATATGGTGGTCTATATGGTAGGATTCACTGTAGATCGATTGATTATGATCTTGGTGAACCGAATGTGGGTTATGTGGTTGACCTTCGTGGTTAAATTCTTGTGGTTTATGATTATCATATCATTCATAACATGTCATGACATTGCATTGTGGATGTCGCCGCTTATAGCCACGATCAGTGCGCAGACAAAGATCGTGCATTGCCGTAGCACGATGCACACTTTTACCTTGTTGGGTAAAGGTGCAGTGGAGCATAGCATGCATATACATTGCATTGTGGAAAGATCATTTGCATACTTATGCAATATATTGTGGTGAAGTTATTTTATAAACGACTACAACTTTATAGTTGTAATGCGGAATTGGCTCATGAGAGTCACTTGTGGTATGAGGAAAGTGGCTGTGGTCGTGGATTGAGGTTTATCCCTTGTGGTATGGTAGGGGCTATAATTGTGGCATGAGATTCTTTTTCTCTTATAGTAATTATTGATAGCAGTCGTGTATACGAGAAATAATAAAGTTAGTAAGGTAAAATATGTTAATGCTTTATTGCCATTGGTAGTGGTAGTGGTGGATGATATGAAGTAGTTAATCAAGATTTATTTGCTAATATTTTACCATTTTTGGTAGTAGATATGGTTGAGACTATAATTGTGGTCATTATGGGAAATGGATATTGATGCTTAATATCATTGTAGTTTAATTAGTTTGTTAATGAATGTGGATGCACATTGTGGATGTGGACATGTGGATACTTTAATGATGTTGTATATTTGTTTGTAGTTTGAATAGCCTGTTAAACGGTTTGCTTGCTGAGATTTTTATCTCACCCTTGTTCCCCCCTACAGGTGATTCTTGAGCATTAATGGGATGGGTAGAGCGGCACCACAATAATGCACTTGGTTCACCAATTCATGTTGTAATAAAGTTGATGGAATTCTAGCCAAATGCCTAGCAATTCGTGGATGATTGTTTTAGTTAATAATGATGAACTTGCGATCTACTCTTTGATTAATCTGCTAGAGGTTGTTTCAATTGTTGAATTTGTTGTCGTTATCTTTATTCTCTTAGTTGATTATGCTTCCGCTTAATGCTTCATGTCTAGAAATTGTTGCCGGAATAAATTATCTTGAAATTTTTTTGGGCCAGCTGTAGAGTGGTTTAGTGGCATTCCAGGGTAATGTGGGTCCTGGGGTGTTACAGTTGGTATCAGAGCGGGTTTTAGGTCCGTGGTAATTAAAATATTAAATCGACACACTGGTGCACAGTAGGATGGGATTGGTCAAGCATTGCATTTATGCTTTTGACATGTTGTATTGATGATTTATGTGATGAGATGATCTTGTATGATTATGATTTGATTCTATGACTGTTATGAGTGAGGATAGTCAATGAAAAGATGTAGAGGTTGTAGTTGTTATCTTGGGTATTGCCAGTTTATACCACCGTTCGTGGTATGGGGATTGTGATGCAGTTATCTCGGGTAGCTTAGTTGCGGATGTCGTGGGTAAGTTTCTTAGAAGTGTTTTCCTCCTTGAGTTGATTTTGGCCGATTCTTGGCCTATTGTGGTTAATGAATTTCTCTTGGGTTAGCAATTCATTGCAGTTGTTGGGTGCCATTAGGCCTCCAATTATTCTTGAGACCAAATATTGTTTCTTTCTGATTGATGGGTTGTTTTGCTGCTCGTGAGCAGTGCTTTTGGAGAGACTGGTATTTTCCGTGTTTGTTCCATCTTTCTTACTGGAAAATATGACTCTTTTATTCGTTTGATATTTTGAAAAGGAATCAAAACTTTATGTTGGGAGTTCGTTAATTTGTGGGAGCTTTGGCTCTATGCATTTCTTTTGAGATATTTCGACTGTAGAAGATCGATTCCTCTCTTTTCTAAAAGGAAGTGTTAAAACCCTTTGTGATGTTTTATTGTATCTAAGTAGGAGATGGTAATTATGTAAATAATTGATAAGTTGTGAATTTTCAAGTTGAAATGCTAGCGTGGTATATGCTTAATTTCTACCAATATCTTTAGAAGTGAGGTTGATTAATATGATGTTGTCCTATTGTAGTTTCTTGAAGAACTGTGGCTAAGAATTTGTCGATACATGTTTAGAAGTCATGAAGTTATTGAGGAATATAAAAAAAGGTTTGATATTTGTGGTTGTTTAAAATTCCAACTTGTTGGATAGATTGGATTGATTTATCTTAAGTAATTAATCTAACCATTTGGGATGATTAAGTAAAGAGGTGTTGGAATATTGCCTTAGCAGTATTAATCTTCAATGTGACCTCTCTTTATATACTTGATGAGCATGCACAACCGCTAAATTCATGTAACTTTTACCATGCTAAATTGTTGAAACATGTATAAAGAATTAGATGAATGTTGATGTATTGAATTGTGGAATCTTATCTTATAAAGCTGGTATTATTGATGTTTAAAGTTATTTTGTTCTAATTTCTGAATATAAGGTGGAATATTGAATTTGTGCTCATGATTGTTTTTGCAATTACAAAACAGAGATAGGACCATTAATGCTATGATGATGAAAATTAATAATCAATTATTGATAGTAATGACTGGAGTGCAATCAATTTGTGCTAAATTAGAAGTTGAGAATTGGTAAGAGTTAAATATATGAAATCTAATAAAAGATTTATACTGGCATGTTTGTGAGGTTGTCATGTTCTATATTATCTTGTTAAAAAGTTTTGTTTTAATATGGTGGCTTATGCACTAGGTTTTCCTAGATTAAATAGTTGGAATCTTATTTAGATAATAAGAACATGATGAAGTTATTTATGGTGTTCCTTTTGGAAAAATATAGAATAAGAGGATATGATGATTCTTATAAAGAATGTTTTATCTTGTTGTTAATACAATTGATAGCATATAGTTATGCTTATGGTGTTGAATGCTTTACAAATGAAGGAATTTGTTAGTTCCATGTTACTAATTGAATTTAAGGATTTAAGTTTCGCGGTTGGGGTCTTCTTTTTGGACCTTAAAACTTGTGTGGTAGCCGATATTGCTTTGAATAAAGCGGCGTGTTGAATGATTGTATTGGTTTTATTCGAATCTTGCATTGTGGACTTCAAACATCTTTTGTTGGAATTGGCGGGATGCTGTTATCAAAGAAAAATTATTTCTTATTGAAAGAAAAAGTTGTACTAGAAGTATTTGAGGTATAGATGGTCTCATCTTGTGTTTTCCAACCTCATTGCTATTTGATTTTCTCTTGGTCTTTTGGCTACTGTGAATGATAGCGAATTTCTGTGTGCTAGAATTTATTTCTTCTTACCTCTTCTCCTAAGAAAAGGGTAACCGATTTGAGTTGCGAAGTTTCCTTTGTTGCCTGATGGAAACTAGGTAGTTGTGGTCTAGTAGATATTTTTGTGGAAGCCTTAAATATCACGATGTTTATGGTATATTAGATGATATATTATTCTCGTGGGATAATCCTTGGGAAGAATATAATTTAAATAGAATAATTGTCTTGGAGCCAAATAATTTGTCGATGTTAAGAATTGAGTGTATGTTAATTGTGGAGTAGTAGGGTTTTCACCTGAGGATTTCCCTATTTTATACGGGGAGTTGTTGTAGGAGTCTTGAAAGCTGAGTCGGAGCTTTATATTTTGTTATGCTAGAACCTTAGAGACCCAATATCTCCGTGTGGGAATAGTGGATCAGAGTGATATTCCAGTAGTGTGAGAATCGTGGATAGCATCTTTGAGGTGCAGTAAATGAGTTGGTGTGTTGGGCGATGATTTGGAAATCCTTGGTTTAAGGAAGTTAAATTATTCAAAGAAATGGAGTGGGAAATATTTGTTATCTCGAGTAGTGAGATGCTCGCTTGATTCTTGCTTATATTGTGTGTCTTTGGCGGAGGTTATCTGCAAATTGAATTGTTTTATGTTGAGGCATTTTCTTTTCCGGCTGGGAAAAAAAGATTGTTTTGGTCTGTCGAGTGATTTTCACTTTTGGCTTATGCGGTGTGGTTTTTCCAATTGTCTACTTGTAGAGTGGAAAATATTTTGAGGTAAATCCTTTGATTTGGATTGTGGTCCTTGAAAGGAAAGTTAGTTGCTAGTGTGTCACTTGAGAATCTTTTATTCTTCTTTTATTGGGTTCTATTTGTAAAAGATATTGTTTGTGTTTCGAGTAGAATGTTGTAAATGGAATCTGTGGTCAAATTATGTTAAAGGGGTACAATGTATTATCCCGATTATAATAAATAGAGAAAAAAAGTTCTAAGAAGGAGGATGGTATTACAAAGTGGTTTAATAGTTGTCGCACAAAAATTTTGCGAAAATGGTAGGACCTATTGGCCGCTCAGAGCTGGCCTAAGAGTTAGGCGGACGTTCGACATAGACCAGCACGAAATGTGAACTCGCCGGAACTGGCCGTGAGGAAGAGGGCCATCAAGTATGTAAAGGCCCTCTGGACGAATCAGTCCGAGCAGGAGACGATGTGGAACCTTAAAGACCGGATGCATAAGAAGAGCCCGAGCTCTTCGAGGCGGAAGAGTACCCGTAGTTGTGGTTCCCTTGGGATGCTCTATCCTTTAGTTGTTCTTTCCTTGATTGTTTTTTTTGTCTCGCGGGTTGAGGAGTTAGATTTGAGGACGAATCCTTTTTAGGTGGGGAGAATGTAATACCCTGAACGTCGTTTCGGCGTCGGATTTAAATTAATCGCGGAGTCATCGGTTATTCGGTAAATCGCGGAAAGGGAAAATAAAAATTATGAAATAGTCTAAAATAATTAAAAAAAACTAATTAAAATAATTAATTAAAAGGTTTTGGACTGTCCAGAGGGGTGGGCTAGCCACTTTGGGCCAGCCAGCCCAAACGGAGGCCCGTACCCCATCCAAAACCCTAGCATCCCCTTTATAAACTCTTTAGGGAGCCCTCCCTCCCCCTTTCCCACCCTAAGCCGCCACCCCCACCCTCCTTGCGCCCTCTCCCCTTTGGTGCTGCCCTTGTGCAAGGAGAAGAAGGAGAAGAGGTAGGAGAAGAAGGCGAGGAAGAGAAGGAGGAGAAGAAGGGAAGGAGAAGAGAAAGAAGAGGGGTGATCCCAAATCCCTAGTTAATTCTCTCTCATCCCAATCCCTCTGATTTCTGCTATTTTAGGGTTCTTAGCCCAAGATTTTGGTGGGGATTAGGATTTAGAACCTCCGATTAGAGAATCTCTGCTGTCTGCCTGTAGATTGATTCGTGTAGCGTTTCTGTTCGTGCTGTTTAGACCCCGAAAACGATTTTTCCCGAGGGTCTCCCCAAAAGGAAAAACGTAGAGAACGACGATACGCATCTACTGTATTTTTTTCAGAATTTTTGGCTTTGGGATCTGGGCGTAATAGGGTCAGGAACCCCGCTGTCTGTCAGGGGTGCAGACTGGGGCTGTTTGCTGTTCAGAGGAGAATTAGGGGTAGAAGATGATTTTTATGCGTATGGTCATAATTGAGAAAAGTGTGGGGAATTCAGTAGTCTAGCTACTCTAAAAGAATCAGAATTTTTAGAGCCTTGCTCTGTTCTGGGGATGCGTTAGAAGCTGGCTGTCCAGAATGTCAGAACAGAGAAGGTCCTCTGTTTTGCGCATTAGGTAGTACCTTGCTAAGAATAAAATAAAAATATGTGATCTACATAAAAAGTGTAGATATTTAAGTGAGGAATTCAAATATATATATTTTGCTGTGATTAGTTTTATATTTTTAAAGATAGGAAAATGTTAAGCAGCGCCGCTGCAATGGGAAGATTGTAGAACCGTTACGCGGGGAAGGATGTTGTGGGATTTTGGGGCTTAGCGATATCTTGTCTTCGAGAGTCGCGTTTTCCTTGCTATAGCATTGTGCTAAGAGGTACTTTTGGACAGGTGGTTTTGCTCCTGAATGCACGTGATTGCTTCGCTTCAACGGTAGAGGCAAGTAAACGTAGCGGATGTGCTACCGTTTAACCCGTTATTCTTACTACTTTCAATATGCATAATTTTCATAATGTTAAATGATATACCATGATTACATATTTTCTAAGTAAGAATGTGGTAGCAACATATTAATCAATTGCCATGTTTGGATGAGTTTTGGTAGTATTGTGATAATTTGCTTAATAAGCCAATTGTGGTATATGAATGTAAATGCATAGTGGATATGATGATATTTCCTTATTGTTAAATTCATGACGATCATATTGATGCCCTTGAAGTTGGTATTATTGTGGTCTTGGTGGTAGTATTATTAGTGAATACTTGTGGTTGTGGTGGTAGCAATCTTGATGAATATATAGTGGTCTATATGGTAGGATTCACTGTAGATCGATTGATTATGATCTTGGTGAACTGAATGTGGGTTATGTGGTTGACCTTCGTGGTTAAATTCTTGTGGTTTATGACTATCATATCATTTATAACATGTCATGACATTGCATTGTGGATGTTGCCGCTTATAGCCGCGACCGTATCGGTACAGCATCGTGCATTACCGTAGCACGATGCACACTTTTACCTTGTTGGGTAAAGGTGCAGTGGAGCATAGTATGCATATGCATTATATTGTGGAAAGATCATTTGCATACTTATGCAATATATTGTGGTGAAGTTATTTTATAAACAACTACAACTTTATTGTTGTAATGCGGAATTGGTTCATGAGAGTCACTTGTGGTATGAGGAAAGTGGTTGTAGTCGTGGATTGAGGTTCATCCCTTGTGGTAGGGGGTATGATTGTGACATGAGATTCTTTTCTCTTGTGGTAATTATTGATAGCAGTTGTGGATACGAGAAATAATAAAGTTAGTAAGGTAAAATATGTTAATGCTTTATTGTCATTGGTAGTGGTGGATGATATGAAATAGTTAATCAAGATTTATTTGCTAATATTTACCATTGTTAGTAGTAGATATGGTTGAAGCTATAATTATGGTCATTATGGGAAATGGATATTGATGCTTAATATCATTGTAGTTTAATTAGTTTGTTAATGAATGTGGATGCACATTGTGGATGTGGACATGTGGATACTTTAATGATGTTGTATATTTGTTTGTAGTTTGAATAACCTGTTAAACAGTTTGCTTGCTGAGATTTTTATCTCACCCTTGTTTCCCTCCTACAGGTGATTCTTGAGCATTCATGGGATGGGAGAGCGGCACCACAATAATGCACTTGGTTCACCAATTCATGCTGTAATAAAGTCGATGGAATTCTAGCCAAATACCTAGCTATTCGTGGATGATTGTTTTAGTTAATAATGATGAACTTGCGATCTACTCTTTGATTAATCAACTAGAGGTTGTTTCAATTATTGAATTTGTTATCGTTATCTTTATTCTCTTAGTTGATTATGGTTCCGCTTAATGCTTCATGTCTAGAAATTGTTGCCGGAATAAATTATCTTAAAATTTTTTTGGGCCAACTGTAGAGTGGTTTAGTGGCATTCTAGGGTAATGTGGGTCCTGGGGTGTTACACTATGTTTTAATGCGATCACCAATATCTAATCCCGGCAACCGCGCCAATTTCTTGATCGTGCAAAACTGCACACCCGCAAGTGAATAGGTTGTCGCCTTGATAGCGGCAAGTGTCGTGTTCTCCACAGGGACTAGACTACCGGTGACATGGCACCAAACCAAAGCTAAGTCGCACGAACGAGGAGATGAAAATGGAAAATGAAAATCCTAGAGAAACTACAGGACTGAAGAAGAGAGGGAGAGAAGATCGACTGAAATTGCAGAAGGGAGAGAAGAAGCAAGAGAGGATTGAAGGAGAGGAGAAGACGAGAGATTAGATAGGGAAGCGAGAAGAGAGGAGGCGAGGTTAGAAAGATGCAAAAGGGAGGCTAAGGGAGAAGTAGAAGGAGATTAGCAAAAGGGAGAAGACAAGGAGCAGAAGAAGGAAGTAGGAGCAGAGAGAGAGAGAGAGAGAGGACGTCGAGAAAGAACTGAGGTAGAAGGGAGGACGAGGAATCGAAAGGGGGAAGAGAGAACATGAGACGACGAAAAAGGAAGGAGCGAGACCGACAACGAGAGCTAAACTACGACTAATTACCACTAACCCTACCCTTAACGACAAGAAACATAACTAAGCAATTGCGAAAAATAAATCTAATAAAAGCGAAGACGTAAAACAGTAAATCAAATAATATTTTTGGTATTTTCATTTTACTAAAAGAACTAACAGAGCAGCGAATTAAAGATTAATTCTAACTAATTGAGCTAATTCTAATAATAGCAAGCAAATCATAGATCTAATATAATGGAATTACTGGACCATAAAGCAAAGTCATTAATATAAACCAAATAGCAAGATCTAAATAGACATGATATAGCCTAACATTACCCTAATAAAATTTCAAATCCTAAGAGCAGATGCAAACAAATCCTATATAAGGCTACTGGACCAACAAGCTAATATATGAATCTAAACAAGACATTTCATGCCATAGCAGTGCTACTACCAAAACATTTGCAATAATTCAGCCAACTCACAAGTCCAAAACAAACATTCATAATTGTTCATAACATAACCTCAAGAGCTAGTAGCAGATATTTGACAAAGTTTTGAAATGTTAAACCAAGGGACAGAGAGCAGTAGTATTTCGACAGCAGTTCTTCTGTCGGCAGCAATTCACAGCAACACACAGTTCAGTAGCTGCAGTCGGCAGTAGCAACAGACGAAAGCAGCAGCTCTGCAGGAGAGAGCAGATCGGACAGCAGTACTGCAGTCCACGGTAGCCGAAAGTAGGTCACGGCAGGGAGGTCAGATTCAAGAACAGCAGCCAAGGCGCAGCACCAAATCAGAAAAAAAAGAGCAGCGGTACTGCAGGGTATTCGGCAAGAGGGGAACGACAACAGCAGGCTCTCGGTCAGCAGGGGATGCAGATCTGCGTAGGGAAGGCACTCGATTGGAGATGAAGAGCAGCAGTGAGCGGCTTGGATCTGGGAAGAAGGGGGAAATGGATGGTGGCCTGGCTTGGAGAGGGAAGGTGCTGGGAGAAGGAGGAGAAGCGGCTGTAGCAGTTGAAAGCAGGAGGGAGTTTGAGTTGGACTGGTGGAGACCGGATTAAGCAGGGGAGGCGGCTGTGTAGAGAAGAAGAGGTGGAAGGAGGCAGGAAGGAGAAGGTTTGTTTGGAGGCAGTGGAAGGGGATGGGGAGAAGGTGGCTGTTTGGATTAGGGAGAAGGAGGAAGGAGGAAGGCGCAGGAAGAAGTGGGGGAGAATGGGGTTTCGGCAGGTGAAGGTAGTAGCAGCAGGAGAAGGGGACTTCGGCTGTGGGGGAATCAGTGAAGAGAGGAGTCTGCTGGCGGCTGTGGGAAGAAAGGGAGGCGCAGGTGGAGATCAGGGGCAGAAAGGGGGTTGCGGCTCCAGGAAGAAGAAGGGTGAAGGTAGGAAGGAGGTAGTGACCTGGTGGATGAGGGTCTCCCCCTGGGTATTGCGGCTCAAGAGGAATCTAAGGCAGGGATGGGGTTTTTATATTGAGGTTTGGGAGTGGTAGGAAATTCTAGGGTTTTTGTACATTTTGCTTTTTGGTCCTTGGCTTCTTCCAATATTACAACCTTAGCTCCTTTACAATCACCGTTCTTCTGTAGATTTTTACGCCTTTTCGTGCTGGCCTGCAATAAAATCACAAAACAGGTAAACAGTCCAAAGAAGAGGCAAATATATATATAACCGATTATTTTGTGCCCAATTTATACTACTCGCAGCAGGGTAATGATAAAAAAATAATACCAATATGATGCACATCACCCGTGGCTCCTCATCCCTCTCTCTATCTATGATAGGTGGGTCCCACTAGGTTGAGCATCCAACTGGTGGTTGGCATTGGCAGCATGTCACTCATTACCAAAATTGCGAATTTTAAATCTTAGGTTAAATCTCTGAACAAATAATTAGAGCATGTTTGGTAAATAGTTTTGGAAGTAAAATGTGAGGAGGAAATTAAATGTTTTTGCTAAGTAAAATCAAGTGGAAATTTATCTGTGTGCAAATATTTACTCATGCATGACTAAAATTTCATCTGGCAAGAAGTTAATATAGATTCACTAAAATACCTTGCTAAACCAAAAGAGGAAACTGTTTATGAATATTGAACATCTGTAAAAACCCTTGCTCAGAAATAATGTAATACCAAGAATCAACATCTCATGACAACTCTATCCTTGTCTTGAACATATAGACGCTAAGGCAAACCTGGCTTATTAATTTAACTGTATTCTTGTGCACACAAAATGTCAATAGCAGATCATTCATTCCTAAAATCAATAAGACTCCCTTTTTGTTAATACTTGAGGACACTGTAAATCAAATCAGTAGTAAAAATCCAAAAGTTTCGAACTTCATTCGGATTAAAAGATTCTTAAACCTAAGTAAATAATTATTACTCTCTACCTCCAATATCTGACTTCAGGATAATTTCAAATGTGCATCCTAAGTGTAAATCATGCAAGAGAAAGAGCATAAAATAATAACCCTTGAATAATTAACACCCTTATCTAAGAATCTTGCGAAAACCTATTTTTGCGTCTAAAGTACTTATCCGATCATCATCTAATAGTTAAGATTAAACTCATGGGTACCTTGCCAATTCATAACTCACACCTTAATTAAAAATACAACCGTCATAGATATGTTAAATCATCAAAATAATCAACCCTGCTCCTAATCATAATTGGATCGATACCCCACTCCATCCTATATCTCAAACCATAAAATACTTGGAATCAAGTATCTGGCAAATCGCCTTCTCAGGCAATCTTTCAAAAGATGCAAAAGTCCAACTTAACTCTTGGAACTTCCTTGATAAATATAAAATATTATAAAGGAAATTATAAAGTTAAAAGATCAAGCCATAGCATTCCTCATCTGACCTTTTATCTTAAACCCAGCATAAGGATCCTGCAAGTAATCCTGTTATTCTTAAAATCTTCCTGTTTCTTAAAATTTTCCCTCATGGTAAAGTTGTCTAGACAACTTCTTCCTCCACTCAAATCTGTTTCAACCACTCCCTCTCTACTCTCAATTCTTACAGCAACATTAAATGAGCTCAATTAATGTGAACTAAACTTTTGCCGCTATTTGAATTTATTTGGTTCTTCGTTTATTTGTCGCATATTGGAAGCTCCAGTCTGGAGACGCCAAGCTCAAGTGAGTTCAAATTACCAAAGAAGAGTTAATACGATTGACCGATTAAATCGGCTTTGCGCTAAAACAAGGCTGCGGTAAATAAGCAAGTCAAGTCATCACTTTGATCATATTGATCCTACATTTTACAAAAATTATGTTCTTCCAAATTATCAAGATGCATACTTACCTTGTTATGCAAATTTATGTCAAATGTAAGGTAGATATTGCCCTTTTATGATACCAGTATTATTATGACACTCTTTACCGTTTGATTTAACTACTTCCTTGTCATCCTAGATATTATTTGTATCTTTACTAGTTAAGTCATACTTAATGCCAAGCGAGTCTAAAGCCGGGGCATTCAGTTGTCCAGCTCATTACTTCAAGCATGTGAAATTATTTTGGGCAGTCATTGGATGTAGATGACTGATATTTTGATACAACTTATCTTTCCAAAACCCTAAAACTTGCTCTACCTGTCTGGGCGGTTGGTAAGAGTGGTTGGTGTGGATGTAGCATGAAATATAGGGTTGTGGTAAGCACCGTCTGGACGAATTAAGGACTTAATCCTACATGACCTCTCCATGTAAAACAGTGCAAACCACAAGCTGACAAAGTGTTGGCTTGGCTAAATAATTTACTAGACCCCTGAAGGCATCTCACAGGTCAGTCAGGTGTATGAAGTTGGATGCAGGAGACCAAAGAAGGTTCTACTTGAAGGGACACCGAGTAAAGGTGAAGTGCGACGTATAGGGTGACGTTGTGGAAGAAATATCCAGCTGCTCCAGCCGCTATGAGTGACATCCCGCACAACTTATGGGTTCAACCCTATGGGGGTGAGATGCTTAGGGGGAAAGGTATTGTAAAGGCTACGTGACAATCTCTCGATCTATGTGACCAATGAATCACATAGGCCTGTCGGGCTGATTAACTCTTGTGGGTAAAGATGTAAAACTCTGCAGAGTCTAAACTATTCAAATAACCATGCCCATGGTCAAGGGAGGACATGGGAACATCCTCGAGTTAATTTTATTTCAAAAAAAAAACTTTTAGGGATGGGATAAAAATCTATCAGACGGAGGTACTCTGGCTTTAGTTTTTCCTGGATGGACGTAATCCAGTGGTTATAAAATATAGCATTGGTGGAGGTAACCATACACTGTAAAAGGTGGATGTAACCTACGCTGTTATTACTATTGCATTCTCTCTTTACAACTTATATTTTGGTTAAAATTGCTAAGTCACAGGAATTTTTATTTATGATATTTGAAAATGTTGCTTTAGCAAATAAAATGACCTCAAGCCTCCTTTCACAGCCTTGCATGTAGTATTATTATGGTTGCATTCTGCGTGATGACTTGTTGAGTATAATTTGTGCTCACTGTTGCTTAATTATTACCCTCCAGTCAAACAGGAACAAGGAGAAGAGACCCTAAAATGCTTTAAAAGGGTCGACAGAGCTGATATCCAAGAAGGCCAAGAACCAGGTCACGAAACTCCAGTCGGCTGCCTGTGGGCAAGTCCTGAGGGTCCCACTTGTGTGAAGATTTCTGCTGCTGCATTCTCTGTTTTTGGCCCAAACGGCCCATGTGTAAGTTATTATTGTATAAATTACGCTTCCGCCAATATGTTGTTGATATACAGTGTTGTATCTGTGAATACTAGCTACTGATATAAGGAATAGTGCAGAAATCATAGAGAAATTTGGAATGAATAATTTTGGTTCCGACAGAGCTAGTATCAGAGTATATCGACTGTAGGTTACCTTAGTTAGCATAGCCGTTAGTTTGAAAATTGGAGTTACTTCTTTAAAACCCTATTTGTGAAAATATAAGCACCTATGCTTCTTCTCATCCCTCTTAGAAAATCTCTCCTTATCTAAAATCTTGATCTCCCCTTAACTAAATCTTGTTTTGACCAAGATTTTAATTCTAGAAGCTTTCTTACCTCAAGATTCAAAATTTTATGATTTCAGGACGCCTCTTCGAGGGTTCTTTCTAAAACTTCACCTTGGATCCTTAAGTGCATGTGAAGGATGGTGGATTCAAAGAAATTGGTTGGAAGAGACAAAGGTGCAAGTTTTCGGATAAGTATTGGTTGGATTAAGTCGATTGCTAGAAAAGAGCTTCTGAGAAAGAGATGATTGGATCAACGTAATGCTTGGAATGGCTATGGATTGGATTATCCAAATCATTGAGGAAAAGAAATGACATATGTCACAACCTCTGAGATAATTGCAAATTTTGGTGGATTTATGTGGATCTTAAAAAGGTAATGATATAAATTCTTGGGTGGAAAATGGATAGACCACCTAAAAGCTGGGATTTACTAGACCTTAGCTAAGCTAAATCAGTGGATTGAGAAAGTTCATTTGGATTTCTAGACAATACATATACCAAATTTTGGTTAATTTATATCAATTCTTATAAGGTTTGCATGGAAGAAATGGTCAGATTTAAGAAATTGGATTGATTACAGAAATTAGCTAAACACTTGGAGTGGAGCAATAAATAAATTGGATTGGATAAATAAGTTAGCTAATTGAATTTCCTAAAGAAAGGAAGTGAAATCATGATTGATGGGTGATAAGAATTTCGGAAGGATACATAAGTGTTGGAATGACAGGATATAATTGAATATCAAAAGGGTTATTGGAGTTAGAAAGGATAGCAATAACTTTGGATTATGAGTTGTCCGACACCCTTATTTCAAGTGGATAATGGTCTGATTAAAATACTCGGATTTACTAAGGAAGTGGATCAGTTCAAATAATTGGAGTGGATGAATGGGTGGATTAATTCAATGGCTTGGATTGATTAAGTAGACCACTTGGACTCCATAAATAAAGGATAATATAATTATGTATATCACCTTGCAACCTTAGTAGACAAGATGAAAATTAAATGAATACATACATGAAGAACTAATAGAATATAGCTGATTACTGAAGGAATTGCTGGATTATCTAGGTAATTGATACAAATGATAGATTGATATAATATCACTAAGAAATGGAGTTGAGTAAATTGATCACTAGCAAAATTTAGAATTATATTCTTTGGTAAAACTTGGATTTATAAGAGCTAGTTGATCATGAATTAATGAGGCTGAAAATTCATAAGGATAGATATTGTTAGTCATAGAAAAAGGCACAAATAAGGGTTTGTTCTCATGTTCCTTGTCATTAAGTATTCTCAATTTCTCTTTAATCTGACTTTCAATCTTACAAGCAAGTATAAACAAATAAATAAGAGAATTATATTTTTTGTGAATAAGAATGTCTTGAATTTCTTTATTAAGCCCAATTAAGAATCTATTCTCTATAGCTTCAGCATGTTCCTTTAAATCACAATGCAACAAACGAGTTTTTAATTCATGATAGTATTCTCTTACAGTTCTACTTCATTGCTTTAAACATTGCAATCTAGTTGTGCATAATCAGCATGATATTTAGGAACAAAATCATCTCGCAATAGTTTTTTCAATGCATTCCAAGTTCGTGGTACTTTCCTATGTCTACCAAGATGCTTCCAACAAAGTATTGCATCATCAATAAAAATACTAGTGGCAGCTCTAATCTTTTGCCTATCAGACCAATCATAATATTCAAATTCTTCGTCTAATGCTATTTCCCAGTCAATATAGGCATCAGGATCAAATTTACCAGCAAATGATGGAAAAACATACTTGAGTTTAGTTAATGCATCATCATCACGTATCTCTTTTTGTAACCTATACATACCTCGTTGATTTTGCTAGAGTCGATGACAATCGGAGCAATCAATTTTAGTGTGGCTGATGTAGTTGTTCTCTTCGATGTCATTATCCTTCTTCGACGAAGAGCTCGGAGCAAACAGTACACGTCGAGTAGCTAGAGGTGAATATTTATCAAGGATATCAACTCTATTGTTGATGGTGGTGGGGGTCTTATTAAGATGATCCAACACGTTGTTGGTCTCACAAAAATTCCTACAATGTGATCTTGAACCTGTCATGGTTAGTAGAAAACAAGAAAATATACAAGAATTATGTAAGTCCCTATAAACTACTAGGAGGTGGAGCTTAACAGTTACACATCTCTCAAACTCTTATCAAGCTCTTACAAGTTCTTACCAATGCTAAACAGGTGGTGGAACCAGTGGCTGGTTCATGATAACTTGACTCAAGTGATGTGTATAGCGATTGTAAGGGTCAGTTTGATGTGATCTGCTCAGTTAGTAAGAGGTATAGCTTGGAAGGCTAGATATATAGCAATGGAGAACAATCAGTTATTTTCAGAAATTGTACAGAATTGAATTATAGTTCGTATCTAGCACTTAACCTATGTTGCTGATCAAACAAGGATAGGAGAATGCCAAAATAAGTGTGCAACAATGTATAGGAGTGATAGACATAAGATATTTAGAATGCAATCTAGAATTGAAAAGCATAAGGATCGACCCAAATATGAGAATGGCAAATTTCTATCCATTGGACTAGACGTCGGTATTTCAGCCGTAACTTTTTGTCTGTTGTCTCTTTTTTGATGATGCTTTTTTCCTTGTTTCCTGACATATTTTTCTACAATTTTCCTGAAAAATCGACCGAACAATTCGCACAAAAATCACAAGTGCAGACTATTACAAATTTAATCCAGAAATTTGGGTCAATTTTCACAGCAAATATCTTTTAATTGCCTTCTTAGAATGAAGCAAAAGTTTAGGAGCAGTTAGATAAGGACATAATGGATCTAATGGCGGTGGTTTCACTCAAAAAGGATACTGGAAACAAAATTTATGGGATCTGAACGAAATTACAAATTATGGTGTGGGGTGTTCTTGACGGATTTTTTTGTTTGGATTTTTATAGGAACAAGAATATGGCCAGCAACTAGACAATGCTAAGACGGACACAAACTCAATTTAGCAAACCAAAACTAACAGATCGAAAAGCACAATGGGGTTTGGACAGCGGAAATAAACTCTTTTTGTAGGGCAATTTTTCTGGACTATAGGACATAAAAAATTAATCTACTAACTAGGAATACAAGAAATCCTACCGGTCAACTGAAGCTTTAATTCCAACTGATGAGGGGGTTTTAGCCCGATCTTCCAGTGAGAAGGATAACTTCGATTGTTTGATATGACGTTGACGATGAGGCTACTTGACCGAGACGACCAAAACACCAAGCAATCGCTAAACCACACTCCGAGTCGTTATCAACCGTGCCAAAACACGGTTAACCTGACCACGAAGGTCTATTCCTACATGCTATCGTACCCGGATTTTATCAATTCGAACTCCTCTGTGATTTCTGCACTATTCCCTAGATCAGTAGCTAGTGCTCACAGATACATCACCGGATATCAACAACATATTAAATAGAAGCATAAATTACACTGTAAAAACTTACATGGGCCGAAAAACAGAGAGAGTAGCAGCGAAAATCTTCACACAAGTGGAACCCTCAAGACTTGCCCACAGGCAGCCAACTAGGGTTTCGCGACCTAGTTCTTGGCCTTCTTTTGATATCAGCTCTATTGACCCTTTTGAAGCATTGCAGGGCCTCTTCTTCTGTTCTTTACTGACTGGAGGGTAATAAGCAACAGTGAGCACAAATTGTATTTAACAAGCCACCACACAGAGTGCAACACTAACAACTATTATATGCAAGGCTGTGAAAGGAGGCTTGAGGTTATTTTATTTGCTAAAGCAGCATTTCCAAATATTATAAATAAAATTCCTGTGACTTAGCAATTTTAACCAAAATGCAAGTTGTAAAGAGAGAGTACAATATTTATAGTAGCGCAGGTTACATCCACCTTTTACAGTCCATAGTTACCTCCACCAATGCTAATTTTGATTACTGGGCTATATCCACCCTAATTATCGCTGGAGTACATCCCTCTAGGAAAAATCTAACCAAGTGAAGTACTTCCCTCCACTTAGTTTTTGTTCCCACCCGCAAAAGATTTTTGAAATAGAACTAACTCGAGGAAGTTCCCATGTCCGCTCTTGACCGTGAGTACGGCTATTCGAATAGTTTTAGACTCTGCAGAGTTGCACAATTTTACCCACAAGAGATAACCCAATTGTTATATTTCGCATGTTTCCTTAGACACGCAGATCAACCGGATTATCATATGACCTTTACAATGTATCTAGTAAAGGATTGCACTCACTAAGGTTCGTCTCCAGGTCAGCCCTTTGGGCCCCAACGAGACCCCCTCTTGCGCCCGCCTTGGTCCAGCGACACAACCACCTCCAAGACGCTTTGTGTCCAGCGAGGAAAATCGTGCTTTCCTCCGAAGTGCATTTCTTTACTGACGAGTACAAATTATTCAGTCATGCCTACACTTTGTCAGCTTGTGGTTTGTACTATTTTACATGGTGAGATCAACACATGATTAAGTCCTTAATTTATCCGGACGGGCTTCCGCAACCCAATGTTATGTCCACCAACCACTCTTACCATCCGTCCAGATAGATAAGCAATTTTGAGAGTTTTGAGAAGCATAAGATAAACTGTACCAACTTATTAGTCATCTACATCCAATGATTGCCCAAAATCAATTTTGATTGTTTGAAGAGTAATGAGCCGGACAATTGAATGCCCTGGCTTTAGACTCAATTGGCATTAAGTATGACTTAGCTAGTAAAGATATTTGTTAATATCTAGGGCGACAAGGAATCAGATAATTCAAATGGTAAAGAGTGACATGATAATATACTGGTATCATAACAGAGGCAATATCTACCTTACATTTGACATACATTTGCATAGCAAGATTAAGCATGCACTTTGATAATTTAAAAGAATATACTTTTGAAAAATGTAGGATCAATATGATCAAAGTGATGACTTACCTTGCTTATTTACGATGACCTTGATTTCAACTAAAAGCTAGCTCAATTAACCAGTCGATATTATTGGATCTTCAGGCTTTTCTCCACCTGTCCTTTGCTTCTGCGGGAGCTCGCCACCTTTCGACAATACAACTCTATTATACAACAATAAACGAAAAACCCAAATAAATTCAAATAGCGGCAAAAGTGTAATTCAACTCAATTGAGTTTATTTAATGTTGCTTATTAATTGAGAGTAAAGAGAGATGGTAGGAGTGGACTTGAGTTGAAGGAAGAAGTTGTTTAGACAGCTTTACCATGAGGGAAAATTTTATGAATCAGAAGGAGAAGGATAAAAGAAACATGTATATGATGCTTCTGAGGCGACAGAGAAGATTTGGATAGCTGACTTGAAAGTGATAAGGCTCGATCTTTTCAATTTATATCTTAATTGATATTTATCAAGGAAGTTCCAAGAGCTAGGCAGGATTTATGGGTAGCGCAAAGAGAGTACCCGAGAGCTAAAACTGCCAGGCACTTGAACCTGCGAATTTAGAAATTTTAGTTTTAGCATGGTTTTATCCCATTACGGTTTAGAATAGGCTGATTATTTTGATGATTTGATAGATTTGATAACATGGGTCGACGGTTGCGATTTTGTTGGAAATGTGAGTTATATATTGACAGAGTTTGAGTTGATGAGATTGCACAAGGAATGTTATTTTATGCATTTTCTGCGAGATTTAGCTTTGAGATAAATATTGGTGGCTCAAGGTTCAAATTAGAGATTGGATTAGAGTTAAAGGTTAATGTCTTCTTTGTTGGGATTAAGGATGTTTGCAACCATCAACATGGAAGCCTTTAATTTAATTTAGGTCTTGGTATTTTGCAGATAGACTCTTGAAGGCTTATAAAATTACTAGTTAATAGAGATAAATCCCATGAGTTATAGAGAGGAGTAACTTAGGAACATTATTGTATGTAGTGGGGATTTGCCACATTAATTAACTTTTAAATTTGCATTAACAGATCCAATCCCTAGGGAGAGCGATATGATAGTCATGATTTGGATCAGGGCGTATTTTGATAGAATTCCAAAATTAATGGTGTTCATAGAAAACGAGAATATTAGATTATTGCTTTATTCTTTGCGTTTCAGGATAGCATGCCAGATTTAGAATCTAATCTTAAATTAACCTTTTTCAGAGGATTACTTTAATGATCCATATTGGGTGTGGGATTGATTAGAGTAAGACTATTAGCATTTGCATAAACTTTTAATTTGGTTTTGTAAGAAAAATCTTACTCCCAAAATGATTTACAAAACATGCTTAGCAACTCTTTCATCAAGATAAATTTTTATTTAACTTGCATAAGTATGATCATATTCATTGTTGCCAAATACACTTTATTTAACTAACTAGTGGCATGATCTTTAGATTTGAATTACACAACCGGCTAGGCAAGAGTGATTACAGGTAATCACTGATAGCTGAATAGCAAATCCTCTGGAGGCCCACCTGTTAGGCAAAAAGGGAGAACGGGTAAGGCAGAGGAGGAGGGGTGCTTGGCAGGGGAAGACAGAGAAGGGCATTGCCCAATTTGGGGTGGTGATGTTGCTGGTTGGGAAATGGCCGAAGAGGTGGTGATGCCCATCAAAACCACATCTTGGAATGCCGAGGGAGCAGGGGTGGCGTGGCAACATTCTCCTTCGGGCAAGGGCAGCTTAAGGACGGCTTGAAGCGGCCAGAGGGGAGGTCCTAGGGCAGCGGCGATTGGAGAGAGGAGTGGAACGTGGGCATACACATGAGTATCAGGAAGTCACCAGGAGCTTACCGAGGTGAGTGCCTGGCCGGAGGAGAACCGCGGCAAGTTGGTGGCGGAGGACACAGGCGGTACAGGGAGGCTTGCACAGAGGGGCCACCGTGATGGAGAAAAATGCCGGCTAGCTGCTGGAAAAGCCTTGGGGCGTTGATGAGCTTCTCCAGGAGCGGTGAATTGGAGGGGGATTAGCTTATGAGGGGAAGGTGACCGTGGAGATAGCTATCGGTGTGGGGCGCAGAGGCGGCTTGGGCTGCACTTTGGCCCTGAGAAGAAGGGGATGGCGAGTGGGGAGGAGCATGGGGCAGCTCTGGAGGGCCAACTTATCAATGATGCGGGGTGACTGGTTGCTGAGCATTGAGACACATGCGGAGAAGTAGTGTTGGGTGGTGACATCGAACACACGCACACAGGCGGCAAGAGTAGGGCGAGGGAGGTGAGGTTGCCGTTGGCGCCTTCAATGCAACCGAGCATGGAAGAGCAATGTGGTTCCATTGCCAGCGGCTGTAGGGGCTCAGGAGTAGGGAGTAATGCGGGCGGCACTAGGCCAGCTAAGCTTTGAATCCGGACAGGGCCGTAGTAGGGAGGGGCGGTGGTGAGGCGAGGTGGTGCTCGGCATTGAAGTCGGAGGGAGAAGCCGGAGCTGGACGGGCGCCGAGGGGTGAAGGGCGCAGACATAGGCCGGTGTAGGTGATGGCTAGTTTCACAGGGTGACGCGACGCGGGAGAGGAATAACTCCGGAACTAGGCCGGTGATAGAGGTGGCGGTAGAGCCAGAGGAGTAAGGGCGTTGGGGAAACACGCAATCGCAGGGTACGACGCACGAACTGAGGTAAGGCGGAAGAATGTGGTGCGTAGGCCGAGCTGGCGGTGAAAGGGGTGCCAGGGAGGGGCGATGGGTAGGCGCGGGCTGGCGAAGAGGAAGGGGGCCGGGCCGGAGTTCCTGGTGTTGGGGCGAGGGGAAAAAGGGCCAGGCCGAACCTTGCTGGGACCCGAGCGAGGAAAGGAGGAGAGGCGGCGTACCAACTCGGGCCGGAGGAAGGGGAAAAGAGGGGCCGGGCGAAAGTGAATCCAAAGCCAACGGAGGGAGAGGGAGCGGGACAGATGGAGGAAGAAGAAGGGAAAAGCGGCCGGGCGAATGGGCTGGTGCAGCAGTTCGCTCGGGAATGGGGAGGGGAAAAGGGGAAGAAGAGATACCAGGCGGCGACAGGAACTGGAGCCAGGGGAAAGAAGTAGTAGGAAGAAAGGAGGAGGAGCTCGGGTGGGCCAAGTGGGCCGGAAGAAAGAAAGGGGCCGGGCCCAGAGGATTCCTTTGGGATTTTTTCAGAAATTTTGCAAATTGAAAATCCGATTAAGTGTAGTAGGAGAGATAATGGCTTGAGTCCTTTGATTTTCAGATTTTTAGGTTTAAGATCTCTAGATAAATTCTGGGAATTTGGACTTAGATTTTGAAATCTTAATTCTCGATTTTGAAGTTCTGTTTTTCTTAATCAAAATTTTATCGCCAGAAATCTTAAACAACTACAAAATTTCAAAATAAACAGGAAACCAGGAAAGACTTTATTATTTTTGCAATTACAATAGTCCCGATATTTTTGGGATGTTACACATGCAACCGAAGAACACGTACGAAAAAGATAACAAGTAATCTCAAATTGGAAATAGGATGGAAATACTCAATATGGTAGGATTCAGAATAAGGATCTTGACTAGGTGGTCTAGTCGACACATGCCAAAGATACAAGTTGCAACGAAGGCAAACTAAACATAAACGAAGGCATACAAGTTACAAGTACTCATGGACATCAAACGGACTCTGTATGTGAAATTTATGCTCATTTGAAGTTGGACCTGTTAGGCTGAATCCGAATTGATCTGGAGGTCGAATTGGATTCCAAAACATATCCCACTTGAACTCTTGCTTGAATTGGTCCAAAAGTAATGTGGTGATCATAAGGAAGAGTTGGGGGAGATGTCGACATGGTTTTGATATGTTGATTGGCTTTCCTTTTGAAAGACCTCAACTACGAACTCGTAGTGTTGATGCAATCTTCCTTGTATAGCTGTGTAGATATGCATTTTCATCATTAGGTAGCATTATATAGTTAATATAATATAAAGACACACTTAAAAATAAGCTCACCTCATAATTTAAGTGATGCGTAGGAATTCTTGTATAGCTACGTAGTATTGATGTAATCCTCCTTTGTAACATCTTGATTTTTGGGAATTTTTAAAATCTGAAATTTAAAAATTAATTTTTGAAATTTTTCTGAATTTAAATCAAGCTTGAATGAATTTTTAGAAATATAAAAAGATTTAATATGACTAATATAAACTTTAATATAAGCTAAAAATATTTTATTTGAGTTCCTTGTGTCTCAATGAATTTTTTGGTATTTTTGATGAATATTTTGGATTTATTTGCTATTTTCTAGAGCTCCTAGCAATTTATTTGAATTTCTGGAAAAGATTTAATTGGGGAAAAATCTCGGCCGTCGGATTCTCTCTCTCCCCACGCGTCGACCATCCGGCCTTCTCCCGCGCGCTCCCGCCCCGCCTCACTCCCCTCTGTTCGATCCGGCTTCCCTCCACGCGTCGGCCTTGGCCTCCGCGCGCCGCCATGCTGCTGGCCCGACTCCGACGCACGCAGTGCGCTTCGCCGCTCCCGCTGCGCATGTCAGTGCCGCTCGATCTGAGCCGCCCTCACCGTCGCCCCCGCGCCCGCCGTCCAATCCTGATCCGCGCCACGTGGTGGCACACGCTCGACCGCGCCCGCCGCCCGTGCCGCAAAACCCTAACCCTAACCCTAATCCGCCCGATCACCCTCGCCTGTCCGATCTCCCTCCCGTCGATCTGAGCCGTCCAACCGTGCCCGCTTCGCGCCCACGCCGACTCCGGATCGCTCCCGCCTCGGTTTGTGTGTTTTATACCACGTTCGTCCCTCGGTTCGTGTGCACGTATTGCCGCCGCCCTCGCCTTCGTTCTCTCGCCTCGCGCCGCCGCTGCTCGTGCCTCCTTGCCTCTCCCGCAGCCTCCGGAGCCGACGCCGTCCCCAAAGTTCCGCCGGTGAGCCCCTCCGCCGCTTCCCTCTTCCCCATCGCCCCGCGTCGCCGCTCCGTCGCCCGCGCCGCCTCGGTCCTCGAAGCTTGGACCGCGCGCGCCGCGCAACCCGCAACCCGCGCCGCGCCGCGTGGCGCCGCGCGCGCGCGCCCGCCACGCTGCGCCATCGCCGCGCTCCGCCGTGCGTGCGCGGCGCGCGCGCGCGCCGCGCCACGCGTCGGCGATCCACCCGCGCCCGCGTCCGGTCGCCTCATCCTCGCCTCCCGTTCAGATCTGGATCGAGGATCCAGATCGCGCCACGCGTCACGCCCGCAGCCGTCGGATCCCGCCACTGCCGCCCGCGCCCGCGCCGTGCCGCGTCAGCCCTACTACGTGGTAAGCCACGTCAGCCCTAACCTCACGTGGCATGCCACGTGTCGTGCCACGTCAGCCAAGACTCGGCCCCAGGTGCCACATGGCAGCCACGTCAGCTGCCACATCAGCTGCCATGTCACCCTTGCCACGTGGCGGCACCAGCGCACGCCACGTCAGCCCTAACCGAGCCGCGTCAGCACCGCCTCCCTGCTTGCACTGTTTGGTGGACCAGATTCACCGTGGACTCGCTTTTCCGTGGACCGGGTTCACAGCACAGTGCGATTTCCGAATTTTCCAGGATTAAATTTTAGATTTATTTTTCGAGAGCCCGTTCTCCTCTGTGCTAGCTCTGATTGACCCCGTTCTTTTTTCTAAATTCATCTAAAATCGAGCTCTAGCTTTTGGTTCTAGTTTCATGATTTTTGGAGTTCATTTGCTTATCATTTTATGTGTTTTCCTTATTTCGGTCGTTTTCCCTCTCGTTAGATTCAGATTCCGGAGGAGCAGGTTCTACGCCCGAAGACCAGGAGTACCTCGCTGAGCATAACCAAGGCAAGTCGTGTCCTTTGATCATGTTGAACCCAGTTTGCAATCTATTATTTAATTATTTTGTTTTAAATTATATTGCATTGCTATTCTATACAAACCCTTGTATCGGTAGTTATCACCCCAATTGATTTATCCCCCTTGATAACTTGGAATACCCTGATGCCATTGTCACCATAGGTTGGGAAACATACTAGTGATGCTAGATTATTTGTCACATGGGTTGGTACGATAGACTGCTTAGCTTTGCTTGTAGTTCCGAATGGGTTTATCATCACATGTGAATTATAAATTTGACTTACTGAGATATGGAACTGTGGTTGGTGCCACGTGTACTAAAATTTATGCCATGACATTGGTGCGTCATCGGTGGTGATTATACAAACTTGGTTTTGCACTCGGGCGAGTGATCGTGCAGTAAAGGGAGAAGTGTTAGAGCACTTCGAGGGATGTGATAGTATCGCCCAGGTAGAATTAAGGACTTAACTTTGCGCACCATTGATCCAAGCTTTACGGTGCAAACCACATGTCCGGTATGGGATGGACCTAGCTGATTAATTTGGGATGTTTCAACTTTAATCTTGCCATTGAGATGAACATGGTTGCTGATTTCCATGTGGCACAAGGGGGGTGTGATGCGAAACCCTAGTGGGCGGATTGAGTTATAACTAAACTTTGTAAATGCCTTGTTGTGATTCCTTAGCGCGAGGTTAATCACATCGTGTGGGTACAGTTGTGCAACCTCTGCAGAGTGTAAAACTATTCGAATAGCCGCGTCCTCGGTCATGGACAATGCTCGATGATTTCACACGAGGGGTAGTTATTTCTGAAAACTTGTGGATTGTGGTTGGATAGTGGATGGTTAATCCACTATTGGTTTAGCTTATGGATGGGAGGTCCATAAGTGGTTGGTTTAGCTTGTGGACGGGATGTCCGCAAGTGGTTATGACAATTTCTTTGATTATTTATTTATTATTGTTTTACTTAAAGTTCGCTTTCAATCTATTTACTATATTTACCTTTAAATATCATTTTATGCAAATTAACCTTTCAACCTTCCTTTGGTAAGCCTTGCATACTATATTGCATTCATTTGTTACAAACAACTTGCTGAGTACCAATGTACTCACGGCTTTATGCCCAATGTTGCTCAGTTGAGGAAGAGGAGTTTCACCAACAGGAGGTTCCAGAAGGAGCGTACTTCGACGACTTCGCGGATTAGGCTTCGTTCTCCACTCGATAGCCTGTGGGCTTGTCG
Source organism: Melocanna baccifera (assembly GCA_036346265.1). Taxonomy (NCBI): domain Eukaryota; kingdom Viridiplantae; phylum Streptophyta; class Magnoliopsida; order Poales; family Poaceae; genus Melocanna; species Melocanna baccifera. Next base: position 23,834,934 of record CM070679.1, read on the forward strand.
ATTGGTCACTACGTTTTATTTTTGGATTTCCGCTGCTACTCTTGTTAAGCCTTCGGGCCAGTCTATTGTAAGCTTGACCATAAGGTCGTACCTTGAGATTTATCAATATTTGAGTTTTACCTTTATTTTATCGTGTATATGGTTGTGATGACATCTATGTTTGACTGTGTGCACTAGCATGATCCTAGGACTAGTGCAGAATACACAGGGAGTCCGGATTTGCATATTCAGGTCTCGGCATCCTTGTATAACTACGTAAATATAAGTTTTTATCATTAGGTTGCATCCTTGTATAGCTATGATATAAAGGCACTTCTAAAAATAAGCTCACCTGATAATTTAAGTAATGCGTAGAACCCTTGTAATTAGAACAACAAGCATTGCTAATATGGTTGTATCCACCAGGGTCATGTCCTCATCATCCGCCATGTATGGCGAGTACTACCGCATCGGAGGTTCAACAACTTTTTTGTACATAATAAATACTTCTAAACTAGCCATTACTCTTTGGTGTGGTACTACTACCCTCATAGGGCCTAGTAGTACCATTTCTTGAGTACAGTACTACTATTTTTTCAGGGAGCAAAAATGCTCCAAAAGGTGTCCCTTTGGAAAAATGTACCACCAACTATTTTTCAAGCAGACTGGGGTGCGATAGTACTGCTCCTCATTTCCGGTCACACCGCACTGTACTAGTACTGCTAATTAATGTCGTTACTATCAATTTTCCTGATAATGCATAATTGGCTTTAGAATTTAAATTCAAATATATGCATGACCTTTAATTGATCGAAATGGCACAAGAAAATAACTTTCAAGCTATTAGCCATGATCCCTCTTAATAGTATGACGTCTAGCCTAAAATCCGGTCTTCCACCCAATCTCCAAAGATCGATAACATAAAAAATGAGGATTCTAGGCTATTTATACCTTTGTCTCAAGCCATGTCAATCTTCTTGTCAATTTTTAGTATGCATCTCCAAGTCGTCAAAAAAAATCTAGGACTAAATATTTAAAATACTTGATAAACATGTTAGCCCCATATGCACATGTTGTCATTAATTACCAAAATATTTTTAAGGGCCTAGAGGCTTTTACACACCGGTGCAGCTACAACGGGGGTAGCGACGGGTGATGAAGGAGCCCCCTCAGTAACTACACCAATGGCGGGGCGGGAAGCACCGCGAGCAGAAGAGGTGATGGCTAGCAAAAACCCTGGGAACAGTGCCGCCATTAGTGTTGTCACTGCCACCACACGAAAAATGGGGGGCGCCCCTCCTCCTACAACAAGCATGAGCAGAGGTGCCCTAGAGGCAATCTATGGGACACTGCAATGAGAATTGACAGACCTTCAAAGAGCCATGTGTGAGATACAGGAAAGCTAAAGCCAACTGGCGCCTGCCTAATAGCAACTGGGTAATGACAGCAGGAGTAGGTGACCGCCAAACACTCACCGAAACCTCTCAGTCGATGGACCCAAAGTTGCTCCTCTCCGCAGGACTATAGCAGGTAGGGGTGAAAACGGATCGGATACGGACGGATAATGCCTTTACCATATTTGTTTTCAAATTTTTTTTAGAAACGGATACGAATACGGATAACTCGAATACGAATACGAATACGAATAATATCGAATACAGATACGGATCGAATACGAATCAAAACGAATACGGTTACGAATATTTATCGGAACATAAAAATCCCTTGAATTATACATCCAAAATTAACGAAAATACGTAAATAGTTTGTAACATCCTGATTTTCTGGAGTTTATAATGCCCTGTTTTTAAAAATAAATTTTCTGAAATTAAATCAAGTTTAAAATAAATTTTTAGAATTTAAAATAATTTAATATGATTAAATTAAACTTTAACATGAGCTAAAAATATTTTATTTGTGTTCCTTAGGTCTCAAGGATTTTTCTGGTATTTTTGGTGAATTTTTGGGATTTAATTGCTATTTTCTAGAGCCTTTTGGATTTTATTCGGATTTTGAAAATAAGAAAATGGGGAGATTCTAGAAAATCCGGATATCCGGTTTCATTTTATCTGGATTTTCTGTATTCGTATCCATATTTGACGGATACTAGGCTTACCATATTCGTATCCGTATCCGATAAAAAAAATCCGTATCCGTATCCGATCCGAGAATTATCCGAAAAAAATCCGATCTGACACAATCCGTATCCGTATTCGTCCGGATCGGTCGGAAACTATCTGATCCGTTTTCACCCCTAATAGCAGGGCACTTGGCTAGAGGATTTCAAAATGCCCATGGTCGAGCCGTACAAGGGTGGCACCAACCCTCATTAGTTCTTATGCGCCTATGAGATGGTAATCAAAGCAGTGGGTGGAGACAACACGTTGAAGGCAAAGGGGTTGCCCCTTTCTCTCCAGGGGTGGCACTTTCCAAGTTTTTCATCATCGCCCTAGCTTTGTATATGCATGGAAGCAAATCTGGAACCTTATGCACAATAATTTTTAGGGCAACTACATAGAATGGATCAATATTGACCAACTCTTCATTGTAAAGTAGGAGCCAGGAGAGAAGTTACGGGCCTGTTTTTGGCTTTGCGAAGGTTCACTACTAGGTTAAATACGTAAATGACATGACCATAATCAACGCGGCCATCTGAGGTCTCCAAAAGGGCCCACTCACTGAGTACAATGTACGAAAGCCCATAAAATCGATGGCCAAACTCTTTGATAAGATGGAATAATATGCTATGGTGGAGGAGGACGCAATGCAACGCGAGGTAGAGGCAAAGCCGGCCGCCCCGAAGAGAAAGCCAACCTATGGGCTCTGAAGGATGATACAAGCCACAAGTCACATAGGGTGGCTTGCTCCATGTACGTTTTTGGCATCGAGAGAGTCGACGAATGTAACATCCCAAAATTTTATGTGTTTTATTATTTATTTTTCTAGATTTTATTTCAAGCCTTGAGTAAGAAAATTTAAATTATCCATTTTATTAAAGCCAAAACGAACTCATTTTATTCTTCCTAAGTCATTCTATATTTATGGTATTTTTCATAATTTTCTAGAAATTAAAAACTCACTTTTGAAAGATAATTAGTGTTTTTATAAAAACTAAATGCTATTATGGGTTGAAAATATTTTTATTAAGTCTAGAATAGTTCCAGGGAATTTTTCTAGAATTTTCATACTCTATTAGGTATTTTCTAAGCAATTTTGGAAATTCCTAGTATTTCTGAAAAGCTTAACAAAGATTTTAAATCCTTTTAATCCTCAGGTTGACATGTCTCACGCATGGATTAAATCCCCACCCGCCGGAGCTAATCTCGACCACTCATAGCCACTTACACTAATGCGGATACACACGTTGATGTTAATGTGACCACGCCACAAACGCATACGACCATAACTCCCAAGAATAAACAAAAGGTGAATTTGTTTCTTCGGTTTTTGATACGGGGAAGGGTCCCGATCTTCTCAGTGAGGAACGATAGATAGTTGATGTGAAGTAGACGATGTCGCTAGCTGAACACTCGTGCCCATGCACGAACCCTCAACTCTTCAGAATACGCCCAAAACACACCGGATAATTGTTCGTCGCATGACCACAAGCGACGAACGCCAAGTCCCCAATTCCCAATGGAACGACAGCTTGACCTTGAGTTGCAGAACGAACAATGGATCGCTTAATTCTCTCTCAAAGTCCTCGCATGAACTCTGGTGTTGAAAGAACAAGCAATAGCTATGTTTCAATCTGATGCATAAAACTTGCTCCCCCTCTAAGGATGCCAATACAGGGCTTATATAGCCTCTTGGGATGTGCATAGAGTCCCCCAAACCTAGTACAACTCAACCGTATATGGTTTTAGATACGAACTCTTATGTAATTTCAAGTCAGTAAGCTTATCACATGTAATGCAAATTCCATGAACATAAAATGTGTCATCTACACCATAATCTCCAATCAAATTGAACTTATACGTGTAGGCATGGGTACTAACTAGTGATTTTGAACATGAAATTTCAGCAACCTTATTAATCACACTAGATAGCTCTCTAGGAGTGTTAAACATGATATAGCATAAAGAATCATTAGGAGATATTCTAGTAAGAACTTCTTTGTAAGTAATCAATTCCACATTATGTAATTTAAGCATTGAAATTTCGGAACATGGAGTGTTCAGTTGATCATATGAGTTCTCACAATTACTCACCTTTGCATAATTAAATTCGGCACCACTATTGTTACCTTTATCGTCCTCCTCAGATGATGTAGGTGTTGGGGGTTTAAAATTATTAGGATGCACCCATGGGACAGCAGGTACTTCATCCCGTCCTGTGGTTATCTCCTCCTCATTTGCCTCCAAAGGTGTCGGTTGTTGAATGTTCAATTCTTCATCTTTAATGTCAACCTGCACAATATGAGAAACAACACTAGAAGTAGATATTAATATGTTAGTTTCAGATTCATCCTCCCTTTGTCTATCTTCTTCTTCTCGTTTTTCTTTTGGTGTCCCTCTAACACTCTCAATTTGGATGCTCTCAACCTCACATATGGTGGAATCACACAACTCACTCTTTTTATCACTCTCACTCAATTTGGTTATGTGGCTCTTTTCCTCACATGGGTTGTGGTGTATCTCGGGAGCTATATGTAGTTTTGGAGGACCGTGCACACATGTGTCATTAGCAGGTGCTCCCCACGTGGGTGTGGTGTGCGAACATGGCACGCAGCTCCGTAAAGTTATTATTGATGGTCGTATGCAATTGTTGAACCTCCTTCTCGAGGTGGTTCAGTCCTGTGTGAACTTTCCTGAGCTCATTGCGCACGCTAGTGTTACCATCAAGAAGTTGTTGTTGTAGCATCTCGCGCAATCGAGTGTACTCGGTCCACGTAACCGGCGCCTCCGGATTAGGTGGATCCTCCTCGTGACCTGACATGGAAACAACTCTCAAACAAGAAGCGAGGTTACATCTGGGTTAGTAAAACAAAAGCTCTCTCTATACTTGCAACTTACTGTCCTGAAAACAAGGCAAGCTTACCGTTCCAAAGTGAATCAAGGACGTCAAATCGACACTTGGGACAGCGAACGACCTCAACCCGGTAATGTATGAGCGTAACCAAGAGCAAGGGAGTACACAAACAGGTGTAGGTGGAGCTTGGACAGGTATGTGTATAACCTATGCAATCTGATATTCAAGGTATTGTAAAGCTAAGTAATGATCCAAGCTAGAGTATTTGCCTATGTGCTGATCCAATTGGTTAAAGAGAAGTGTATGAACGCACACGCAACGATAAATAGGACTTAATGCAAACAAAGGAACTGAGCTAGAAAGAGGCAATCTGAAATTGAGATGAATAAGTAGCTCGTTTTGCACTAAGTACAAGGAGAGACGCTAGCCAATTGCAATAGTTATGACTGTAAGGGCACAAGATTGCTCTATGAGAATAAGTGCACAAGCTGAAAATATGAACTAGGGTTTTTTTTTCACAGAGTTTTGGCCAACACTTTCTATTTTCACTGTTTCTTGATCAAATCGCAAGAAACTTTCAAGCTTTCTTCTTTTCTTTTCTTTTTTTTTTGTAACTTACTCCTTTTTTTTTGGCCAAACTACTGTTTTCTTCCCTTTGCACAAATTCAAGAATTCAGCAAGTGTAAATAATACTCAAGAACAGCCCTAATAGCAATATCAAAAGCTAGTCTCAATTGATGAAAAGATATAAGTGAAGCTCAACTGTAGCAATTCTTTCTTTTTGGTCAGCTAGGGTTTGGCACAAGTAGTGATTTGTTTCTTTGAAGCCAAACCGCAGCAAACTATCGGTTTTGAAGGAAGTGAATACTATCTCAAACTCTCCCCCAAAGAGAATTTGGATGGATCTCTTGAGAGCAATGTGGACAGCAAGGAATTTAGGATTCAAAAGTAAATGCAATTTACTCTTTTTTGTTACTAATTGAGGAATTCAATCAACAATTTTGTAGGGTTTATGTGGACACAAAGATCAAGCTACGCGAAGGAAACACACGGATCAGCACGAAAACAAAACTCTAATGGACGAAAACTTAACAAAACGCACAAGAACTAAATAGATTAAACTACGGTTTTTGGTATTGCAATTTTCGGTTTAATAGAAGATAGGACAGAAAAACGAATCTAACTACGGGTAAAGAAGTTCTCACCAAGCAAACCTAGGCTCTGATACCATATGATACGGGGAAGGGTCCCGATCTTCTCAGTGAGGAACGGTGGATAATTGATGTGAAGTAGACGATGTAGCTAGCTGAACACTCGTACCCATGCACGAACCCTCAACTCTTCAGAATACGCCCAAAACACACCGGATAATTGTTCGTCGCGTGACCACAAGCGACGAACGCCAAGTCCCCAATTCCCAATGGAACGATGGCTTGACCTTGAGTTGCAGAACGAACAATGGATCGCCTAATTCTCTCTCAAAGTCCTCGCATGAACTCTGGTGTTGAAAGAACAAGCAATAGCTATCTTTCAATCTGATGCATAAAACTTGGTCCCCCTCTAAGGATGCCAATACAGGGCTTATATAGCCTCTTGGGACGTGCATAGAGTCCCCCAAACCTAGTACAACTCAACCGTATATGGTTTTAGATACGAACTCTTAAAAAAGGAAACTAGATTTTACAGCCGTTATATTGTTTCGGTCATAACTTTTGATCCATGGCAAATTTGATGCTGGGGCCAGATCCATTGCGTAGCCCTTGAAAATATCTTTCCAACAAGTACAAGAACGCCTGAATCGGACTCCGTTTGTGAAAGTTATGACCTTTTTAGTAACTGCTTGACAAGCTGTCCCGAACCGAGTCCGAATTGAATTCTGAGTTGAATCCGAGTTGGAATTGGATTGAGCACGTGGGAAGTCTGAGTTGGGCTTCAAAATAGTGTCTAAAACTTGTGCTCTAAGTTCTTGGGCTCAGTCCTTATACTCTCCCGCCACATGGGTTTTCTTTCCCCCTTCCACATGGGCTCCAACTAGCCACATGTGCTTCGTTCTTGTTGGCTCCATCCGCGTAGGCTTTGTTCCTTCATGTCTTTGGCACATAATGTGGTTATCCGCTTCCTTTTGCATCTCTATTGTTTTGCCATTGACAAACCTAAGAATACACCAAATAATAACATGATGTAGTATTTCATCTTTATGAATGACAACATTAAGTATAGTTTGAAATGAGTTCACTTGGCCATATTTCATGCGGCTCAATAATTCTTTCCAGTTGAATAAGATATTTAACGGAAAAGTACAAGACACGTGCATATCCGCATCAGTTTTAATTTATCTTAAATGAGAATATGATGCTATCTAATGATGAGGACATCCCAGTTACTTCCACATCTAGTATGCATGAGAATGTTCACGAAGCCAAACCTACGATACAAGAACCAATGACTCGAGCGCGAGCTCGTCAACATAACTACCAGGTGAATGCATTTCTAACTTTGCATACAAATGTTCCAAAGAATATAATACCATTTAATCCTTGTAATGATTTAATTACCCTTAGGAACCATGGAGAAGGACCACATGAGCCTAAGTATACAAGTGAAACCGTCAAGCGTAAACCAAATCATGTTCACGAGTATGACTTAGACTCGACCTTCCTGACAGCGTCTACTTCAAACGGCCATAATTTTTTTATCCAGAAGAAATCACAAGGTCTAAGAGTACTTGTTGGAAAGCTTTTGAAGTCTACTTTCAGATGGATCTAACCCCACCTCTAAATTCCGTCTGTGCGCACCGTAATTACCAAAACAATCCGACGCTGACTCAGCCTGATAAGACCAACTTTAAATACTCATAGATTTTGCATCAAGAGTCCATTTAGAATGTGTGAGTATAGCATGGAAAGCTTATCTCGTCCTCTTTCCAACGGATCTAGCTCCATCCAAAAATTCCTTTTGTGTGTGTCGCAATCATCAAAACAATCTGACGGTTTTGGAAACAGAGATAGAATCTGATATGATTTGATTAATTTCCAAGGGTTGAAAATATTCCATATGCAAGGGCCTACGTACCCCTATAAATAGAGGCTCAATTTGCTATGTAACAGCCACTACCTTTGAGAAAAATCAATCTACTAAAGTTTGTTCGAGTTCATCATTGCTGCGGAAATGCCATAGGGAATTAGGTGTATTCTTCAACCAAGAGTGTTCGTCCGTTGCACTAGCATTGGAGGATCAATACGATTCATCAAGACTCCCGCGAGTATCCATCCTACATCGAGAAGGTTGGGTGACCCCGTATCATCTGGTATCAAAGCGTAGCATCTGATATTAGAGCACGATTTACTCGGTAGGATCTTATCCCTTTACTTTTCAGTTCATTACTTCTCGTCCTATAGTCCATATAGCTGAAAAATTGCCTCACAAAAAAAAATCCAAACCCTAGTTTCGCATCTGTTATTTTCGTGAGTTTTATTAAGTATTGATCCATTAGAAATTTTGTTTACATACTGATCATCGTGTCCTTTGTGTAGCTTTATCGTTATATCTTTAATCTTTGAAAATCCGTTAGTTGATCTTTCAATTAGCATACAAAAAAAAGTAGATTCAATTTACTTTTTGAAACCTTGTTCTTACTGTCCATGTAAGATCTTTGTACATCTTGAATGAATATCATATCCGAACATATCTGGGTTTCCATTTTCTTGATTGATTCGACCGCAAGAAACCCTAATTATCACCAATTTACGCTGCAAAGAATCCTAGTTGGACATAGTTTGTTGCGGTTTGAATTCCAAGCGTCTGTTAAGGATTTTACTTAAATCTTTTGAACACTTGAGACTAGTCATTGATATTGCATCGTGGGCTGCTCTTTAATAATTTACTCTCAACTAAACATTAGACTTGTACATCACTCACTTGGCCGATAAAAAAAGAGTTTATACCCCTGCGTTTTTTTTAAAAAAAGTTTGTGACTCATATACCTCATTAGACTCAGAATAAGAATTTGAATCTTTCGAGTCACTAGCAGGGTAGCCAAAAAAAGAGCAAAAAAAGAGAGAGCAAAAAAAGTGAAAAAGGGCCAAACTTGAGTGTGTGTTTTATGCTATAAATTCAGTTGGAGTTTTTTTTTCTTTGAGCAATCTTGTACCCTTAAATTCATATTATTGCAATTAGCTAGCATCTCTCCTAATACTTGATGCAAAACGAGCTAATATTTCCCGATTATTTCTTTTAGCTCATTTCTTTATTTGCATTGAGTCATATTGATCATTGTGTGTGTTCATACACTTCACTTATATCTATTGGATCAACACATAGGTAATACTTTTTATCTTGGATTATTACTTAATTCAACGACATCATGAAATTCAGATTGTGTAGGATAAATACTTACATCCCAAGCTCCACTAAATATCCTTTGTCGTGCAATTGTGGATCACTTTTAAATCCACTTGGTCATCACTTGCTATTGTAGCCACCACCAAGTGTAAGTTTCTTTTGGTCTCAATTCGCTTTGGAAAGGTAATAACTTTATTTGGTAAGGAAAAAGTGAGATAGAGTGAACTCCACATATCGTATATATATTGTGGTATTTGTGCGTTCTTTGTACTACTAATCATGACAGGTGGAGACGATAATATGGGAGAGGAGCATACCCCGGCGGGTCGTTTTCAATTCTATGCTTCGATGCGTTAGCACTTAGAGCAGCGTAAGAAAGACGGAATGATAAGACATGTTGCTGATTCTGCCCAATGAAGGAACATCGATAGGATGTTTGTAGATTTCAGTGTGGAACCAAGAAATATAAGGTTTGGATTGAGCACAGATGGAATGAATCCTTTTGGTAACATGAGCAGCCGACATAGCACCTGGCCCGTGAGTCTATGCATGTATAACCTTCCTCCTTGGCTATGTATGAAGCAGAAGTATATTTTGATGCCACTACTTATCCAAGGGCCGAAACAACCTGGCAATGATATTGATGTGTTCCGAGCACCATTGGTAGAATATCTTGTAATACTGTGGAACGAAAGGGTACATATATGGGATGCGGACAAACGAGAGAACTTTACTCTATGCGCTATGTTGTTCTGCACCATTAATGATTTTTCGGCCCTTGGTAACCTATTAGAGTTGAGTATAAAAGGAGCCAAAGCGTGTCCGCACTGCTTAGATTATACGGAGAGTGTGTGGTTGAACAACTCGCGTAAAACTGTGTACATGCGTCACCGTAGGTTCCTTCCAAGGTATCACTGGTACCGCAAGATGAAGAAATAATTTGATGGAAAAAAAGAAGAAGACTCAGTACCAAGACCTTTTAGCGGGAAAGAGGTGTATGATATGGTCAAGGATATAAACATTGTGCTTGGAAAGGGGCGTAAATTGAGGAAGAACATGTGAAAAAACAGGTCAATATTTTAGAACTTGCCTTATTGGGAGCACTTAGAAGTTCGTAATTGCATCGATGTTATGCACGTAGAGAAGAATGTATGTGACAGTTTGATTGGTCTCTTACTGAACATTCCTGATAAAACTAAAGATGGTGTTAACGCAAGGCATGACTTGGTCACAATAAACATCAGGACCGAGTTAACACTGATAGAGATCGATAAAGGCCGGACATACCTTTCCCTAGCTTGCTACACTCTGTCTAAGTCCGAGAGAACTGAACTGTGCTAGTCCTTACATGGTGTGAAAGTTCCATCCGGTCACTCCACCAGCACAAAGAAACTCCACCAGCCAGGATTTTAAAAATAAATTTTCAGAAATTTTTTGGAATTAATTCAAGCTTCAAATGAATTTTTAGAATTTTAAATGATTTAATATGATTAAAATAAATATTAACATAAGTTAAAAATATTTTATTTGGATTCTTCATGTCTCAAGGAATTTTTTTGGTATTTTTGGGATTTATTTGCTTTTTTCTAGAGCTTTTTGAAGTTTATTTGAATTTCGGGAATAAAAGAATTGAGGGAAATCATCTCAGCCGCCCGATCTTCCCCCTGCCACGCGTCAGCCATCTGGCGTTCCCCGCGCCGCCACCGTACCCCTTCCCACCCACGCTCCTCCGCCGCTCGATCCAGCGCCCGCCCTCGCGTCGCGCATCCGCAGACGCCACGCGGCGGCACCAGCTCGTGCTCGCGCCCGCGCCTCGCCCCTCCCTCCGCCGTCTGATCCCAGCACCCCGCCCTCGCACATAACCCTAACCCTAACTCGCGCCTGCGCGCGTGCGCCCGTCCGATCTCCCTCCCGCCGATCTGAGCCATCCAAGCAAATGCCTGTTTCGCACCCGCGACCGTCTCCGGATTGAACTCCCTCGGTTTACGTGCTTTTAATCGTGTTCATCTCTCCGTTCACGTGCCCATCTCGCCGCCGCTCTCGCCTCCGACCTCGCGCCTTCGCCATCGCTCCGCCGCCGCTCCGTGCCGCTCCCCGCCGTGCCTCCGCCGTCCGCACGGCGCTGGAGCCGTCTCTGTCGCCTCCACCGTCGCCGTCTCCGTCGCCGGAGCCTGTCGCCTCCGCCGTCACCGTCACCATCGCCAAACCGAGCCGATGAGCCCCCGTCGCCCGCGTCACCTCTCCGTCGCCAGACCGGCCACCCCGCACGCCTGCTTCGCCCCTCGGGCTCCGCGCCGCACCGCGCCGCGCGCGCGCCGCGCGGCGCGCGCTGGCCACGCTGCCGCCACCGCCGCGGGACGCGCGACGCGCCGCGCCACGCGTCGACAATCCGCTCGCCGCCGCATCCCGACCGCGCCATTCCCGCCGTCGCCCCAGATCTGGATCGATGATCCAGATCGTGCCGCGTGTCACGCTTGCAACCGTCGGATCAAGCCGCCGCCGCCGTGCCATGCCACGTGCCTGCCACATCAGTGCCACGTCAGCACAGACCCGTCACCCGAGCCATGTGGCAGCCACATCAGCAGCCACGTCAGCCGAGTGACACGTGGCAGCACCAGCAGCTACCACATCAGCCCAGCCCCGTCGCGTCAGCACCACCTCTCCCGCGTGCACTGTTCCATGCGCCGCGTCCACCGTAGACCGAGCCTCCCGTGGACCGGGTTCACAGCACAGTGCCCTTTTTCAATTTTCCTGATTTTCTTTAGGTTAAATTTTCTAAGAGCCCGTTCTCCTCCATCCTAGCTCCGATTGACCCTGTTCTTTTTTCTAAATTCATCTAAAATCGAGATCTAGCTTTTGGTTCTGGTTTCATGATTTTTGGAGTTCATTTGCTTATTATTTTATGTATTTGTCTTGTTTCAGTCGTTTTCTCTCTCGTTAGAGTCGGATTCCGGAGGAGCAGGATCTACGCCCGAAGACCAGGAGTACCTCGCTGAGTATAACCATGGCAAGTCTTGTCCTTTGATCATGTTGAACCCAGTTTGCAATGTATTATTTATTTATTTTATTTTAAATTACATTGCATCGCTACTTTTACTCAAACCCTTGTATTGGCAGTTATCGTCCTAATTGAATCTATCCTACTTGATAATTTGGATTGTCATGATACCATTGTCACCTTAGGTTGGGAAAATTATTTGTCACATGGGTTGTACGATTAGATGCTTAGCCTCGCTTTATTTACGAATGGTTTCATCAGCACATGCGAATTATTAATTTGATTTAATGATATATGGAACTGTGGTTGGTGCCACATTTATTAAAATTTGTGCCATGGCATTGGTGTGTCATTGGCTTGGTTATACTAATTGGTTTTGAACTCGGGCGAGTGATCGTGCAGTAAAGGGGGGAGTGTAGGTTCACTTCGGGGGATGTGGTATCCTCGCCCGGGTAATGTTAAGGACTTAACTTTGTGCGCCATTGATCTAAGCTTAATCGTGCAAACCACATGTCTAGTATGGGATAGACCTGACTGATTAATTTGTAATATTTCAATATCAATTCTGCCATTGTGATGGACATGGTTGCTGATTTCCATGTGGCGCAAGGGGGGGCGTGATGCGAAACCCTAGCAGGCGGGATTGGATTGAGGTAGAGCATTGTAAAGGCCTTGTTGTGATTTCCTGAGATCGAGGCTAATCACATCGTGTGGGTACAGTTGTACAACCTCTGCAGAGTGTAAAACTAATCGAATAGCCGCGTCCTCGGTCATGGACAATGCTCGGTGATTTCACACGAGGGTTAGTGTTATCTTTTGAACTTGGTGGATTATGTTGGAAGTGAACAGGTAGTTCACTGTTGGTTTAGCTTGTGAATAGGTGTTCACAAGTGGTTTAGCTTGTGAATAGGTGTTCACAAGTCATTTTCTTTTAAATCTCACTTTCAATCTATTATTCATATTTACTGTGAAATGCCTTTTATGCAAATTAACCTTTCAGCCTTCCATTGGTAAGCTTTGCATTCTATGTTGCATTCATTTGTTACAAACGACTTGCTGAGTACCAATGTACTCACGGCTTTACGCCTATGTTGCTCAGCTGAGGGCAAGGAGTATTATCAGCAGGAGGTTTCAGAAGGAGAGTATTACGACGACTTCACGGATTAGGTTTCGTTCTCCACTCCATAGCCTGTGGGCTTGTCGATTGGCCGATACAGTTTATTTTGGATTTCCGCTGCTATTTTTGTCAAGCCCTTTCGGCTAGAGATAATGTAAGCTTGGCCATAAGGCCGTACCTGTAACACCCCAAAATCCACATCACCCTGGGATGCCACTAAACCACTCTACAGCTAGCCAAAAATTTCAAGATAATTTATTTCGACAACAATTTCTAGATATGAAGCATTAAGCAGAAGTATAATCAACTAAGAGAATGAAATTAATGATAACAAGTTCAATATTTGAATCAACCTCTAGCAGATTAATCAAAGAATAGATTACAAGTTCATCATTATTAACTAAAACAATCATCCACGGATAGCTAGGCATTTGGTCAGAATTCCACCGACGTTATTACAGCATGAATTTATGAATCAAGTGTTTTATTATGGTGCCGCTCTACCCATCCCATGAATGCTCATGAATCACCTGTAGGGGAGAAACAAGGGTGAGATAAAAATCTCAGCAAGCAAACTGTTTAATAGGCTATTCAGACTACAAACAAATATACAACATCATTAAAGTATCCACTTGTCCACATCCCCAATATGCATCTACATTCATTATAAAGCTAATTAAACTACAATGATATTAAGTAACAATATCTATTCCCCAAAATGACCACGATTATAGCCTCAACCATATTTACTACCAACAATAGTAAAACATTAGCAAATGAATCTTGATTAACTACTACATATCATCCACCACCACTACTACCAATGACAATAAAGCATTAACATGATTTACCGTACTAACTTTATTATTCCTCGTATCCACAACTGTTATCAACAATTACTACAAGAGAAAAAAATCTCACGCCACAATTACAACCCCTATCATACCGCAAGGGATGATCCACAATCTACAACCACAGCCACTTTCCTCATACCACAAGTGGCCCTCATGAGCCAATGCATGCATCCCTATTATACCTAATGTTCAGAAAATAGAACAAAACAAATATAAACTTCAATAATACCAGCTTAATAAGATAAGATTCCATAAGTCAATACATCAACCTTCATCTATTTCTTTATGCATGTTTCAATAATTTAGAAGTTGTACATGCTTATCAAGTATGTAAAGAGAGGTCATACTAAAGGTTAATATTATTAAGACAATATTCCAACAACTCCTTACTCAACCATCCCTAGTGGTCAGATTAATTACTTAAGATCAATCAATCCAATCTATCTAATAAGTTGGGAAATTTAAATAATCATAATAATCAAACCAATTCTTTTTTTTATATTCCTCAATAAACACATGAGTTCTAAACATGAATCAACAAGTTCTGAATCACACTTCTCAAACTACAATAGGACAATATCATATTAATCAACTACACTTCCAAGTATGCTAGTAGAAATTGATTTTGCACCACGCTAACATTTCAACTTGATAATTCACAACTTATAAATGATTTACATAATTGCCAACTCCTACTTAGATATAACAAAACATCACAAAGGGTTTTAATATTTCCTTTTAGAAAAGAGAGGATTCAAACTTCAATAGACAATTACTCAAAAGTAATGCATAGCGCAAAGACTTCCACAAGTTAACGAACTTCCAACATAAAACTTTGATTCCTTTCCAAAATATCAAACAAATTAATGAGTCATGTTTTCCAGTAAGAAAGATAAAACAATATGAAAAACCAATCTCACTCATTAACAGCGCTCACGAGCAGCAAAAACAACTCATCAATCAAAAGAAATCAACAATTGTCTCAAAATGATTAGAGGCCTTTTGGCACCCATCAACTGCAGTAAAACACTAACTCAAGAGTAATTCATTAATCATAAAAGGCCAAGAATTGGCCAAAATCAACTCGAGAAAGAATTGGCCAAGAAACTCACACATGTCATCTGTAACTAAGTTGCCCAACATAACTGCATCACTATCCCTATACCACGAACGGTGGTATAAACTAGCAATACCCAAGACAACAACTACAACCTTTACATCTTTTCATTTTCATTGACTATCCTCACTCATAACAATCATAGAATCAAATCATAACCATACAAGATTATTTCATAATATAAATCATCAATACAACATGTGAAAAGCATAAATGCAATGCTTGACCCATCCTATCCTACTTTGCACCAGTGTGTCAATTTAATATTTTAATTACCACAAATATTCACTAAGAATATTACCACCTATACCACCATATGTTCATAAAGAATACTACCCCACAACTATATTTGTTTCATCAAAAATAATTTCATATACCCACAAATAAACCATCAAGATCATAAACTGTTGCGTTCTTAAAAAACTACCACATGGACCATATTGAGTAAACAAGTGACAATGTCATAGCACCTCAAATTAAGAGAATAAATTATTGTGAAGGTAGAATAATTAACAAGTTAAACATGTAGCACAACCGCTACGTTTACTTGCCTCTACCATTGAAGCGAAGCAATCACGTGCATTCAGGAGCAAAACCACCTATCCAAAAGTACCCTTAGCACAATACAACAGCAAGGAAATAGTGTCTTAAGAAGTAAAAGCGACGCTAATCCCCAAAACCCCACAACAACTCTCTCCGCTTAACGGTTCTATACTCTGCCCGCTGCAACAACGCTACTAATTTTTTTTGTATCTTTAAGATTACTAAACCTTTTGCAGAGGAGAATATATTTCTGGTTTCCTTACTCATTTTCCTTCACTTTTCATGTAGATCATATATTTTAATTTTGTTCTTAGCATGGTGTAACTAATTGATCAAAACATAGAACATCCTTTGTTCTGTCTGTCCGGACAGTTAGATTCAAATGCTTCCCAACAACAGAGTAGGGCTCTAACACTTTTGATTTTTATACAGTATCTAGCTTACTAAATTTCCTACAACTTTCTCAATGGTGGCCCAAAATATAAAATTCATCTACTATCCCTAATTCCCATCTGAACAGCGGTCTGTCCCTGTCTATAACCCTGACAGACAGCGAGATTCCAGACCTTAGCACTTCTAAATTACAAACAGTAGATGCGTATCGTCGTCCTCTACGTTTTTCCTTTTGGGGAGACCCTCGGAAAAAATCGTCTTAGGGGTCTAAACCGCACGAACAGTAACACCGCGCGATTGGATCTACGGATAGTCAACCAGGATTCTCTAATCGGGGGTTTCTAAAATGCTAATCCCCACAAAACTTGTACCAATAACCCTAAATTCAGCAGAAAACAGAGGGATTAGGGTGAGGGAGAGTTACCTAGGGGATTGGGATCACCCTCTTCTTCTGTAATATCCTGAACGTCGTTTCGGCGTCGGTTCCTAAATTAATCGCGGAGTCGCCCGAATTTTTGATAAATCGCAGGAGGGAAAAATAAATTCTTTGGAATAGTCTAAAATAATAAAAAAAGAAATAAAATAATTAATTAGAAGGTTTTGGACTGTCCGGAGGGGTGGGCCAGCCACTTTGGGCCAGCCAGCTCAAATGGGGGCCCGTACCCCCTCCCAAACCCTAGCACCCCCTTTATAAACCCCCTCCCTTGGCCCCTTCCCCCCTTTTTCCCACCCCAAGCCGCCACCCCCTGCCTCCTTGCGCCTCCCCTCTGCCCAAGTGCCGCTGCAAGGAGAAGAAGGAGAAGAAGGAAGAAGGGAAGAGGAAGGAGAGGAAGAGAGGGAAGGAGAAGAAGGGAAAGAGAAGGAGAGGAAGAAGATGGTGATCCCAATCCCCTAGGTAATTCTCTCTCATCTCAATCCCTCTGATTTCTGCTATTTTAGGGTTCTTAGCCCAAGGTTTTGGTGGGGATTAGGATTTAGAACCCCCGATTAGAGAATCCCTGCTGTTTGCCTGTAGATTGATTCACGCAGCATTGCTGTTCGTGCCGTTTAGACCCCGAAAATGATTTTTCCCGAGGGTCTCCCCAAAGTAAAAATGTAGAGGACGACGATACACATCTACTGCATTTTTTCCAGATTTTTTTGAAGCGTAATTTAGGCGTACCAGGATCTGGAATCTCGCTGTCTGTCAGGGGTGCATACAGGGACAGACCGCTGTTCAGATGGGAATTAGGGGTAGAAGATGATTTTTAAATTTTTGGTCATAATTGAGAAAAAAGTAGGGAATTTAGTAATCTAGCTGTTGTAAAAGAACCAGAATTTTTAGAGCCTTGATCTGTTCTGAGGACGCGTTACAAGTTGGTTGTCCAGACTTTCAGAACAGAGGACGTCCTCTGTTTTGTGTGTTAGATATCACCTTGTTAATGACAAGATAAAAATATGTGATCTACATGAAAAGTGTAGGTGTTTAAGTGAGGAATCCAGATATATTGCTGTGATTAGTTTTATATTTTTAAAGATAAGAAAATGTTAAGCAGCGCCGCGGATAGAACCGTTACGTGGGAATATTGTAGAACCGTTACGCGGGGAAGGATGTTGTGGGGTTTAGGGTTTTGGCGACACTTTTCTTTGAAAGTCATGATTGTACTGCTGTGTATTGTGCTGAGAGGTACCTTTTTGGACAGGCGGATTTGCTTCTGATCGAGCGTGATCTCATCGCTTCGCCGGTAGAGACAAGTAAACGTAGCGGTTGTGCTATATGTTTAACTTGTTAATTATTCTACCTTCGTAATTATTTATTCTCCTAATTTGAGGTGCTATGACATTGTTACATGTTTCCTCAATATGGTCCATGTGGTAGTATTTTAAGAACTCAACTGTTTATGATCTTGATGGTTTATTTGTGGGTATGTGAAATTGTTCTTGATGAAACAAATATAGTTGTGGAGTAGTTTTCTTTATGAACATATTGTAGTATAGGTGGTAATATTCTTAGTGAATATTTGTGGTTGTGGTGGCAGCTTTCTTGATGAATATATTGTGGTCTATGTGGTAGAATTCCCTATAGATCAATTGTTTATGATCTTGGTGAACCGAATGTAGGCTATATGGTAATGATCTTATGAAACACTTGCATTATGTTCATTGAGACACACGTGGATTATGAGGAAGTAATCATGATCATTGTGTTGTTGATCTTTGTGATTAAATCCTTGTGGTTTATGATTATCATAACATTCATAACATTTGCATTGTGGATGTCGCCGCTTATAGCCGCGACCGTACTGGTACAGCATCGTACATTGCCGTAGTACGATGCACACTCTTACCTTGTTGGGTGAAGGTGCAGTGGAGCATACACATTCATATGCATTGCATTGTGGAAAGATCATTTGCATACTTATGCAATGTAGTGTGGTGAAGTTATTTTGCAAACAAATACAACTCCATAGTTGTAATGTGGAATTGGCTCATGTGAGTCATTTGTGGTATGAAGAATGTGGTTGTGGTCGTGGAAGGGGGTTCACCCCTTGTGGTATGATAGGGGTTGAGATTGTGGTACGAGAATCTTTTCTCTTGTGGTAACTGTTGATATCAGTTGTGGATGTGAGAAACAATAAAAATAGTGAGGTAAAACCTATTAATATTTTCCTATCATTGATAGTGGTAGTGGTTGAGGATATGAAGTAGTCAATCAATATTCATTTTCTAATGTTTTATTATTGTTGGTAGAACATGTGGTTAAGGCTGTAATTGTGGTCATTGTGAAAAATTAAAATTGATGCTTAACAACATTGTAGTTTAATTAGCTTGTTAAACAGTTTGCTTGCTGAGATTTATATCTCATTCTTGTTTTTCCTCCCTCCAGGTGATTCTCGAGCATGCATGGGAAGGGTAGAGCGGTATATCACTGTCACACATCATATCATGATTAATGTTGTAATAGTTGTGTAGTCTTAATCATGGATTTATTTCCCTTATTGATGTTTGTTTCAAGGTAATAATGCTCGACAGTAGTTCGTTTTAATTGGTTAAACCTTTTAGCAGTTGTTCTCTAATTAATAGTGTTCCAATACCTTGCTTTAGTATAGTTCCGCTTAGCTTATCATGATCTAGAAATTATTGCCAGTTTATGTTATCTTGTAAATTGGCTAGTGGTAGAGTGGTTTAGTGATATCTCAGGGTAATGTGGGTCCTGGAGTGTTACATCTTCCTCTCCTTCTCCTTCCCTTCTTCTCCTTCCCTCTCTTCCTCTCCTTCCTCTTCCCTTCTTCCTTCTTCCTTCTTCTCCTTCTTCTCCTTGCAGCAGCACTTGGGCCGAAACGATTAATTATTTTAATTCTCTTTTTTATTATTTTAGACTATTCCAAAGAATTTATTTTCATCTCCCGTGATTTACCGAAAATCCAAGCGACTCCGCGATTAATTTAGAAACCGACGCCGAAACGATGTTCAGGATATTACATTCTCCCCGCCTAAAAAGGATTCGTCCTCGAATCTAACTCCTCAACCCACGAGACAAAAGAACAATCAAGGAAAGAACAATCAAAGGACAGAGCATCCCAAGGGAACCACAACTACGGGTACTCTTCCGCCTCGAAGAGCTCGGGCTGTTCTTAAGCATCTGGTCTTCAAGCTTCCACGTCGCCTCCCACTCGGACTGATTCTTCCAGAGGGCCTTCACATACTTGATGGCCCTCTTCCTCACGGCCAGTTCCGGCGAGTCCACGATTCACGTTGGTCTAAGCCGAACGTCCGTATAACTCTTAGGCTAGCTCTGAGCGGCCAACAGGTCCTGCCATTTTGGCAAAATTCCCCGCAACAACTATTAAACCCCAATCTAATACCATCCTCCTTCTTAGAACACTTTCCTCTTATTAAGTATACTCGGGATAATACATTATACCCATTTTAAAGAATTTGAGCACAAATTCCACTCACATCATTCCACTAAAAGCACAATCAATATCTTTTACAAATAAAAACCAATAAAAGAAGAATAAAAGATTCTCCAGTAACACACTAGCAACTAACTTTCCTTTCAAGGACCACAATCCAAATCAAATGATTCACCACAAAATATTTTCCACTCTCCAAGTAGACAATTGGAGAAACCACACCACATAAGCCAAGAGTGAAAATCACTCGACAGACCAAAACAATTACTTTTTTCCAAACCGAAAAAGAATACGCCTCAACATAAAACAATTCAATTTGCAGATGACCTCCGCCAAAGACGCATAGCATAAGCAAGAATCAAGCAAGCATCTCACTACTCGAGATAACAACTATTTCCCACTCCATTTCTTTGAATAATTTAACTTCCTTGAACCAAGAATTTCCAAAACATCGCCCAACACACCAACTCATTTACTGCACTTCAAATATGCTATCCACGATCCTCACACTATTGGAATACCACTCTGATCCACTATTCCCACACGGAGACACTGGGCCTCTAAGGTTCTAGCATAACAAAAGGTAAAGCCCCGACTCAACTTTCAAGACTCCTACAATAACTCCCCGTATAAGATAGGGAAATTCTCGGGTGAAAACCCTACTACTCCAAAATTAACATATACTCAATTCTTAACATCGACAAATTATTTGGCTCCAAGACAATCATTCTATTTAAATCATATTCTTCCGAAGGATTATCCCACGAGAATAATATATCATCCAATATACCATAAACATCGTGATATTTAAGACTTTCACAAAAATATTTACTAGACCACCACTATCCAGTTGCCATCACGCAACAAAGAAAACTTCGCAATTCAAATCGGTTACCCTTTTCTTAGAAGAAGAGGTAAGAAGAAATAAATTCCAGCACACAGAAAATCACTATCATTCACAGTAGCCAAAAGACCAAGAGAAAATAAATAGCAATCAGGTTGGAAAACACAAGATGAGATCACTTGTACCTCAAATACTTCTAGTAGAACTCTTTCTTTTAACAAGAAACAATTTCCTTTGATTACAGCATCCTGCCAATTCCAATGAAGGATGTTTGTAGTCCATAACACAAGATTCGGATAAAACTAATACAATCATTCAACACACCGCTTTACTCAAGGCAATAACGGCTACCACACAAGTCATAAGGTCCAAAAAGATCTCAGCCGCAAATCTCAAATAGTCCTTTTCTTCAATTAGTGGCATGGAACTAACAAATTCTTTTATTTATAAAACATTCAACACAATCACGACTACGTACCATCAATTGTATTAACAACAAGATAAAATATTCGTTGCAAGAATAATCATATCCTCTTACTCTTTCATATTTTCCAAAAGGAACACCATAAATCACTTCATCGTGTTCTTATTATCTAAATAAGGTTCCAACTATTTAATCTAGGAAAACCTAGTGCAAAGCCACCATATTAAAACAAAACCTTTTCAACAAGACAATATAGAACATGACAACCTCACAAACATGCTAGTATAAATCTCTTATTAGATCTCATACATTTAACACTTACCGATGCTCAACTTCTAATTTAGCACAAATCGATTGCACTCTAGTCATTATTGTCAATAATTGATTATTAATTTTCATCATCGTAGCATTAACGATCCTATCTCCGTTTTGCAATCGCAAAACAATTATGAGCACAGATTCAATATTCCACCTAATGTTCAGAAAATAGAACAAAATAAATTTAAACCTCAATAATATCAACTTAATAAGATAAGATTCCATAAGTCAATACATCAACCTTCATCTATTTCTTTATGCATGTTTCAATAATTTAGAAGTTGTACATGCTTATCAAGTATGTAAAGAGAGGTCATACTAAAGGTTAATATTATAAAGACAATATTCCAACAACTCCTTACTCAACCATCCCTAGTGGTCAGATTAATTACTTAAGATCAATCAATCCAATCTATCTAACAAGTTGGAAAATTTAAATAATCATAATAATCAAACCAATTCTTTTTTTTTCATATTCCTCAGTAAACGCATGAGTTCTAAACATGAATCGACAAGTTCTGAACCACACTTCTCAAACTATAATAGGACAATATCATATTAATCAACTACACTTCCAAGTATGCTAGTAGAAATTGCTTTTGCACCACGCTAACAATTCAACTTGATAATTCACAACTTATCAATAATTTACATAATTGCCAACTCCTACTTAAATACAACAAAACATCACAAAGGGTTTTAACACTTCCTTTTAGAAAAGAGAGGATTCAAACTTCAATAGCCAAAATAACTCAAAAGTAATGCATAGCGCCAAGACTTCCACAAGTTAACGAACTTCCAACATAAAGCTTTAATTCCTTTTCAAAATATCAAATGAATTAATGAGTCATGTTTTCCAGTAAGAAAGATAAAACAATATGAAAAACCAATCTCACTCATTAACAGCGCTCACGAGCAGCAAAAACAACTCATCAATCAAAAGAAATCAACAATTGTCTCAAAACGATTAGAGGCCTTTTGGCACCCATCAACTGCAATAAACCACTAACTCAAGAGAAATTTATCAATTGTAAAAAGGCCAAGAATTGGCAAAAATCAACTCGAGGAAGATAACCACAATTCTAAGAAACTCACACATGTCATCTGTAACTAAGTTGCCCGATGTAACTGCATCACTATCCCTATACCACGAACGGTGGTATAAACTGGCAATACCTAAGACAACAACTACAACCTCTACATCTTTTCATTGACTATCCTCACTCATAAAAGTCATATAATCAAATCATAATCATACAAGATTATCTCATAACATAAATCATCAATACAACATGTGAAAAGTATAAATGCAATGCTTGACCCATCCTATCCTACTGTGCACCAGTGTGTCAATTTAATATTTTAATTACCACGGACTTAAAGCCTGCTCTGATACCAACTGTAACACCCAGGACCCACATTACCCTGTGATGCCACCAAACCACTCTGCAGCTAGCCAATTTACAAGATAACATAAACTGGCAACAATTTCTAAATCATGATAAGTTAACCAGAAGCATACTAAAGTAAGGTATTGGAACACTATTAATTAAAGAACAACTGCTAAAAAGTTTAACCAATTAAAACGAACTACTGTCTAGCATTATTACTTTGAAACAAACATCAATAAGGGAAATAAATCCATGATTAAGACTACACAACTATTACAACATTAATCATGATATGATGTGTGACAATGATGTGCCACTCTACCCTTCCCATGCATACTCGTGAATCACCTAGAGGGGGGAAAAAGCAAGAGTGAAATAAAAATCTCAGCAAGCAAACTATTTAACAAGCTAATTAAACTACAATGTTGTTAAGCATCATTATTCATTTTCCACAATGACCACAATTATAGCCTTAACCACATTTACTACCATCAATAATAAAACATTACCAAATAAATCTTGATTGACTACTTCACATCCTCAACCACTACCATAACCAATCAAAGTAAAGCATTAACATGTTTTACCTCACTATCTTTATTATTTCTCACATCCACAACTGCTATCAAAAATTACCACAAGAGAAAATAATCTCACGCCACAATCACAACCCCTACCATAGCACAAGGGATGAACTCTATTCCACAACCACATCCACATTCCTCATACCACAAGAGACTCTGATGAGCCAATTCCACATTACAACTTTGAAGTTGTATTTGCTTGCAAAATAACTTTACCACAATACATTGCATAAGTAAGCAAATGATCTTTCCACAATGCAATACATATGAATGCGTATGCTCCACTGCACCATTACCCAACAAGGTAAGAGTATGCATCGTACTACAGCAATGTACGATGTTGTACCTGTACGGTCGTGGCTATAAGTGGCGACATCCACAATGCAAATATCATGACATGATATGAATGTTATGATAATCATAAACCACAAGAATTTAATCACGAAAATCAACAACATAATGATCATGAATATTTCCTCGTAATCCACATGTATCTCATTAAGTACAATGCCACTGTTTAATAAGACCATTACCACATACACCACAATATATTCATCAAGAATGCTACCACCACAACCACAAATATTCACTAAGAATATTACCACCTATACCACCATATATTCATAAAGAATACTACCCCACAACTATATTTGTTTCATCAAGAATAATTTCACATACCCACAAATAAACCATCAAGATCATAAACAATTGAGTTCTTAAAATACTACCACATGGACCATATTGAGGAAACATGTAACAATGTCATAGCACCTCAAATTAAGAGAATAAATTATTATGAAGGTAGAATAATTAACAAGTTAAACATGTAGCATAACCGCTACGTTTACTTGCCTCTACCGTTGAAGCGAAGCAATCACGTGCATTCAGGAGCAAAACCACCTGTCCAAAAGTACCTCTTAGCACAATACAACAGCAAGAAAATCGCGTCTTAAGAAGTAAAGACGACTCTAATCCCCAAAACCCACAACAACCCTCTCCGCTTAACGGTTCTATACTCTGCCCGCTGCAACAACGGTACTAATTTTTTTTGTATATTTAAGATTACTAAACCTTTTGCAGAGGGGAATATATTTCTGGTTTCCTTACTCATTTTCCTTCACTTTTCATGTAGATCATATATTTTAATTTTATTCTTAGTGTCACTAAATGCTCAATACAGAGAACATCCTTTGTTTTGTCTGTCCGGACAGTCAGGTTCAAATGCTTCCCAACAACAGAGTAGGGCTCTAAAAATTTTTATTTTTATACAGAAGCTAGCTTACTAAATTCCCTACAACTTTCTAAATGGTGGCCCAAAATATAAAATTCATCTACTATCCCTAATTCCCATCTGAACAGCGGTCTGTCCCTGTCTGTAATCCTGACAGACAGCAAGATTCCAGACCCTGGTACATCTAAATTACGAGGCCAAGAAATCTTTAAAAAATATAGTAGATGCGTATCACCTCTATGTTTTTCCTTTTGGGGAGACCCTCGTGAAAAATCTTCTTAGGGGTCTAAACCGCACGAACAGTAACACCACGCGATTGGATCTACAGACAGTCAACCAAGATTCTCTAATCGGGGGTTTCTAAAATGCTAATCCCCACAAAACTTGGACCAAGAACCCTAAATTCAGCAGAAAACAGAGGGATTAGGGTGAGGAAGAGTTACCTAGGAGATTGGGATCACCCTCTTCTTCCTCTCCTTCTCCTTACCTTCTTCTCCTTCCCTCTCTTCCTCTCCTTCCTCTTCCCTTCTTCCTTGTCCTTCTTCTCCTTGCAACAGCACTTGGGCAAAGGGGAGGCGCAGGGAATGAGGGGGGTGGTGGCTTGGGGGTGGGAAAAAGGGGAGAGGGGCCAAGGGAGGGGGTTTATAAAGGGGGTGCTAGGGTTTGGGAGGGGGTATAGGACCCCGTTTGGGCTGGCTGGCCCAAAGTGGTTAGCCCACCCCTCCGGACAGTATAAAACCTCTTAATTAATTATTTTAATTCTCTTTTTGTTATTTTATACTATTCTGAAGAATTTATTTTCACCTCCCGTGATTTACCGAAAATCCAGGCAACTCCGCGATTAATTTAGAAACTGACACCGAAACGATGTTCAGGATATTACATGTACCCAGGACGCCATTGCACCACTGATAACACATGTGCAGCAGTGTCTAGAGGCACCCCCATCCAACCCCCTCCAGCTGTGCTACGGATCCAAGACCCGGAGGCACCCCGCCACGCAGAGTGATCAATGCCATCCCGGGTGGATCATCCCTTGAATTCATTTTCGAGAGGTAGCAAAGCGCCTATGCTCATCGCATCCACCAAGTCACCGCATACCCAGCGCAGGCGCTTCTAGACTGGGCTCACGTGGACATCATGTTCATACCAGAGGATGCTACAGGGGTAGACTTTCCCCACTGGGATCCCCTAGTAATTGCAGCCAACATTGCGGGTTGCAATGTGTGGTCGGTCTTAGTCGACGAAAGTAGCTCCGCAGATCTTTTGTTCACGGATGCCTTCGACCAAATGGGCCTCCCTTGAAGTAGGTTGGGGCCGCTAGGCATACCATTACAGGGCTTCAGTGGACAAAACGCGCTAGGGTAGATCGCGCTAGAAGTAGTCTTTGCATAAGGAGAACAAAGCAGACACGAAGCCATCATCTTTGATGTAGTGGATATGCAGTACAACTACAACGCTATCCTGGGAAGGGCCACCCTCAATGTATTTGGTGCAATCCTGTACCATAACTACCTATGCATGAAGCTATTGAGCCCCACTAGAGTCATCACAATATTGGGCTATCAACACCTTGCATGACAAATCAAAGTGGGCACACAAAGTCCACACCAGAAGGTTCACATCGTGAGTGATGGGTCCACCCCACTCTCTATCTCCAGATGGACATCAAAGCCAAAGCTGAGAGGCAATGTAAAAATGACACCGTTTTGACTAGAGGACCCAACAAAGTGAGTATCAATCAAAGCAGGCCTCACCCCTGAGGCAGAGGAAAAGCCCATGGCCATGCTTCGTAGAAATGCTGACATCTTCGCATGGTCACCAAATGACATCACGGGGGTAGACCACTCCGTCATCAAGCATAATTTAGCGGTACACCCTGATGAATGCGGCACATGACCCTCTATCCAGAGAATCGTGGGTCGACTAGCCGACCTTATTCTAAAGGGTGGGGGATGAAATCACCCAGTGAGAGCCACCTAAGCTCTACCTCGACACCTTCCCTTGGGCCGTCATGGGAGGCCACCTCTGTGCCCGTTGCCTTTGCCGCCTCCATGCGTGAGCCGCCCTCCATGCTGAGACCCGCTTTGAGCCCGCCAGCCTCTTCGCCAAGCGGCTGGTGCTCATAAAGTGAAGGAGCTACTGACAAGGGTGATAGAATGAGGGAGCATAGCAGGGACAACCACGTGAAGTCCCGAGAACAAAAATAGTTCTTTCCTGTAGTATACTGGCTGGTGCCCATGCCAATCACCTCACCTTCATCTAGAAAGAGGCCCCCTTCAGCAGACACTGTCGCTCAAGGCACCACAGAGTCAGTGGGAGGGGGTTTGGGAGTGCCAGCCTCTGAGCTGGAGTCTTCGTCTGGCACCCCAAAGCAAGGTGGATCCCTTCCAGGGCCATTGGATGGGCACTCACGCGTGCATGCTTCGCTGAATGACTTGGCAAAGTCTCCAGAGCATGAGGTACCGAAGGCAACGAGGCCATCGAAAAACTTACCGAAGGACCCATGGCCCCTGCCTCCATAGGGCCTGCAGGGGTAGGTGCACCGGTGGCCTGGTCTTTGCCTGTATCCGTGAGGCGCTCCATATCAAGGGATGCCCCATCCCTCATCACCACGCTAGAGTTTAGCACGTTGATGATGTGTAAGTCCCCATCGTCAGTACCATTTGAGTCATCGTCGTCATCACCATCCTCCTCACCATCTTCACTCTCCCCATCCCCTATCTCAGAATCATCGGGATCGTCAAGTTCATCTAGGCAGGTCTTCGACCCAGCGGGGCCACTGGGAGGGGTGCAAATACAAAGCACAGTAGCGAGAGCCGAGGCTTATCCCCCTTGCTCACCTAGATCCTCACTGTCGATAATGCCTTCACCGTCCTAGTTGCCTGCATCGTGCCCCCAACCTTCGCTCAAGGCAGGCATGGGCTGTTCAGGCATGGTAATCCCTAGGGCATCGCACACATGGTTAATGGCCTCCATGGTCACTAAAGCTCGGAGGCCGTGCTCCTTAATGATATACGGCCCCAGGAACATGCACAAAGCATGCTATGCCTCTGCCAGCAACAACACTACAAACGAATGGGATTAGCCATAGTAGAAACTATGTGGGCTAGTGAAATTGCTAGAGCACATAACAAATTACTGGGACCCGTAGGCTTCATCAGCGTTGTTAGCGAGGGGCGGATGTCATGCATTTAGGCAGGGCCCATCCGCACCTCCCATTGGTGAGACAACAAGGACAGGCAAAGCATGCATAACTCTTTAGTGCAGTCATGCATGTTAAGTCGAAGGGCAACCGAGTGGAGCCTCCGGAGTCGTGTCTCGTCATCACGATCAAGCACCATGGCGGGAGATTGGATGAAGTCCATGAGGTGGCTGGTGAAGCAGAGGCTGCTATCATGTTCGATTTTATGATAGAACTAACGCTCCATCCAATGGGACTCCCTCTTCATCCGCATTGAGTTGGAGGGGAAGTCTTTTGAAGAAGGGATGTGGAGCTATAGACTAACATTGCAAAGGTTGGAGAACTGACTAGGCCTAGGGTGCTTTGGCTGGTAGTGTGCATCATGAAGGGACATGAACACTATCGTGTGAGGATAGGTGCCCTTCAAGCGGCCCGCTTAGGAGTATACGGCTAGGCGTGCAATGGTGTTCGGTGTTAATTGCTGGAGCTCCAATTCATATAGCTGTAGTAGGTCACCAACAAAGTGCATGGAGGGAATGCGGAGCCCAACATCGAAGTACATGGTGAACATGATGATCTTGCCCTCCCACAGCCATGGCTTGACCTCCTCGCTGTTACGTATAATATGACGATGGCCCGATCTTCCGAGAGGTACTGATAAGTCGATTGTGGAGATCACGACGTTGATGATCTAAAGGCTCCGACCAAAACAGATCGATCCCCTCGCAATCACTACACCACTGCTCCGATGGTTATCAAGAAGGCTATCTCCTACAAATGAATCGAGAACATAAGCAAGAGAGTAAAATATACAATCTGCAATTGTATTGCGAATAAAGATTAAGTTCACAAGTTGGGGTTCCTCAACCGGACGTGCGGTGAGACTGCTAAGCAGAATAAACTCTTAAGAAAAACCCGAGGAAAACTAAAGGGGTGCGACCTCCTTAAATAGGGGAGGGGGAAGCTGCACCTAACTAATATAAGGGGGTGTGGTACTATTGAGGGTTGTCCAACACACTTGGAAGCCGAACAGGACTCGATTACAAGGCACAAGGCCCACTTTGACTCGGACTGGAAAAATAGCACACATTGTTTTGCAGTTTCTGATCGGCTCGGATGGAATTTTGAGGCAAGGCCAGATTCATCTGAAAGTAGACTTTAAAATCTTTCCAATGAGTACTCACGGGCCCTGAAAAACCTTCTGGATCAAAAGTTATGGCCGTTTTAAGTAAGCACTATCAAGCAGTCCGAATCTGAGTTGAACTCGCGAATATGAGTTGGATTGCGCTTGATGATTCCACTTCTACATTTGAGCTCGTGTGGTTCTTCTCCATGGTTCCTATGAACAAGAAAATCACAAGTCTTAGGAAGTATCGAATTCTCAGTGGAAATATTATTGACTCCTAAAAACGAGTTTACCTGATAGTTGAGTTGACGAGCACGTGCCCGAGTAATTAGACCTTGCCCATCATTCATGGAAACAGTAAGAGGAGTGTTCATATCAGTAAAAGTGATGTCCTCATCAAGGTAGGTGGATGGCTTGACGAGAGACGATTTGCTGTCATGAACAAGGGATTCCACCACATACTCCTAGACGATTGACAAACACAGCGTGTTCACGTACGCGTTGCTATACTTCCTCGATGCCTTCCACTGCTTGCCAATGGCCTCCTTTGTACACTCCTCCCCACCACCCAGACTGCTCAATGCAACTGATGCCGTGCTACTGCCACGATGATCACCCACATGCACCATTACGCCGATGTAGTGCACAATGGTAAGAGGACGAGCAAAAGGGAGCATCGGGAAGAAAGCAACACCAACAAGATCAACAGCGAACAATAGAGCAATGAGAAGGAAAACAAGTAGTAAATGGCAGAAATGGGGCATCGGGGCGCGCTTAAAAGGAAGACACAATAGCACCAATTAATGCCCGAGTAGCAGGTCAGAGAATCAAGGAGGCACACACCACGCCACGACTGGCGCAACGCCTCATCTCGCACAAACTAAAAAACCAACTATCACCACGTGTGCCTAGCAGCCATTGCCACACTCAATCGTGTCTCGTGGGTTGCACGTGAAAGCCTACTCATCATAGCTTTGGCGAGAATCCATACTGACGGCTTTCCAATGGGCCAAAAGGACGAAGGGGGCCAAGAGGTACCAGACATGGTCTCAGCCCACATAAAGTAGAGCCCCTTAACTATTAAAGGCTACTATTGGGGGAGTAGCCATCACCTTGACCCAGTCGACCCATGGCGCCAGTAGGATAGTCGGTCAGCCTGGTAGGAACCTATAAGAGGGAAATAGCATGTGTATCCCTATAAGTGTTGGCCTAGATAGGGGAATTTATATAACTCCGAGTAGAGAAAATGTCATGTTTATCCCTATAAGGGCACACCCGGGTATGGGTGTTTATGTAACAGGCCCCATGGTTATAAATATGTATCTGAGTGCGCTATGGAGAGGAGAGTGTTGGAAATGTAGGCAATATTTTAATTCCAAGTTCTAGTAGGAGACAAAAACAATATACTAGTGATGCACAACTAACTACTAACAGTAGGCTACTCATCATACTTCAGAATATACGCAAGAAAAATATAATATCAAAGTCGTACGAATACACGAACGACTTACTGTTGGGCTTGATGAAGAGCAGGAAGCAGCGCAGGCGTGATGCAGTGAAGATTCGATGCAGTGCAAGGTGTAGTAGGAGCGGTCACGCAAATACGCTGCCCAGAAACCTTATTGCCACCCCGTGCAGGTTCTCTCTAAGACAATAGTTCGGATATCCCGCTCTCCTCTCTTACCGTTGCACGCCGAGAAGAAAGGTCGACGAGATTCGAGTGCTCAACACTTCGTACAAGAGTGGAAGAAGACAATGGGAGAAAGGAATGGAGGAGTTCAGCCCCAAACCAGTCAAAAGAAGTAACCGACTCCATTATACACTAGTAACTGTTGATATTTGAATCAGATTAATGAAAATTAAACAGTCTCATAACCAGTCAAAAAGAGAGAGACGGTACAAGATTTAAAAAAAAACAAGGTGGACATGTCTGCCAAGTGACGCGCCACATCACGTCACGGCCGCGCGTCGCATGTCACAAGTTATACGATTTTCACGTGAAAATACGTAAATACACGCGCGCGCACGTGCGTGTGTGTGTTTAGCCAAAGCCATCCTCATACCATCCACTTCCATAATTCAAAAAGTGGAATGGGCTCCACATTATAAATTAGTCTCCCCCATTTTGCTTAGCAATATGGTACTAAACCTTGCATGCTTTAGAATTAAGGAAATGTGCCTCTATTATGGGCCTAATTTCAACAATCCCCTACCAATTACAAAGCAAGAAGCACATAGATGTTGAAAATATTATACTGAAGTGTTGTTTAATATACCAGTCTTATAATGTAAGTCCCGTACGGGTTAAACTTACACTTAGATTAGCAAGATTCATCTTCTCACAGCTAATGAATGGACTATACCTTGAATTCACAGCTTTTCGTAATCAGACTTCACTTGAAATCTCAACTGATACTAGGCTACCAATAAACCATGTCTAAATAGAGCATTATATGGTCATGCTCCCTTATCTACTCATGAGATTTCTAGAGAATGCCCTGTTCTCATGCCAAACAGTTAACCTCAAGTAGGTGTATTCTTTCTAAATATCCTGCAGGCTAATACATTTTTCCTCATTTGGACAATAGAATACATTAAGGCTTTATGCCAACCTTCCATACAGTTGAAAGTACTTTATTTATTAGAATATAAGTACAATCAATATGTACTCTCTTATTACAATATCAACTTATTTTTCTCATTACCTAAGTCACGGGATCTCTGATCAAGAAGGCATGGGTTACCATTGTGATGTAACTTAAAGGGGCCTCATTCCCATATCCATAAAAGCAACTGAAATCGCTTTCCGTGCTAATCCCTTTGTAAAAGGGCCTGTCAGATTTTTCTCAGTGTTAATATAGTTCATAGCTATCACTCCGGAGTTTCTCAATTTTCTGACAGATTTAAACCTCCGCTTCATATGTCTAGAGGATTTCATATTATCATTTATACTTGTGACTTTGGCCAACACAGTTTGATTATCACAGTACATCAAGATTGCCGGTATTGATTTCTCAACCAACGGCAAGTCTATCAGAAGATCTCTTAGCCATTCAGCCTCAACAATGGCTGTGTCAAGTGCTACAAGTTTCGCACCAGCTAATATAGTCTGTTTACAAGACCTCCATGAAACTACAGCACCAGCTAAAGTAAACACATAACAACTTGTAGCTTTGATATCATCAACATTAGAGATCCAATTAGAGTCACTATACCCTTCTAATACAGAAGGGTATTTAGTATAATGAATTCCATAAGATGTTGTGCCCCTCAAGTAGCGCAACACTCTTTCAAGTGCCTCTAGTGATCATATCCTGGATTAAAAGTAAACCGACTTAATTTGCTCACAGCAAATGAAATATCAGGTCTAGTGGCACCAACTAAATACATGAGTGATCCAATAATTTGTGAATATCTCAATTGATCTTTTCCTAGTCCCTGGTTTTTTCGTAGTTTAATACTTGCATCATAGGGTGTTGGAGAAATTTTACAGTTTTCAAAGCCGAACCGGCTCAATATTTTCTTAGTATAATGGGATTGATTCAAAGTAATCACATCCTCATTCTTTATCAATTTAATATTTAGAATGACATCTGCCTCTCCTAAGTCTTTCATATCAAAACATCGGGATAGAAAAGATTTGACCTCGTCAATTACGGTAGTGTTTGTTCTATGTCATCTACATACAAACACAAGATCACTCCTCGACCCCCACCATAGCGGTAATATACACATTTATCAGCTTCATTCACAATAAAGCCAGCGGTTGTCAAAGTCTTATCAAACTTTTCGTGCCATTGTTTAAGTGCTTGATTTAAACCATATAAGGATTTTAATAATCCGCATACCTTATTTTTCTGTCTAGAAATCATAAAACCATTAGGTTGATCCATATAGATTTCTTCCTCCAACTCTCCATTAAGGAACACTGTCTTCACGTCTATTTGATGAACATGCAGACCATCGGAAGATGCTAACGCAAGAAACACTTTGATGGTGGTTAATTCTAGAATAATACAATCGACTGTTTTTGATCCAAGTTTTCTCTTTTTCTGCAATGGTATATCGACTTTTGCCAAACACCCCCAAGTTTGCAGAAAATTAACATTAGATTTTCTCCCCTTCCATCCCTCATATGGAGTAATTTCACTCCTTTTAGTGATTACTCTGTTTAGGACGAAAGTTGTTGTCAATATAGATTTACAACCTTGTGGCTACAGACCAAACTGAGAGAGAGGGGTATGGTAGTGGAGAGTTAGGTGACCAAATGTCGGGACCCGGAACAACAACTCCGAGCCCCTCTGTGTAAATCGCACTATCCCAGGAAAAGCTAGTGCACACAGGTTTAACAGCAATGTATATCATGCAAAAATAACCACGAGATATTATTAAACGAAAATACGGCCTTAAGGCCAAGTCTTACAATAAGGCGCAAGGCCAACAAAATAAACAAAAGCAAAGGGAAAGAAGGTAAAGGTGGCAAAGACACCCATCCACCTCCCACAGCGAATGATCGTAAGACGCGTCCTACTCATTGAAGTAGTCCTCACCGTCGTAGTCGCCTCAAGTCCGCAACAGATTTAGCAAGGTGAGTCTGTATACTCCCAAGGTAAGCAAGTAAATGCTTACGCAAGTTACACCAGAAATATAACGAGTTGATGCAAGCATAAGGGATTTCAAAGGAAGCTTAATAGGGTAATGTGCGGAAAGCAATACTTGAATTTAAATACAATAACGTAAATACGAAAAGCTGAATTTTAATACAATTATATGAAACATTGTTTTTAACAAGTAATACCGTTAGTGTAGGCTCCAACCCACACTAACCTATCCACGGAATCCACCGCACCATTACCAAATCCAACGCTTGTTTTGCCAAAACCAAGTTTTATGAAAGTTCAAGTCTAATCTGTGAAGACTCTACTCAAGATGTCCATGACCGTGGACACGGCTATCCGATAGTTTGTTACTCTGCAGAGGTGTACAGCTTTACCCACAAGACATTCCCTCTCACTTGAGCCACGCGATCAACACACCGCCTTAGGTGTGCGGCGGAGAGTTCATGACAAGGTCGTTCGATGATTCATAGCCAACATAATCACGCCGCCACTAAGGTTTCACCACAACTCGAATCCACGAGTTGGAGCCCCCTCTGGTGCCATGTGAGACTTCCCACAGCCTACGCCGCGCTCACATTCAGCCTATAGCGAGACTATTATTGGAACTTCACAAATTACTTAGCCAGGTCCGTCCCATACCGGACTTGTGGTAGTACGAAGTGACTTCGTAAAATAATTCACAGAAACGGTCCTTAAGTTGATTTAGGCTCAACCACATACCCCCGTGCACGATAATCAACCAGGTGTCACCAAACACGAGGCATACCGGCACCCACCACCTAACCATTAGCCTAAGTCCAAAACATGTTTGCTATTTTCATTTTTAAATAATTTCCGTAAAACCACCCTTGACTCACCGAAGTCAAGATATCAATTTTCAAAGTCCGTCATTTCATGTGAAAGATTGATCCCACCTAAAATTATACTAAGCCAGGCTAAGCATTGCTATAAAAATTTCTAACCAATACCATAGTAGTAACTAGTTTTCAGCTAGGGTGACAAGGTATATGAATTCAAGATTCAAATTGGCCATATACAAAGGATCATGGGTATATCTAAAATTCAAATCAAATTTGAATTACATTTGAATAAAGATACGCATGCATATACAGTAAAACAATATAAATAATTTAAAATATTAGGTTCAACATGGTCCTGCTGCGATTCGTCGAATTCAAACTCTCCGGAATCGTCAATATCTAACGAAATAATCAATTCAAAGCAAATTCAAAACAAAAATTCAAATGAAATCCAAACAACTTCCAAAAAATTATAAAATAAACTGGGAGACAGCATTTTGAATTTTGGATCTGGGTCAACAATTTTTAAAAGGAATTGAGGCTTTTAAAAGAAGTTGGAAGTTTTAATTTAAATTTAAACCTTGGAATTACAAAATATATTCAAATCAAATTTAAATAAATTTCAAAATTTCAAAATTATTCCAGAAATGGATAGATCATGATTTTAGAAAAATTTAGAAATTTGAATGGGTCAATTTGGAATTAAAATGCAAAAGTTATAGCCTTCCAAAGTTTGAATTCAAAATAAAAGAAAAAGGGTATTTTCTGGATTTATTTTTAAACCGAAAAGGATTTATGACGTCAGCGCGAATTATTTCTCTAAAGGAAATTATAGATTATGACGTCAGCCCTAGGATTAATATATTCTGCGCAGAGGTCGACAGTGGGGCCCGGTGTCATGGACCGAGTCCATGGACCCGAGGAAGGGTGAGGTGGCGGCGCGCGCGCTGGGAACGGATGGCGCCGACGTGGCGCCACGGGGCTGCCGTGTGGTCGCGCGTGGCGCCACGCCACGGCTTTATGCCGACGCATGGCGGCGCGCGCGAGGTGGCGGCGTGCGGGTGGCGCCGGCGTGGCGCCGACCGCCGCCATCGCTACCACGCCGCCAACTCGGCCCGACGGGCTGACGTGGCCTGGCTGGCGGCGGCGGCGCTCGGGGCCCGATGGTCGCCGGAGCTCCGGTGAGCGGCGGCGCCGGCCGATGGTATCAAAATGACGAGGAGGACGCGGGGAGTGCATCGGTACCTTGCGCGGAGGCCGAGGATGACCGGAGAGGAAAATCGGTGGAGGGGGGCGGCGGTCGGAGAAGGGTTCACGGCGGCGGAGAGGTTCCGGTGACGCAGCAGCTCGGGGGAGTGGTCGCCGAGGATCGCCTGGGCACCAGCAAGGTTGGGGAGGCGTCGGCGAGGGGCGAGGGGGCTTGAGCCGGCCGGAATCGCTCGCCGGAGTAGCTGGAGCCGGCGGAGGGAAATCGGGCGCAGGGGGGCTCCGAGGCTCAATGATGTGAATTGGAGGCACGGGGAGCGGCGGTGTGGGGAGGGGAACCTCGGGGTGCGGGTTTTATAGGTCGGGGAGGGGGTAACGGCCGCGCACAACCCGCCGGTTTTGAAACGGACGGGGAGGTTGAATGCGCCGGCGAAGGGGGGCGTGATTGGGGGACTTTATGCCTGCAACGGACGGGGGAGGGCGTTAATTGGAATCTGCGGTAATGCGGGGAAGTGAATCGGCAAGAAACCGAAGCTTTCAAAGCTTCGGTTTTCAATCAATGGCGGCGGCAGCGGCGGCGATCGCGCGAGGAAGAAAGGAAAGGGGCGGGGATGAAGGACCAAACAGGTGGGGCCCGCACGTCAGCGAGAGAAGAAAAAGAGAAGGGCGGGGAGGCGATGGTTGGATCCGCGACGCGTGGCGAGTGGAAAATATCGGGACCGCTGGCGCGTTGCGAAGGGGTAAGTGAACGGGAACGGCCGAGATCTCATCCGACAACAGGGATCGGATCGGGGCCGGTCAGTGCATTAAGTGGGAGGGGGCGGTTGAGATCGGGTACGGCAACAGTGGACGGCGTGGATTAAGCCACGCGTCTATCGGAGGGGAGAACGAAGCGGGCGAAGCGGTAAGTCGCGGCGAGCGGCGGGGATTGAACCGGACGGAAGAGCGGACGGCTAGATACGCGACACGCGTCGCGAGCGGAGGGAGGGAAGGCGGGGGAGAGGGTTTAAATCAGATCAGACGGCTGAGGGGAAATCCGGCGGGCGGAGGGGACGCCGATGCTTGATACCTGGCGGCCGGGTGGGGTTTTTGGGATTTTCTTTCTTTTTGATTTTCCAGAAATGCTATTAAGCTTTAGAAAGCTCAGAAAAATACCAAATAAATTTTGAAAAATCCAGACAATTCAGAGAACTATCTGGAGCTATTCTAGACTTAATAAAAATATTTCCCACTCATTTTAACAAGTATAATTTGCAAAGGTACAATTTGATTTTAAAGGAAAGGTTTTAATTCCTTCTAAAATCTCGAAAAATTAATATAATCTCATATTTGACTTAAGGAAGCTAAAATACATTTGTTTTAATATTCAGTAATGCAATAAATTCATTTTTGACTTTTATAAATTAAAGTTTATGATTTTTCTCAAATCAGGATTTTAACATAACTCCAGAAAATCCAATAAATTCCAGATTTGATTTTCAATAAAGGAACAAAATTTTGGGATGTTACAAACCTACCCCCCTTAAAGGAAATCTCGCCCTCGAGATTTGCACTGGCTAGCAAAAGAGATGGGGATGGCTGATCTTTAAATCTTCTTCGCTCCCGGTGGCTTCGTCTTGGTGTGGTTGCTCCACCGAACTTTGCGTAACTCGATGGTCTTCCTTCAGTCCGACGCTCACTGTATCTCGAGAATCTTGATTGGTTGCTCCTGATAGGTGAGGTCATCCTAGAGGTCCAAGGTTTCCAGTGCGGCTTGCTCTATGGGTACTCGGAGGCACTTCTTTAACTGTGAAATATGAAAGGCATTGTGCACCCCTGACATGCTTGGCGGCAAGTCTAATTGATATGCGACTGCACCTCTTCGGTCCAGAATCTTGAAAGGGCCCACATATCGGGGTGCTAGCTTCCCTCTAACTTGAAATCTTTTCACACCTCTGAGTGGGGATACTCTAAGATAGACATAGTCCCCGACCTCGAAGGTCAGGTCTCGACGATGGTTATCCGCATAGCTCTTCTGTCGAGACTGGGCTATCTTTAGTCTGTCTCTGATCTTCTTCACTTGATCTTCTGCGTCTTGTAGCAGGTTTGGTCCAGTTTCTTGGGGTTCACCTTGCTGATCCCAAAGCAAGGGGGTCCTGCACTTTCGACCATACAAGGCTTCAAGGGTGCCATCTGCAGATCGGCTTGGTAGTTTGTTATTGTACGAGAATTCCGCATAGGGCGTTGAACGGTCCCAACTGTTCCCAAATCCAGCGCATAAGCCCTTAGCATATTCTCGAGTATCCGATTAACTCTTTCTGCTTGACCGTCTGTGCGGGATGGTAAGCGTCTCAAACCGAAGCATTACCCAATTCTTCATGCGACCTTTGCCAAAATCGAAAGTAAACCGACTACCTCGATCCGACACTATCTTCTTGGGTACGCCATACAGCACACAATTCGAGACATGTCTGACTTCACCAACTTGCTTCTGAATAAGTGGTCTTGACTGGTATGAAGTGAGCCACTTTAGTCAATCGGTCTATGATTACCCAAATTGAATCATAACCCGATTGCGTCCTTGGGAGTCCGGTTATGAAATCCACACCGATTTCTTCCCACTTCCATTCTGGAATCGGCAATAGTTGCAAGAGTCCCGCTGGCCTCTGATGTTCAGCTTT
Source organism: Melocanna baccifera (assembly GCA_036346265.1). NCBI lineage: Eukaryota > Viridiplantae > Streptophyta > Magnoliopsida > Poales > Poaceae > Melocanna > Melocanna baccifera. Next base: position 23,873,530 of record CM070679.1, read on the forward strand.
GACTCGTTGACAGGTGTCGCAGGCTTCAATGAACTCTGCGATTTCCCTTTTCATACTAACCCACCAATATCTTTCCCTCAGATCCTGGTACATCTTGGTACGACCTGGGTGGATTGAGTATGGGGTATCATGAGCCTCTTTCAGAATCAGGTTTTTGATTTCCTGATTATTCGGCACACAGATGCGGTTCTTGAACTAAACCGTGCCATGCTCATCTTCGCTGAATCCTGGTGCTTTGCCTCTTCTCATATTATTCTGGATTTCTTGAATATCCTCGTCCACAATCTGAGCTTCCTTAATTTGATCGGGCAAGCTGTGTCGCACTTCCAAAGGTGGTGAGGGTGCTTGGTCCCATTGGGTTTAGACTTAGACGGGCGACTCCCTCCTGAAGTCGGGTCTGGTCTTCTTCCGAAATCACCATGTTTGCATAAGACTTCCTGCTTAAGGCATCGGCTACCACATTCGCTTTTCCGGGGTGGTAATGTATACCGATGTCGTAGTCCTTTATCAACTCCAACCATCTTCGCTGCCTCAGGTTGAGTTCTGCCTGGGTGAAGATATACTTCAAACTCTTATGGTCCGTGTATACTTCACAACGGTTACCAATAAGATAGTGGCCCCTCACCGAGGACAGGCTACGTCATTTACATGATTTACAACCTTCTCAGCAGGCTAGCTGGGTTTAGGTGGGGGCCACCCCTACAACAGTAGTGTATTGCATCACAATAAAAGTTAGAAAATATCTTTTACCTCCTTTTGTTAATAGTCCATTCATTTCACACAAATCTGAATGAATAAGATCTAACGGTGCCAAGTTCTTTTCATCCTCTAATCCTTTAAAGGGTTTTCGAGGCTATCTTGCTTGCACACATGACTGGCATTTTGATCCTTTGACAATTTCATATTTTAGAATTAAATCTAATTTGGACATTCTCACAATACTATCAAAGCCAATATGACAGAAACGGAAATGCCAAACATTTGCTTCATATTTATTTAAATTTATTACAACATTCAGATTATAACAATACTCTAAAGTACTTAGGCGGAACAAGCATCTGCTCTCATAACCTTTACCAACAAATGCTCCGAACTTAGACAATACAATTTTATTTGACTCAAAAACTAGCTTATAACCATCCCTACATAGAAGAGAACTACTAATGAGGTTCTTCTTTATTGTAGGAGCATGCTGCTCGTTCTTCAAATGGACAATCTTCCCTGAAGTAAGCTTCAGATTCACCGTGCCAACACCAAGAGCAGAAGCATGCGAGCCGTTTCCATTAGGACAGAGGAAGCAATCAGTGGATTGTGAAGGATCGGAAATGGCAACAGAGGGGGGTGAATTGTGCCTTCAATTCGCCCCAAGTACTCACTTAAATCTCTCCTCCAATAGCTATAGGAGCTATGAAGCGAGAAGATAATTGCTTACTAGAAATCAACAGACCAGATCAAAAGATGAAGCGAAGGACCGACAACAGTTCACTAAACAAAGTAAAGAGCAATCTCAGTTGACAAACTGCCATCAACACCATACATGGCCGAAAGCTGCCGAACTTGTAGTAAATAGAGAGAGTTACTACTTCAGTTCAAAGTTCTGCAGGGACTAGAGATTTTGACACTGCTCAACAAGGCCCAACAGTCGAGAGCAAAACAAAACTAGAGTAGCAGCCGAAAATCATAGAATGAAACACTACTGAGCTCCCAAAATAAAGCACGTAATCTGAGACTGATATCTAACTAAAACTACAGGTAAACTTGGATATTAAAAAGGAAACACAACAAATAGAAACTAGAGAAATAAAAACTGAAAACTACTAATTGAAATCTGTCGGCAGAGAAGCCTAAAAACAAGGAGGCATTTCTTTAATAGAAAGCAAACCGAAAGTTTGGTGCATGCTACCCGAAAACTGAAATATGAAAACTGAAAAGCTGCAGCTAGAGCACTCGGCTGAACAAAGGGTTAACTGAACCAAAAATTTGCAGACTTGAAAGTGTCAAAAACTTGCTGGCCAAACAGTAGCCCCCTAGCAACCGAAAAACAACAAAGCAGTAGGCAGACTGCAGATCAAAGAGAAAAGAAACTGCACAAAAGCATGCCAAAATGAAAAGAAATTGCACTTCTTCTTTGAAAAGGATCGATCGCACTCAGAATTGAGCTGGCCAAAAAAGAACAGGGGGGCAAGAACTGGAATTCTGCACAACAAGAACTAACCAAGAGAACTAAAGACAAAAATTGCAGCCTGCAGAGACAAAAACCAAACTGAGAACTGGCTGCATCAACTGAAAATCAGCAGGGAAACACAAGAAAATGCACAGCAACTGCAGTAGCCAAACAGCCAATAAAATAACAGCACCAGCAGTAGCCAAAAGAACATCAAGAGCACTGCTAATTTCTCAGAAAACTGAACCGAGACTGCAGTGAATAGAATCAGCACTTAAAATCAGATTGACAAGACTTAAGAACTAAAAAGGAGCCTCCGAAACTAGCAGCAGTAAACAATGATTTAACTCTTTGCTTTTGGGAAGAGCTGGCCAAGAGACGTTGTGGTGATTCCCCGTTCAAAGCAAGAGAAAATTATAGCTACTAGAACAAGAACTTAAAAAGAATCAAAAGGAGAGAACAAAGAGCCAGCTCATCTCAAACACAAGAAGTTTCTCACAATGAAACAAAGAGAGATGAATGATTCATATAGATGAATGATTACAAAGATTGTTTACATCCATCTCTCCCACCTCTTACTCAAAAACACACACATGGAGAGAAATAAAAACCTAATACTTCATACCACACTCTCTCAAGAACATATGCCCGCACATGGAGAGAAAAATTTAGCACTCATGGAGCACAAGTATTAGAGAAAACCCTAACACTCACACCTTTCTATCTCTCACCCTCTCCCACTAGAGAGCACCTTTATTTATAGCCTCCACTAATGGGTTTACAAACCACTTTACTCATTAGGTCACAACAACTCATAGCACTTTATCCATTATCACCTAACCAAATCCACTTCCTTTTGTGCAGGCCTACGCATTTACCAAAATGTCACTCCTGCACCTTTCGGGAAATTTTCTCCTTTCTTGCCGTCCAAGCTTCGTGCAACCATTTCGAGTCCTCGCCGTCTTCGACACATCCGACCGCTCTGACCTCAGCACCGCCTGTGCCTAGTCCGGTCACCCCGTGTCTCACCACGACTCTGTCTCAAAGTCCTGCAGCCATCACAGACAAGAAAACATATCACATAGCACCGCCTAAAATATTATAATCAAACATTAGCACCAGTAGATAGTACAAAATGCCTGAAATAAACTTAAACTTTCTAGAGCACGTGTCAATTACTCATCACACACACGGGGTTACCTCCACATGGTCTCTCAGATTGATATGCTGAAAAAACAATAGGTGGATTACCATACCCTCCTGAAATCGAGGCCTTATGATCACGATGACAGCCTTCTTTTTTGGCTGTTCACCATCTCTGATTTTGCGGAAGCGATAGTCCTTTGTCATATGACCATTTTTTTCGCACACAAAGCAGGCGACGTCCTTCAAATCGTTTTTCTCAGTTTTCTTCTTCTTAAAGCTAGTTGTCTTATTCGGTATGTTGGATTTGTACTTCTTTGCTACAGTCTTTATCTCAATGAAGTTTGCATTGTTCTGGCCAGAGGTGCTTGGTGCATCCTTTGCTCTTACTTTTTCTTCCACATCGAGGGTAGCAATGAGATCCTCAATAGAAATCTCTTCCCTCTTATGTTTCAGGTTAGTGGCAAAATCCCGCCATGAAGGAGGGAGTTTAGCAACAATGCCTGCAGCCATAAACTTAAGAGGTAACACACAGCCCAGGTGCGCAATCTCACCGACTAGTAGCTGGAGGTCATGAGCTTGTCCAACTATAGATTTAGCCTCGTCCAACTATAGATTTAGCCTCGTCCACGCTATAGTCGAAAAACTGCTCACACATGTAGAGCCAGCGACCAGTCTCTGTCTCTGCATATTTGTGCTCTAGTGCATCCCACAACTCTGTGGTGGACTTGTAGTCCATGTATAAGTTGTCTGTGGAATTCACCCACAGTAACAATATTTTCCAAAGCACTCTAGATAAAGAAGGATAGTGAGATGCTAGAAAAATCAATTATAAGAATGGCTGAGTATTAGATACTTACATTTATGCTCGTTCGAGCAAACTTGGCAAATACTCGTTTGTTCTGGTTTAGAGTGCTACAAACTCAAGAATGACTCATTTGTTCAAGTATTTGGTCTTTTCGAAATTAAGCAAATTTAGCACAATTGACATTTTTAAAATATATTTTTGGCTTTATCTTAGCAAAGTAAGTCCTGGACTAGGAGCCATCCACAACTACCTCCTAAGCTTCAACCATTCTCACAAATTTTATTTTCTTAGCCATGTGCTAGATCTCAAGCCTTATGCGATCACTCCAAGCGAGAAGCTTAAGAAGGTGATCTTGGTCAACCAAAACTCCCCCTAAGTTCATGCCTAGTGCAATGGCACGCAGTCTCATGAGAAAGAATTGGTGAGATCAGTTTTTTCGCACAAAAGAGATCATTTGCTTTTGCTAAGTGTAGTTCTAGACCAAGGGTTTAATGACAATTTATGCTTCATAAAGGAACTAGCATAGCTCAATCTAAAGCTCAATAAAGATTCAAGACTCAACTAAACCTATTTGACATGGCATGAATTATAAAAGGATAACTAAAGACAGACTAGTCTCAAGAGCTACCATGACATGAATTAGTTCAAGTTATGCAATTTTTAATCACTTTATCATGGCAAAGACTAGTCTACACATATTAAGATCTAGAAGCTCCCAAAAGAACTTCCCCTGAACCAAAGCAATAAACCGAGAAGCTGGAAAGAAAACATAAAAGGCAGTCCTTAAAACATAGATAAGATATAAAGGATACTAGGGCTCAGACTGACTCTCATCTACCCCATATGACTCTAAGACTATCAGCTGCTCTTCTAACACACTAAGGAGCAAACACATTCCCTATCCACCCAAGGGTGGCCCAACCCTTGCTAGAACCTATAGGAAGTAAGTGAGCTCAACCTAGTGAGCAGAGAGACAGCTAATAAGCAGCATCCTAGAATCACAATATAAGAGGAAGAAGTCTCAAGCAACTAGGCGAGAAAACCACTCTAATCTATGCTAGAAGGACTAACCCAAATGCACCCTTATGCAATGCAATTAAGAGAGATAGAAGCATGTAAACATGATAAAAATTGAAGCACAAAGCTTCCCCTCACAACAGTCCACGAGAACAGACCACCCCAAGCTCTCCTCGCAAGGCTTGGTAAAGATATAAGCCAACTGGTGGTCACTCTCTACAAACTGGAGCACTATGTCACCCTTCTCCACATGGTCTCGAAGAAAGTGAAACCTGATGTCAATGTGCTTGGTCCGAGAGTGCTGCACTGGGTTCTTGGCAATGTTAATGGCAGAAGTGTTATCACAAAAGAGTGGAACACTATCTATCACTAACCCAAAGTTCCGCAGGGTCGAAGCCATCCAAAGTATCTGGCTGCAGCAACTAGTGGCAGCAACATACTCGGCCTCTGTGGTGGACTGTGCAACACCGGACTGTTTCCTGGAAGACCAAGAAACAACAGAAGTGCCAATGAATTGGCAGGTGCTAGAAGTGCTCTTCCTGTCTATCCTACAGCCAGCAAAGTTTGCATCGGAGTAGGCTCTGAGGGAAAGACAAGAAGAGGAAGAGTACCAAATACCATAATCTATGGTAGCTCGAAGGTACCGAAAGATGTGTTTCACCGCCTAGCGGTAAGATACGCGAGGAGAAGCCTGAAATCGAGCACATAGATATATAGAGAAGTGTATGTCCGGTCTCGAGGCAGTAAGGTACAAGAGGGAACCAATCATGCTTCTAAACTCCTTTTAATCAACTAGCTCGCCATCCTCATCTGGATCGAGTGAAGCAGATGATGCCACCGGAGTTGACACTGGCTTGCCATCACTCATGTCAAAGTGCTTCAGGAGGTCTCGAGTGTACTTGCCCTGATACAAGAAGGTACCTTCCCAAGTCTGCTTGATCTGGAATCCAAGGAAGAAGGTCAACTCACCCATCATGCTCATCTCAAATTTTGTGCTCATGACATCCGAGAACTGAGAAACGAGAGCATGAGAGGTGCCGCCAAAGATAATGTTATCCACATAAATCTGGATGAGTAGAAGGTCATTGCCATGCCTGCGAATGAAGAAGGTCTTATCTACCTTACCCATCTCAAACCTATGACTCAACAGATAGGACTTAAGCCTCTGATGCCAAACTCTAGGGGCTTGCTTAAGTCCATACAGGACTTTAGAAAGCTTGTAGACATAGTTTGGGTATTTGGGGTTCTCGAAACCTGGAGGCTACCTAACATAGACCTCTTCCTCAATATACCCATTGAGGAAGGCACTCTTGACATCCATCTGGTAAAGCTTGAAGTCCTTAGACGCTGTGAAAGCAAGTAAGATTCTAATGGCTTCTAGCCTAGCTACAGAGGTAAAGGTCTCCTCAAAATCTAAACCCTCAACTTGGGAGAAACCCTGAGCTACCAATCTAGCCTTATTTCAAATGACTACCCCATCCTCACTCTGCTTGTTTTTGAACACCCACTTGGTACCTATGACATTATGACCTCTAGGGGGCTCGACAAGCGACTAGACCTTGTTCCTCTCAACATTTTCCAACTCCTCATGCATGGCATTGACCCAAGACTCATCAGAAAGAGCATGACTAACATCCTTGGGCTCGAAAGAAGCAACGAAGACTGAGTGGAGACAGAAGTGAGACATACCAGATTTTGAGCGTGTGACATGCTCAAAAAGATCTCCAATTATTTGCTCTAAAGGATGATATTCTCGAATTTTACGGGGAGATCCTTGATGAGAAGAAGGATGTCGGGACCCGGAACAACAACTCCAAGTCCCTCTGTGTAAATCGCACTATCCCAGGAAAAGCTAGTGCACACAGGGTTCATAGTAATGTATATCATGCAACAATCACCATTGAATATATTATTAAAAGAAAAAGTACGGCCTCAAGGCCAAGTCTTACAATATAGGGGCACAGGGCCAACGAAAGAAATAAAACAGCGGAAAGCAAATAAAGGTAGCAGAACAGCCCATCCAAATCCCACAGCGAATGATCGTAAGACGCGTCCTACTCGCTGAAGTAGTCCTCACCGTCGTAGTCGCCCTCGAAGTCTGGCAACAGATTAAGCAAGGTGAGTACGAGAGTACTCCCAACGTAAGCAAGCAAATGCTTACGCAAGTCACACCAGGAATTATAACAGAGTTGATGCGTGCATAATGGATATCAAGGGAAAGCTTAATAGGGCAATGTGCGGAAAGCAATACTTGAATTTAAATACAATAACGTAAATACGAAAAGCTGAACTTTAATACAGTATATGAAATATTGTTTGTAACAAGTATTATCGTTAGTGTAGGCTCCAACCTACACTAACCTATCCACGGGAATCCACCCGGACCAGAATCAAGACTGCCATTTGTTTGCTCAAAAACCAAGTTTACAAAATCCAAGTCTAATCTGTGATGACTTTACTCAGCATGTCCATGACCGTGACACGGCTATCTAGATAGGTTTTAACTCTGCAGAGGTGTACAACTTTACCCACAAGACATTCCCTCTCACTTGAGCCACGCGATAAACACACTGCCTTAGGTGTGCGGCGGAGAGTTCATGACAAGGCCGTTCCGATGATCCATCGCCAAAATAATCACGCCGCCACTAAGGTTTCACCACAACTCGAATCCACGAGTTGGAGCCCCCTCTGGTGCCATGTGAGACTTCCCACAGCCTACGCCGCGCTCACATTCAGCCTATAGCGAGACTATGTTTGGAACTTCATAAATTACTTAGCCAGGTCCGTCCCATACCGGACTTGTGGTAGTACGAAGTGACTTCGTAAAGTGAAACACAGAAACGGTCCTTAAGTGGATTTAGGCTCAACCACATACCCCCGTGCACGATAATCAACCAGGTGTCACCAAACACGAGGCATACCGGCACCCACCACCTAACCATTAGCCTAAGTCCAAATCATGTTTCTATCTTCATTTTTAAATAATTTTCATAAACCACCCTTGACTCTCCGAAGTCAAGGTTTCATTTCAAAACTAACATTTCATGTGAAATGGTTGATCCCACCTAAAGTTATATTAAGCCGGGCTAAGCATTTCTACAAAATTCCTAGTTAATACTATGGTACTAACTAGTTTTCAGCTAGGGTGACAAGGTATATGAAATCGGGATTTCAAATGGGCTATAATCAAAGGATTATGGGTATAACTAGCTTTAAAGCAAATTTAAATTATATTTGAGTAAAGATACGCATGCATATACAGTAAAACAATATAAATACATTTCAAATATTAGGTTCAACATGGTCAAAGGTGTAACTTGCCTTGATCGAAGTTTTGCTGCGATTCGTCGAATTCAAACTCTCCGGAATCGTCAATATCTAACGAAAAAGCCAATTCAAACCAAAATTCAAACGAAAACCAAATAACTTCCAAAAAGTATAAAATAAACTGGGAGACAGAATTTTGAATTTTGGATGTGGACTAACAATTCTTGGAAAGGAATTGAGGCTTTTAAAAGAAATTGGAAATTTTAATTTAAATTTAAATCTTGGGATTACAAAATATATTCAAAAAAATTTAAATAAATTTCAAAAATTGAAAATTATTCCAAAAATGGATAGATCATGATTTTAGAAAAATTTAGAAATTTTAATGGGTCAATTTGGAGTTAAAATGCAAAAGTTATAGCCTTCCAAAGTTTAAATTCAAAATAAAAGAAAAAGGGTATTTTCTGGATTTATTTTTAAACCGAAAAGGATTTATGACGTCAGCACGAATTATTTTCCGGTGAGCGGCGGCGCCGACCGAGGGTATCAAAATGTAGAGGGGAACGCAGGGAGTGCATCTGTACCTTGCGCGGAGGCCGAGGGTGACCGGAAAGGAGAATCGGCGGAGAGGGGCGGCGGCCGGAGAAGGGGTTCACGGCGGCGGGGAGCTCCGGTGGCGCACTTGCTTGGGAAGGAGGTTGCCGAGGGTCGCCTGGGCACCAGCTACGTCGGAGAGGCACCGGCGAGGAGCGGGGAAGCCCGAGGTGGCCGCGATTGCTCGCCGGAGTTGCTGGTGGCCGGCGGGGAAAATCGAGCGCGGGGAGGTCTCCGAGGCTTGGATTTCTGAATTAGAGGCAAAGGGGGTAGCGGTGTGGGTAGAAGGTGCTCGGGGAGGCCTTTTTATAGGCGGGGAGGGGTGTTAACCGTCGCGCGCAACTCGCCGGATTCGGGAAATTAACGCGACGGTGAAGGAGGGCGTAATTGGGAGGAATTAAGCCTGTAACGGACGCGGTGGAGTGGCTATTTGAATGTGCCGTGGCGCGGGGGATTAATTTGGCAAGAAACCGAAGCTTTCATAGCTTCGGTTTTTTAATCAATGGCGGCGGCGGCGGCGGAGATCGCGCGGGGAAGAAAGGAGGTGGCGGGGACGAAGGACCTGACAGGTAGGGCCCGCGGGTCAGTGAGAGAAGAAAATTGGGAAAGGGTTGGGGTGACGGTCGGATTTGCGACGTGTGGCATGGGGAGGAGATCGGGACCGTCGGGCACTGCGCGAAGGGGTAAGTGAACGTGAACGGCCCCAATTTGATCCGACAATCGCGAGAGAATCCGGGCTGGTGAGGCGTTTAAGTGGTGGGGAACGATCGAGATTGTTTTCGGCAATAGAGGGCGGTGTGGATCGCGCCACGTGCCGGGCGAAGGAAAGAGGAGCCGCGGCGTAAGTACAACGGCGGTGGAGATTGAGTCAGGTGGGGGAGTGAACGGCCCGATGCACGACACGCGTCGCGAGTGGAGAGAGGGAAGGCGGGGAGAGGGTTAAGTTAGATCGGACGGCTGAGGGGGAATCCAGCGGGCGGAGGGGGCTCCGATGGCTGACACGCGGCAGCCGGAGGGAGTTTTAGGATTTTCATTTTCTTTTTGATTTCCAGAAATGCTATTTAGCTTTAGAAAACTCAGAAAAATACCAAATAAAATTTGAAAAATCCAGAAAAATTCAGAGAACCTTCTGGGACTAATTGGGACTTAATAAAAATATTTTCCACCCAATTTGATAAGTATATTTTGAAAAAGCACAATTTGACTTAAGAGGGAAGTTTTTAATTCTTTATAAAATTCTGAAAATTAATATAATTACAGATTTGACTTTAGGAAAGTGAAATACATTTGTTTGATTTACAAGAAATGCAATGAACTTAATTTGATCTTTTAATAATGAAGTTTTTAATTTTCTTTAAACCAGACTTTGAAATAAACTCAGAAAATCCAATAAATTCGAATGATTTTCATAAAGGAATAAAATTTTTGGGATGTTACAAACATACCCCCCTTAAAGAAATCTCGCCCTCGAGATTTGCACCGGCTAGCAAAAGAGATGGGGATGGCTGGCCTTTAAATCTTCTTCTCGCTCCTAGGTGGCTTCGTCTTCGGTGTGGTTGCTCCACTGAACCTTGCAGAATTTTATGGTCTTCCTTCTAGTCTGACGCTCTGCTGTCTCGAGAATCTTGATTGGTTGCTCTTGGTAGGTGAGATCATCCTGAAGGTCCAGAGTTTCTAATGCTGCTTGCTCTGTGGGTACTCGGAGGCATTTCTTTAGTTGGGAGACATGGAAGACATTGTGTACCCCTGACATGCTTGGCGGCAAGTCTAATTGATAAGCGACTGCACCTCTTCGGTCCAGAATCTTGAAAGGGCCCACATATCGTGGTGCTAGTTTCCCTCTAACTTGAAACCTTTTTACACCTCTGAGTGGGGATACTCTAAGATAGACGTAGTCCCCGACCTCGAAGGTCAGGTCTCGACGACGGTTATCCGCATAGCTCTTCTGTCGAGACTGGGCTATCTTCAGTCTGTCTCTGATCTTCTTAACCTTATCTTCTGCGTCTTGTAGCAGGTTCGGCCCAGCTTCTTGAGGTTCTCCTTGCTGATCCCAAAACAAGGGTGTCCTGCACTTTCGTCCATACAAGGCTTCGAAGGGTGCCATCTGTAGACTAGCTTGGTAGCTATTGTTGTACAAGAACTCTGCATATGGCAATGATCGGTCCCAGCTGTTTCCAAAGTCCAGAGTACAAGCTCTCAGCATATCCTCGAGCACTTGATTAACTCTCTCTGTTTGACCATTTGTTTGGGGGTGGTAAGCGGTACTGAAACTGAGCTTACTCCCTAACTCTTCATGCAGCTTCTGCCAGAATCGAGAAGTGAACTGACTTCCTCGATTTGACACTATTCTCTTGGGAACGCCATGCAGGCACACGATCCGGGACATGTACAACTCAGCTAATTTACTCCCGGAGTAAGTGGTCTTGACTGGTATAAAGTGAGCCACTTTAGTTAATCGGTCTATGATCACCCAGATTGAATCATAACCCGATTGTGTTCTTGGAGTCCGGTTATGAAATCCATACCGATTTCTTCCCACTTCCATTCTGGTATAGGCAGGGGTTGCAAGAGTCCAGCTGGCCTCTGATGCTCGGCTTTGACTCGTTGGCAGGTGTCGCAGGCTTCAACAAACTCCGCTATTTCTCTCTTCATACTAACCCACCAATATTTTTCCCTTAGGTCCTGGTACATCTTGGTACGACCTGGGTGGATTGAGTATGGGGTGTCATGGGCTTCTTTCAGAATTATGGTTTTGATTTCCTGATTATTTGGCACACAGATGCGGTTCTCGAACCAAACAGTACCATGTTCGTCTTCACTGAACCCTGGGGCCTTGCCCCTTCTCATATTCTTTCTGATTTCCTGGATATCCTCGTGAACCTTCTGAGCTTCCATAATTTGATCAGGTAAGCCAGGTTGTATCTCCAGGGTGGTGAGGATGTTTGGTCTCATCGGATTTAGACTTAGACGGGCGACTCCTCCAAGTCGGTCCGGTCTTCTTCCGATATCACCATGTTTGCATAAGACTTCCTGCTTAAGGCATCGGCTACAACATTCGCTTTTCCGGGGTGGTAATGTATACCGATGTCGTAGTCCTTTATCAACTCCAACCATCTTCGCTGCCTCAGGTTGAGTTCTGCCTGGGTGAAGATATACTTCAAACTCTTATGGTCCGTGTATACTTCACAACGGTTACTGATAAGATAGTGGTGCCAGATTTTTAAGGCGTGCACTACTGCGGCTAACTCCAAGTCATGAGTGGGATAATTGCACTCATGGGGCTTGAGTTGGCGCGATGTATAGGCTACCACTTTGCCTTCTTGCATCAGAACACAGCCTAAGCCTAGGCGAGAGGCATCACAGAAGACCTCGAAGCCTTTATGCACGTCTGGCAAAACAAGCACGGGTGCTGAGACTAGCCTTTTCTTGAGGGTCTGAAAACTTTGCTCACAAGCCTTCGTCCATTCGAACTTCTTTTCCTTTTTCAACAACTGAGTCATTGGCTTGGCTGTCTCGGAGAACCCTGCTATGAACCGACGGTAATAACCCGCAAGTCTAAGGAAGCTCCTGACTTCTGTTACGGACTTTGGTGGCTTCCACTCCATTACTGCTTCTACCTTGGAAGGATCTACAGCGATTCCTTCGGCTGTCACGATATGCCCGAGGAAGGCAACCTCTTTTAGCCAGAATTCACATTTGCTGAACTTGGCAAAGAGTTGATGCTCTCGAAGCTGATGCGGATACGCACGTGTCTTGTACTTTTCAGTTAAATATATTATTCAACTGGAAAGAGTTATTGAGCCGCATCAAATATTGCCAGGTGAACTCATTCCAAACTAAATATAATGTTGTTATTCATAATAATAAAATACTACCTCATGTCATTAAATGGTGCATTATTAGGTTTGTCGATGGCAAAGCAATGGAGACGCAAAAGGAAGATGATGACCACATTAGGTGTCAAAGACATGAAGGAAGAAAGCCCATTCAGTGGGAGAGCAAAAGGGAGAAGCCCAAGGACCTAAACTACAAGTTTTGGATAAGATTTTCAAGCCCAATTCGTACCTCCCAAAAGGCCAATTGGATTCAAACTCGGATTCAACTCGGAATTCAATTCGGATTCGGTTCGGAACAGCCTGATAGGCACTTATTAAAAAGGTCATAACTTTCACAAACGGAGTCCGATTTGGGTGTTCTTGTACTCCTTAGAAAGATATTTTCAAGGGCTACGCAATGGATCTGGTCCCACTATCAAATTCATCACGGATCAAAAGTTATGACCAAAACAATGTGACAGCTGTAAAATCTAGTTTCCTTTTTGAGAGAGTTCGTATCTAAAACCATATAGGGTTGAGTTGTACTACGTTTGTGGACTCTATGGACGTCCCAAGGTCCTATATAAGCCATGTATTGGCAGCCTAAGGGCTCAGACCACCTTTGAGAATAATCAATCTATTGAACTTTGTTCGAGTTTATCATTGTTGCTGAAATTCCGTGAGGGAATTAGGAGTGTTCTTCAATCAAGATCGTTCACCTTTCCACTGGAATTGGGTGCACGATAGATCTTCGCTGGTGGTCGTGAAATCGACGCGAGTGTGTTTTGGCGGATTAAAGAGTGTTCGTCCCTTGCATTGGCATTGGAGGATCATTGCGATTTAACAAGACTCCCGCGAGTATCCATCCTACGTCGAGAAGATCGGGCGACCCCGTATCATCTGGTATCAGAGCGCGGTTTACTCGGTAGGATCTTATCCCTTTACTTTTAGATTGATTTATTTCTGTCCTATAGTCTATTAAACCGAAAATTGCAACAAAAATCCAAACCCTAGTTTCGCATCTGTTATTTTCGTGAGTTTTATTAAGTTTTGATCCATTAGAAATTTTGTTTACGTGCTGATCTTAGTGCCCTTTTGCGTTGCTTAATCGTTGTTATTTTAAACTCTTGAAAATCCGCTAGTTGATCTTTCAATTAGCATCCAAAAAAAGTAGATTCAATTTACTTTTTGAAATCTTGTTCTAGCTGTCCACATAAGATCTTTGCATATCTTGAAAGAATATCACATCCGAATATATCTGGATTTCCTTTTTCTTGATTGATTTGACCATAAGAATCTTAGTTGCACATATTCAGATCTTCACTTAAATCCTTTGAAACTTGAGACTAGTCTTTGATAATTGCTTTAGGGCTGTTCTAGAATTATCTACACATTGCTGAACAACTTTGGACTTATGAACAATTAAACCTAGTTCGGCCTTGAGTATAAAAAAAAGAGAGCCGAAAAAAAAAGAAGGCAGCCAATTGAAAAAAAAAGAGCCACGGCTTGAGCAAAAAAAAAAAACAAAAAAAGAAAGAAAGAAAAAGAAAGCAAGAAAAGAAAGCATTGGCCGAATTTGGGTGAGTTAATCTTAGTACATAAATTCAGATTATGTATTTAATTTCTTTGGACAGTTTTGTGCCCTCAAATTCATATTATTGCAATTGGCTAGCGTCTCTCCTAGTACTTGGTGCAAAACGAGCTAATATTCCCGATTGTTTCCTTTAGCTCATTCCTTTTGTTTGCATTGAGTCACATTGATCATTGTGTGTGCGTTCATATACTTCACTTATATCATTTGGATCGGCACATAGGCAATACTTTCTAGCTTGGATTATTACTTAATTTTACAATATTGTGAAATTCAGATTGTGTAGGATAAATATTTTCTAACCAAACTCTACAAAATATCCTTTGTCGTGCAATTGTGAGTCACTTTTAAATCCGTTTGATCATCACTTGCTATTGTAGCCACCACCAAGTGTAAGTTTCTTTTTGGTCTCAATTCACTTCGGAAAGGTAAGAACTTTACTTGGTGAGGAAAAAATAAGATAGAGTGAACTCCACATATCGAATATATGTTGTGGTATTTGTGCGTTCTTTGTGCCACTAATCATGACAGGTGGAGACGATAATATGGAAGAGAAGCATACCCCGGTGGATCGTTTTCAATTCCACACTTTGAGGGGAACTTTGCGCAATGAGTTCACCACCACTTCTTCCACCTTGAAAGCGCAACTCAAGACCAAGATGAACAATTTCGCACAAGATATGCGCATTGAATTCAATCATCAAATGAAAGTGCTACGCTCAAACATCGTGAATGATGTTATGTGGGCACTTGGTCCACAACAAGTCGAAGATAGCTTTAATTCTTTCTATGGCAGTGAAGATCCAGAAGAGTATCTTGAGTGGGAATGGCGAATGAAGAAAGTATTTAGATTTCAAAAGCTTCCCAAAGACTAAGAGGAGATGTGTGCCACTAGAGAATTTAAAGATTATGCTTATAGTTGGTGGCATCAACAATCTGGAAACGAATTCATTAAATCTTGGTCAGATTTGAAGGCACTCATGAGGAGAGAATTTGTGCCACCCTATTATGCACAGGGATTGCTTCGCTATTTGGAGAGTATCACACAAGGGAGTAATACAGTGCAAGAATATTATTTTGAGCTACAAGATGCATTACATCGAGCCGGTGTCATTAGTGAACTACAAAAGAAGACATACTTCAAAAGAGGATTGAATTCTAAGATTGCCGCTGCAATTCAACATAAATATTTTGGTAGTGTGCAAGATCTTGTGAATTGTACTATTCAAGAGGAGAAGAGACTTATGGAGAGACGTACACAACAGTTTTCTCCCAGTCCATACTTCAATTCTGCTGCCTCTAATAGTATGACACATGAGAAGATGACCGAGCATGGGACTTTCCCTTCGGTCAAGGAGATATATAGTATTCCAAAACTACATATAGCTCCTAAGATACACCACAACCTATGTGAGGATGAGAGCCACATAGCTAAATTGAGTGAGAGTGATAAAAGGACTGAGCTGTGTGATTCCACCATATGTGAGGTTGAGAGCATCCAAATTGAGAGTGTGAGAGAGACATCAAAAGAAAAGAGAGAAGTAGAAGATAGACAAAGTGAGGATGCATCTGAAACTAACACATTAATATCTACTTCTAGTGTTGTTTCTCACATTGTGCAGGTTGACATTAAAGATGAAGAATTGAACATTCAACAACCGGCACCTTTGAAGCCAAATGAGGAGAAGATAACCACGAGAAGGGATAAAGTGCTTGCTGCCCCGTGGGTGCATCCTAATAATTTTAAACACCCAGCGCCTACATCATTTGAGGAGGACCACAAAGGTAACACTATTGGTGCTGAATTTAATTGTGCAAAGGTAAGTAATTGTGAGAATTCATATAATCAACTGAAAATTCCATGTTCTGAAATTTCCCTGCTCAATTTACGTAATGTGGAATTGATTACTCATAAGGAAGTTCTTACTAGAATATCTCCTAATGATTCTTTGTACTATATTATGTTTGATGATCCTAGAGAGCTATGTAGTGTGATTTATAATGTTGCTGATATTTCAAGTTCAAAATCACTAGTTAGTACCTATGCCTACACATATAAGTTCAATTTGATTGGAGATTATGGTGTAGATAACAAATTTTATGTTCACAGAATTTGCATTACATGTGATAAGCTTACAGAATTGAAATCGCATATTATGGATAAACAATCTTTTATGCTATGTTATAATCACAATGAGATTAATTTCAACAATTGCACGTACTATTTACAAAGATTTCATAAGCCTACTTGTTCGATCTTTAATGTACAACCATGTAAAAATAATCAGAGTAGCGCAGTTGAAGCATGGAGGCTGCTCAAAATTTTCTTTCCTATGTATGAACAAATAAATCTGATTTTCCCCATTAATGATTTGTCTATAGAAAAGTCGAGGACGACTTTCTTTTATGCGAGGGAGAATGATGTGAAAAACAATATTGCAATGCATGCATATTTTGGTTGCTACTATATTCATCGGTTTATGCAAAATAAAGAAAATGGCACAACAATTGACTCTTACATATATCACGCGTATGTGTTGTTCTTTTTGTTTATTACACCTTCAGATGTTCATGATGTGCTAAGCAGAAGAAGTGTTGATGACAAATATATATACCATGTATACACGTTGTATTCTTTGTTTAGTAAAATTTCAGGCTATCAAAAGCCGAGGACGGCTTTTCTTGAAGAAGGGGAGGATGATGCGGATACGCACGTGTCTTGTACTTTTCAGTTAAATATATTATTCAACTGGAAAGAGTTATTGAGCCGCATCAAACATTGCCAGGTGAACTCATTCCAAACTAAATATAATGTTGTTATTCATAAGAATAAAATACTACCTCATGTCATTAAATGGTGCATTATTAGGTTTGTCGATGGCAAAGCAATGGAGACGCAAAAGGAAGATGATGACCACATTAGGTGTCAAAGACATGAAGGAAGAAAGCCCATTCAGTGGGAGAGCAAAAGGGAGAAGCCCAAGGACTTAAACTACAAGTTTTGGATAAGATTTTCAAGCCCAATTCGTACCTCCCACAAGGCCAATTGGATTCAAACTCGGATTCAACTCAGAATTCAATTCGGATTCGGTTCGGGACAGCCTGACAAGCACTTATTAAAAAGGTCATAACTTTCACAAACGGAGTCCGATTAGGGTGTTCTTGTACTCCTTAGAAAGATATTTTCAAGGGATACGCAATGGATCTGGTCCCACTATCAAATTCATCACGGATCAAAAGTTATGACCAAAACAATGTGACAGCTGTAAAATCTAGTTTCCTTTTTGAGAGAGTTCGTATCTAAAACCATATAGGGTTGAGTTGTACTACGTTTGTGGACTCTATGGACGTCCCAAGGTCCTATATAAGCCATGTATTGGCAGCCTAAGGGCTCAGACCACCTTTGAGAATAATCAATCTATTGAACTTTGTTCGAGTTTATCATTGTTGCTGAAATTCCGTGAGAGAATTAGGAGTGTTCTTCAATCAAGATCGTTCACCCTTCCATTGGGAATTGGGTGCACGATAGATCTTCGCTTGGTGGTCGGCGAAATCGACGCGAGTGTGTTTTGGCGGATTAAAGAGTGTTCGTCCCTTGCATTGGCATTGGAGGATCATTGCGATTCAACAAGACTCCCGCGAGTATCCATCCTACGTCGAGAAGATCGGGCGACCCCGTATCAGAAGCTTTTCCAACGTTATTCGGAGATGCTGCTCATGTTCTTCTTCATTCTTGGAGTAGATGAGGATGTCGTCGATGAATATTACTATAAACTTGTCCAAGTATTTCATGAATACACTGTTCATCATACTCATGAAGTAGGCTGGTGCATTGGTCAGTCCAAATGACATGACCGTGAACTCATAATGTTCATATCTGGTGGAGAAGACAGTTTTAGGAATGTCTTCTTCACGAATCTTCAACTGATGATATCCTGATCGCAGATCAATCTTGGAGAAGACACCGGCTCCTTTCAACTAATCGAACAGGTCATCGATCCTGGGGAGGGGGTATTTATTCTTGATGGTGACGTCGTTGAGTGCTCTGTAGTCCACACATAGCCTCAAACTCTCATCCTTTTTCTTGACGAACAGGACGGGTGCTCCCCAAGGTGACGAACTGGGTCGGATGTACCCTTTGTCTTCCAATTCCTTGAGTTGATTCTTCAATTCCGCTAACTCGTTAGCCGGCATCCGATATGGTCTCTTGGAAATTAGGGCGGTGCCTGGGACTAGGTCAATCACAAACTCGATTTCCCTATCCGGTGGCATTCCTGGTAGTTCCTCGGGAAAAACATTTGGGTATTCCCGCACTATCGGCACTTCTTCCAAGACTTGGAGATGGAAAAGGGCACATCCTTCCGCCTTCAGGATTTGAGGAGAGAAGATCACTTCTATGCCTCGGTCATTGGTGAGGGTGATGGATCTGGTAGCGCAATCGATCTGTAACCGATTCTTGGCTAACCAGTTCATCCCAAGAATGACATCTAATCCTTGCGATTCTAAAACCAAAAGGTCGGCTAGAAATCGGGTTCCGTCTATGAGCAATTTCACTTTGGGGCACAAGGTCCCTGCTCTCATTTCTGCTCCAGGGGAGTGAACTATCATAGGGTTGCTAAGGGTTACCCTGCCCAACCCATGCTTATCCACAAAAGTTTTTGATACAAATGAATGTGATGCTCGGAATCGAAAAGGACTGATCTTGTATGAATTGACAAGGAACATACCCAAAGACGACGTCCGTGCGGCTGAGCTTCTTCGGTATCACGTGGTTCACTCTCCCTTGACGGTCCGCGCTTCGCCTGCGCCCACGGTTACGACTCGGAGGCTCACGGAGTTGCTGCCGCTTGAATCTTCTTGGGGCACGTCTTGGCAAAGTGCCCTGGTTCCTTGCAGTAGTAGCAGGTTAATCCGTCAGTTGGTGGACTGCTCTTCTGCACTTGGCCACCGGTTGTTGGGGTGCGGTTGCTTTGGAATGGCCTGGAACGGCGGGCGGGTGGTTGAGGACTTGAACCTGCCTGACTGGTTCTTGAAGTTGCTGCCCTGGGGTCTGAACTTGTTTGAGTGCGGGGGAGTATTGCGATTCTTGAAAGAACCTCCAGAGTTGTTCCTCTGGTCCGCCATGCTTTTCTTCCGTGTTTCTATTTCTATGTGTTTGCCCTCCTAGCGGATGGCCTTACTGACTAGCTGGTGGAAGTCAGTATAGTCACCCGATATCAGCTGTACTGATATGTTGTCAGTCAGGCCCTCCATGAACCTTTCTTGCTTGGCTTCGTCGGAAGCCACATCCTCTGGCGCATAGCGGGCCAGTTGGTTAAACTTCTGCACGTACTCATTGACAGTACGGCTTACTTGGCGCAGAGACCTGAACTCCTTCTTTTTCAGTGCCATGGTGCCGGTGGGGATGTAAGCCTTGCGAAAGCTTTGCTCGAACTCGTTCCACGTCACCGTCTGTGGGTTGGCGTGCGAAGCGGTGAAAGTATCCCACCATTGAGGCGGGCCCATTCACCGATGGGAAGCGAACAGACTCGCTCCGATCGGTGCAACTGCGGTATGTCCGACTTCTTGCCAATCGACTGAGCGATCGTCGGCGTCCATTGGTTCAGCACCGTCGACGAAGGTGGGTGGTTTGATCCTCAGGAACTCAGAAAGACGATTGGGAGGTACTTGGGCAGGTTGATGATGAGCCTGAGGGTTGTTGACCGTCTGAGCTAACAGTTGGATCAACTGGTTTTGATTGGCCATCAATTGTGCCCAATCCGATCCTAACTCTTTGGCGGGGCGGTGGAATCGAGTGGACCGCTTCCTTGTGCTCGGGGTTGGTGTTGTCGAGCTAGAGTTCCTTCTTGTGTTCACCATCTATTGAGGCTTTCAGATTTAGAGAGAGAACTAAAGGAGAGGTTCTAGTAACAATCCCACCAAAATAACACACAAGAGCAAGGAAAACACGAATAAGATCCAAACAAAACATTTTATTTTCTTATAATAGTCTCGTGGCTGTTAACAAAGGACTACAGCTCACGGATAACGTTTTAGGACTAAGACTCAGGGTTGTCTAGACACTAGCGCTGCGCTCGAGTCTCCTCGGAAAAGGCCCGGAATCAGTGGAGCCTGCATCCTCAGCGCGGAGCTCGGCAAGTTCTTCTTCGCGTGCGCGGAGCTTCTGCTGTGCGGTGTGTAGCTCGTCTAGGGTGGTCGGGTACATGTGATCCATGGACTTGGTGAACTCCACCAGTCATACGAGATGGGGGTTGCTCTCATACTCTGTAGACGAGAAGTCGCTGGTAGCCCACAGAGGAGTCTTCATGGGGAAGTAGCGAAAGTCCGTGCGCTGCAGGTCCCGAGCGTAGATGTTCCTCAGCTGGCGAATGGCCTCTCGGGCTGCATCCTGTACTCCGTCGAAGAAGGTGGCTCGAGGTAGGGGTGCATCGAACACGTAAATGGCTCCGTTTGCTCCGAAATCTTTGAAGATCTTCACTTCCACCCTCCAGCGTTTCTCGTCTCCATACATGCCAACATATCCCTGGTAGAGGGGGTACGGGCGGAAGTTGAGCTCTTGCATGAGGTTGTACAGATCATCGGCGAAGAGTCCGGCAAGGGTTCCATGGGAGACGCGGGTGGGTTGCTCCATCTAAAATTTGGAAGCGGAGAGGAGTTAGTAATCAGTTTTCGTAAAGAGATTGAGAAAAGGAAGAGATAATTTAAAAGGGGCATTTCTTATTAAAATATATCCTTAAAGTTGGTCTCTAGCTAAGGTCACGTCTTAGAGTCATTGTTGCTCTGATACCATTTCTGTCGGGACCCGGAACAACAACTCCAAGTCCCTCTGTGTAAATCGCACTATTCCAGGAAAAGCTAGTGCACACAGGGTTCACAGTAATTATATCATGCAACAATCACCATTGAATATATTATTAAAAGACAAAGTACGGCCTCAAGGCCAAGTCTTACAATATAGGGGCACAAGGCCAACAAAAGAAATAAAACAGCGGAAAGCAAATAAAGGTAGCGAGCAGCCCATCCACCTCCACACAAAGCGAATGATCGTAAGACGCGTCCTACTCATTGAAGTAGTCCTCACCGTCGTGAGTCGCCCTCGAAGTCCGCAGCAGATTAAGCAAGGTGAGTGCGAGTACTCCCAAGGTAAGCAAGCAAATGCTTACGCAAGTCACACCGAATTATAACAGAGTTGATGCGTGCATAATGGATATCAAGGGAAAGCTTAATAGGGCAATGTGCGGAAAGCAATACTTGAATTTAAATACAATAACGTAAATACGAAAAGCTGAACTTTAATACAGTATATGAAACATTGTTTGTAACAAGTATTATCGTTAATGTAGGCTCCAACCCACACTAACCTATCCACGGGAATCCACCCGGACCAGAATCAAGACCGCCATTTGTTTGCTCAAAAACCAAGTTTATAAAATCCAAGTCTAATCTGTGATGACTTTACTCAGCATGTCCATGACCGTGGACACGGCTATCTAGATAGGTTTTAACTCTGCAGAGGTGTACAACTTTACCCACAAGACATTCTCTCTCACTTGAGCCACGCGATAAACACACTGCCTTAGGTGTGCGGCGGAGAGTTCATGACAAGGCTGTTCCGATGATCCATCGCCAAAATAATCACGCCGCCACTAAGGTTTCACCACAACTCGAATCCACGAGTTGGAGCCCCTCTGGTGCCATGTGAGACTTCCCACACCTACGCGCGCTCACATTCAAATTATAGCGAGACTATGTTTGGAACTTCACAAATTACTTAGCGTGTCCGTCCCATACCGGACATGTGGTAGTCTGAGTGACCGTAAAGTGAAACACGAAACGGTCCTTAAGTGGATTTAGGCTCAACCACATACCCCGTGCGATAATCAACAGTGTCACCAAACACGAGGCATACTGGCACCCACCACCTAACCATTAGCCTAAGTCCAAATCATGTTTCTATCTTCATTTTTAAATAATTTTCATAAACCACCCTTGACTCTCAAAGTCAAGGTTTCATTTCAAAGCGACATTTCATGTGAAATGGTTGATCCCACCTAAAGTTATATTAAGCCGGGCTAAGCATTTCTACAAAATTCCTAGTTAATACTATGGTACTAACTAGTTTTCAGCTAGGGTGACAAGGTATATGAAATCGGGATTTCAAATGGGCTATAATCAAAGGATTATGGGTATAACTAGCTTTAAAGCAAATTTAAATTATATTTGAGTAAAGATACGCATGCATATACAGTAAAACAATATAAATACAATTGAAATATTAGGTTCAACATGGTCAAAGGTGTAACTTACCTTGATCGAAGTCTTGCTGCGATTCGTCGAATTCAAACTCTCCGGAATCGTCAATATCTAACGAAAGAGCCAATTCAAACCAAAATTCAAACGAAAACCAAATAACTTCCAAAAAGTATAAAATAAACTGGGAGACAGAATTTTGAATTTTGGATGTGGACTTACAATTCTTGGAAAGGAATTGAGGCTTTTAAAAGAAATTGGAAATTTTAATTTAAATTTAAATCTTGGGATTACAAAATATATTGAAACAAAATTTAAATAAACTTCAAAAATTCAAAATTCTTCCAGAAATGGATAGATCATGATTTTAGAAAAATTTAGAAATTTTAATGGGTCAATTTGGAGTTAAAATGCAAAAGTTATAGCCTTCCAAAGTTTAAATTCAAAATAAAAGAAAAAGGGTATTTTCTGGATTTATTTTTAAACCGAAAAGGATTTATGACGTCAGCACGAATTATTTTTCTAAAGAAAATCACAGTTTATGACGTCAGCCCTAGGATTAATATATTCGGGCAGAGGCTGACATGTGGGGCCCGGGTGTCATGGACCGAGTCCATGGACCAGAGAGGTGGGTGAGGTGGCAGGCGGGCGCGCGGAGGCGGGGGTGGCGCTGACGTGGCTTCCACGTGGCTGCCACTTGGCACCACATGGTCGCTACGTGGCTGCCACGTCACGGCTTTACGCCGACGTGGCTGCGTGCTCGTGAGGTGGCGAGGGGGTGTGCGGGTGGCGCTGGCGTGGCACCGATCTGGCCGCCACCTGGCTGCCACGCAGCTGCTAGGTCGGCCAGACGGGCTGATGTGGCCCGACCGGCGGCGGCGGCGCCGGGGCCCGATGGTCGCTGGAGCTCCGGTGAGCGGCGACGCCGGCCGAGGGTATCAAAATGTAGAGGCAGCGCGGGAGTGCATCTCGTACCTTGCGCGAGGCCGAGGTGACTGAGAGGAGAATCGGCGGAGAGGGGCGGCGGCCGGAGAAGGGGTTCACGGTGGCGGGGAGCTCCGGTGGCGCACTTGCTTGGGAAGGAGGTCGCCGAGGGTCGCCTGGGCACCAGCTACGTCGGAGAGGCACCGGCGAGGAGCGGGGAAGCCCGAGGTGGCCGCGATTGCTCGCGGAGTTCTTGGTGGCAGCGGGGAAAATCGAGCGCGGGGAGGTCTCCGAGGCTTGGATTTGTGAATTGGAGGCAAAGGGGGCAGCGGTGTGGGTAGAAGGTGCTCGGGGAGGCCTTTTTATAGGAGGGGAGGGGTGGTAACCGTCGCGCGCAACTCGCCGGATTCGGGAAATTAACGCGTAATTGGGGGGAATTAAGCCTGTAACGGATGCGGTGGAGTGGCTATTTGAATGTGCCGTGGCGCGGGGGATTAATTTGGCAAGAAACCGAAGGTTTCAAAGCTTCGGTTTTCTAATCAATGGCGGCGGCAGCGGCGGAGATCGCGCGGGGAAGAAGGGAGGTGGCGGGGACGAAGGACCTGACAGGTAGGGCCCGCAGGTCAGTGAGAGAAGAAAATCAGGAAAGGGTTGGGGTGACGGTCGAATTTGTGACGTGTGGCATGGGGAGGAGATCGGGACCGTCGGGCACTGCGCGAAGGGGTAAGTGAATGTGAACGGCCCCGATTTGATCCGACAATCGCGAGAGAATCCGGGTTGGTGAGGCGTTTAAGTGGCGGGGAACGGTCGAGATTGTTTTCGGCAATAGAGGGCGGTGTGGATCGCGCCACGTGCCGGGCGAAGAAAGAGGAGCCGCGCGTAAGTGACAATGAGCGGTGGAGATTGAGTCGGGTGGGGGAGTGAACGGCCCGATGCACGACACGCGTCGCGAGCGGAGAGAGGGAAGGCGGGGAGAGGGTTAAGTTAGATCGGACGGCTGAGGGGGAATCCGGCGGGCGGAGGGGGCTCCGATGGCTGACACGTGGCAGCCCAAGGGAGTTTTAGGATTTTCATTTTCTTTTTGATTTCCAGAAATGCTATTTAGCTTTAGAAAACTCAGAAAAATACCAAATAAATTTTGAAAAATCCAGAAAAATTCAGAGAACCTTCTGGGACTAATTGGGACTTAATAAAAATATTTTCCACCCAATTTGATAAGTATATTTTGAAAAAGCACAGTTTGACTTAAGAGGGAAGTTTTTAATTCTTTATAAAATTTTGAAAATTAATATAATTACAGATTTGACTTTAGGAAAGTGAAATACATTTGTTTGATTTACAAGAAATGCAATGAACTTAATTTGATCTTTTTAATAACAGAAGTTTTTAATTTTCTTTAAATCAGGACTTTGAAATAAACTCCAGAAAAATCCAATAAATTCCAGAATGATTTTCATAAAGTAATAAAATTTTTGGGATGTTACAAAGGAGAAGTGGCATCTACCTCATGAGCTGACGAGGTAGGAACAGAGGCACTAGCTCCTGAGGATGCGAAAGGAATGAGCTGATCTACTTGAGGTGCGATAGAAGAAGCAGGCACCTTAAGGGGAGGAGAAACTGGATCAGGTAGACAACCCTCATCTTTATCCTTCTCATCATCTACAAAGATGGGTTTGGACTATTCTACTGAACCTGAGATATCGGGCCTAGTCCCCAAACTAGCCTCATCGAAAGTCTCCTCGCAGGTCTCTACCATTTTACTAGACTCGCAGTTCTAGACCCTATACGCCTGCGAAGAAGTCGAGTAACCCAGAAAAATCCCATCACAAGATCATGACTCAAACTTATCTAGATTCCCAGACTTCAAAATAAAACACTTACAACCAAACACGCGAAAATGTGAGACGCTGGGCTTTCGCCCATATCTCAACTCATAAGAAGTACGATGCAAGTGTGCCCTCAGAAAAACTCTGTTTGAAACATGGCACGCGGTGGCTATCGCCTTAGCCCAAAACTTCCTAGGTGTAGAGTATTCATTGAGCATCGTCTTGGCCATCTCGACCAAGGTACGGTTCTTCCTCTTCACAACGCCATTTTGCTGGGGGACGTATAGAGAAGAGAACTGGTGCTCTACACCTGTCTCATCGCAAAACCTCTCAAAGTAGGAATTCTTCAACTCCATACCATTGTCACTGCGGATCGCTCGTAAGGCACCCGGGAGCTCAACAGAAAGCCTATGAAAAAGACTCCGAAAATGGATAAATGTCTCATCCTTCGAGGCTAAGAAAAACATCCAAGAGTACCTCAAGAAGTCATCAACCACGACAAAAATATACCACTTCCCTCCTGCTGACTGCACTCTAGTTGGTCCAACTGTGTCCATGTGAAGCAGCTGTCCCGGTACATCGGTCATATTCACTGTGACCGGGGGATGAGAAGCGGCAACCATCTTGCTGTGCCAGCAAGGAGCACAAACTAGATCTTTGACTATCTTGAGTTCAGGTAGACCACGAATGAGATCGTGGCCGCTTACTCAGGTCAAATGGTCAAATCCGATATAACAAAGTCTCCTATGCCAGAAAGTGAGGTCACAGGACTCTGAAACAACTAAACACCTGAGAGGATCACTAGAAGATTCAACAAAATCAGCACGAAAAATCATTTCATATCTAGAAATCCCGCAGACCAGACTCCCCAAAGAATCAAGAATTTTGCAATTATTTTTCTTAAAGCTCACCTCAAAACCGTCATCGGTAAGCTGGAAAACCGAGAGCAAATTGTACTGTAGCTTACTTACTAAGGCAACATCTTTTAAAATAAAAGAATCATTAACGCGCACAGTACCTTTAGCAATGACACGTCCAAATGAGGCATCTCCGAAGGTGATCGTCTCATCACCTGGAGCTCGGGCTAAGGAAGAAAACCAACGGGAGTCTCCGGTCATGTGTCGAGAACAGCCGGAGTCAACAAGTGAAACCTCTCCCTTCCCTGCCCGGCGAACCTGAGTCAACAAGAGAGAGTGGCTCAGTACTGGGATAAATCAAAAGTGATTTTGGAACCCAATACTGAGTCACACGAAGAGTAGAAGAAGTAGTCACACACGACTGACATCTAACTACCCTACGCTCTCCGTCGCTCAAAAAGTCAGAAGGTCTATGCACAGACCTGAAGCTGTTGTTGGGCTTGACTGCTATGGAGGAGCGAGTCAAAACACCAATGACATGCTGATCTTGCCTTGAGTAGCTATCTCGATGGGAAAAACGAGATCTACCCTCAGGACGGCGGATATCATGAACCGAGGCAAATCGAGGACGAAAATTAGAAAACTCGAAAAAACCATGTCCTCGATGCTACCCAAACACATCAAAGCTAAACCTCGTGTTGGTCTTAGGTGCACTCAAGGTCTGGGGTTGACCCTGAATACGCCTAAGAGCTTGAGCATGATCTCTCTGTGCAATCTTGGCGTGCCTTCTGAGAGGTTGAAGTAAGGATACTTCACCTTTTGAGAGGTACAATGATACTTCACCTTCTAAGAGGTAGAAGTAACATGATGGGGCTTCGCTTTCTGAGAGGTCGAAGCAACAGGCGGAACCACCTTACTGTCAAAAATCCCTTGGACAAAGCCCGCAGATTTGAACTCAACCTTTTCAGTTCTGGACTTGACCTCTATCACACCTGCTACTTTGGATCTGAGAATAGTAGGTGGATGCTTCCTAACATCCTCAAGAAAATCATATCCTAGACCTTGATTGAATTTGCAAATCTTGGACTGGTCTAGAATAAGATTTAGCTTCTTCTTGCCTCTAACAAATCTCTCAAGAGTGTTCATAAGATACTGACACTCTCGAAAGAGAGAGATGCAAGAAGAGCAGAGGAAAGAAGAGACAGCAGAAAGTAAGGGTGAAGGAGAAGAACCAACAGCAGAAGAAGGAATGGCATGTGCACGCACAGCCGCCTCAACTTTGAGGTCTTCGCAAGGAGCAGGAGGGACAGTCCTACTTCTAGCCGTTTGGTCCTCGAGCCTAAGCGTCTCTACCACTTCCTTATGCTTCTTCCCCGCCTTAGCACATACAGCACAACATGATTGTGGCTTCTCTAGTAGATCCTTAGTTAGCTTCACATATTTGTCATTCGAAGCAACGAGTTCAAATTTTAGTTTTTCACAACTATTGCATGGTGAGCTAACAGGGTCCTTAAACGCATATTGAGCCATTTTGTTGTTGTGGCCAATCATTTCTTGAAACTGTTTTGAGACAGATTCAAGTTTAGCAGTTAATTTGGGACAGTTTAAACAAGAGGCAATGGGCTCAATCAAAGAAGCATGCAATTCAGCAATTTTATGATCTGCTTTCTTTAAGTTCAGTTTTAGATTATTGCAGTTTTCACAAGTCTCAAGCAGATCAAGAAGCATAGTGTAAAGACCTCTAAAAGCATTGTCCTTATCCTCACATGAGGTGCAAAAAGTAGTCTCAACAATAGAGGAAATAGAAGCAACCCTACTCATCTCTAGTTCAGCAAGCAGACTAACATTCTACACTTTAAGCAAATCAAACTCAGAAGTCAAACTATCATGAGAGGTCCTTAACTTCTCCGTATCTCCAAGCAAGGAAGAACATACATCACGTTCGTCACGAGAGGGAACAGATGTTAGTGAAGTAAGCTCTCGTGACAACTTCTCTACTTCCTTCTCAAGATCAACAACTATAGCTCTAGATCTAGTATACAACTTTTCTAGCTTAAGAAATGCATCATTGAGCTGGTCGTAGGATGGACATACCTCATCGGAGTCGCTGTAGAGCTCGCTGTCGCTGACGTCAGTCTCGTTGGCCATGAAGCACATGCCGATGAAGTCATCGTCGTCCTTGGGATCTTGATCATCCTTGCCGTCGTCGTCGCTCCACCCCTCCATGTCGCTGAAGTCGATGTCGTCGAAGGCGGTGAGGACGCGATGGAAGAGCTTCTTGGCTTTGCCAAAGTTGCGGAACTTCTTCTCTTTGCCTTGGACGTGAGCAGGAGGCTTCTTGTTGCGGTTCTTGTTGATGTAGTCGTTCTTATTCACACCACCATAGTCGTTCTTGCCCTTCTCCAGCTTGGGGCAATTTGCCCGAATGTGGTTGGGGCCACCACACTCGAAGCAAATTATCGGCCCACTCCTCTTTCTATCCCTCACTCTCTTGTAGGCATGGGAAAACTTTCTGACAAGAAGAGCTAACTGGTCCTCTAGTAGCTGCTCTAGTTGATCATCGGTTACTTCACATAGGGCAGCTTGAGAAAAACTAGTAGCATTGTCAAAGAAAACACTAGAAGTAGGACTGGGATCGGTGACCAAAGCCATCGATTGCGATTTCGACTTGCAAGAGACAATGTCAATCTCGTGAGTCTTGAGGCGTAAGTACAACGTGTCAACAGTCAGAGACGAAAGATCGGTCGTGTCCTTGATGGTGGTCACCTTCATCTCCCAAACTCGCAAATCCAAGGCTGAAAGTATTTGTC
Organism: Melocanna baccifera; assembly: GCA_036346265.1. Taxonomy (NCBI): domain Eukaryota; kingdom Viridiplantae; phylum Streptophyta; class Magnoliopsida; order Poales; family Poaceae; genus Melocanna; species Melocanna baccifera. Next base: position 23,902,596 of record CM070679.1, read on the forward strand.
GAGCGTTGTCCGAGTCGGAGTATGTGAGACCGATGGCTCGGAGGTTGCTCAAAATCTAGTGAAATCTCGCAAAACACTCATCCAAGGACTCACCAGCGAGCATTTCAAACTTGTTGCAATCTTGCTTGAATTGGTCTTGTCGTACGGTCTTAATCTGGGTGGTGCCCTCATGGTATGCATCGAGAATCTCCCAGATATCGTAGGCCAACGAGAGATAAGAAGTGCGATCAAACTCGCTCCGGCTCAGACCCTTGATTATGATGTTCCTTGCCTTAGCATTGATGTTTTCATCGGCAGGAACAATAAAACGAGTTTTTACTTTCCACCAGATCGCATAGCCCTAAGCCGGTATGTAAGACTGATGAGGACATCCCCATTACATACACATCTTCCACTCCAAGCAAGCATGAGAATGTCCAAGAACCTGTGGGCCCAATGACGAGGGCAAGAGCCAAGCTTTTAAATAAACAGGTGCTTTTGTTTCTTAAAGAGTTTCCTTTAATTGATAATGAACTTGGGATACTACCTCATGCTAGTATTTTATGTATTCTTAGGTATGACTCCTGTGAAGACTTGGGAGAGCTAAAGGGAGGAGCCCAAGGACTTAAACTACAAGTTTTGGAGAAGATTATTCAGCCAAATTCGTACCTCCCACAAGCACAATTGGATTCAAACTCGGATTCAACTCAGAATTCAATTCGGACTCGGTTTCGGACAGCCTGACAGGCAGTCACTAAAAAGGTCATAACTTTCACAAACGGAGTCCGATTCAGGAGTTCTTGTACTCGTTGGAAAGATAATTTCAAGGGCTACGCAATGGATCTAGCCCCAGGATCAAATTCATCTCGGATCAAAAGTTATGACCGAAACAATGTGACAGCTGTAAAATCTAGTTTCCTTTTTGAGAGAGTTCGTATCTAAAACCATATAGGGTTGAGTTGTACTAGGTTTGTGGACTCTATGGACGTCCCAAGGTCCTATATAAGCCATGTATTGGCAGCCTAAGGGCTCAGACCACCTTTGAGAATAATCAATCTATTAAACTTTGTTCGAGTTTATCATTGCTGCTGAAATTCCGTGAGGGAATTAGGAGTATTCTTCAATCAAGATCGTTCAACCTTTCCGCTGGGAATTGGGTGCACGATAGATCTTCGCTTGGTGGTCGGCGAAATCGACACGAGTGTGTTTTGGTGGATTAAAGAGTGTTCGTTCCTTGCATTGGCATTGGAGGATAGTTACGATTCATCAAGACTCCCGCGAGTATCCATCCTACGTCGAGAAGATCGGGCGACCCCGTATCATCTGGTATCAGAGCGCGGTTTACTCGGTAGGATCTTATCACTTTACTTTTAGATTGATTTATTTCTGTCCTATAGTCCATTAAACCGAAAATTGCAACGAAAATCCAAACCCTAGTTTCGCATCTGTTATTTTCGTGAGTTTTATTAAGTTTTGATCCATTAGAAATTTTGTTTACGTGCTGATCTTAGTGTCCTTTTGCGTTGCTTGTTCGTTGTTTTTTTTTATTCCTTGAAAATCTGCTAGTTGATCTTTCAATTAGCATCCAAAAAAAAAGTAGATTCAATTTACTTTTTGAAACCTTGTTCTTGATGTTCACATAAGATCTTTGTGAATCTTGAAAGAATATCGCATCCGAATATATCTGGGTTTCCTTTTTCTTGTTTCATTTGGCCACAAGAATCTTAGTTGCACATATTCAGATCTTCACTTAAATCCTTTGAACCTTGAGACTAGTCGTTGATAATTGCTTTAGGGCTGTTCTAGAATTATCTACACATTGCTGAACAACTTTGGACTTACGAACAATTAAACCTAGTTCGGCCTTGAGTATAAAAAAAAGAGCCAAAAAAAAGAAGGCAGCCAATTGAAAAAAAAAAAGAAGAGTCACGGCTTGAGCAAAAAAAAAAGAAAAAGAAAGCAAGAAAAGAAAGCATTGGCCGAATTTAGGTGACTTAATTTTAGTCCATAAATTCAGATTGTGTATTTAATTTCTTTGGACAATCTTGTGCCCTCAAATTCATATTATTGCAATTGGCTAGCGTCTCTCCTAGTACTTGGTGCAAAACGAGTTAATATTCCCGATTGTTTCCTTTAGCTCATTCCTTTTGTTTGCATTAAGTCACATTGATCATTGTGTGTGCGTTCATATACTTCACTTATATCATTTGGATCGGCACATAGGCAATACTTTCTAGCTTGGATTATTACTTAATTTTACAATATCGTGAAATTCAGATTGTGTAGGATAAATACTTCCTAACCAAACTCCACAAAATATCCTTTGTCGTGCAATTGTGAGTCACTTTTAAATCCGCTTGATCATCACTTGCTATTGTAGCCACCACCAAGTGTAAGTTTCTTTTTGGCCTCAATTCACTTCGGAAAGGTAAGAACTTTACTTGGGAGAGGAAAGAGTGAGATTGAGTGAATTCCACATATCATACATATCTTGGTGTTGTTTCGTGTTTCTTTGCGTAATCTAACCATGTCAGCTGGAGATGATAATATGGACGAGGAGCATGATTTGAATGTGCCGGTGACTCGACTCCACTTCCAAGCCTTGAGGGGAACTTTGCGCAATGAGATCGCCGCCACTACTGACATCTTGGAAGGGCAATTCAAGGAGCAGATCAACAACTCTGTGCAAGATATGCGCATTGAGATGAACCAGCAAATGATTGTACTACGTACAAACATTGTTAATGATATTGTGCGCGCGCTTCGTCCACAACAAGAGGAAGGAAGCATTCATTGTGGGAGCCATTCCTCCACGAGATGAGGAGCAACCGCTCCTCGAGGTGGCCAAGAGGCTCAACAAAGGCGAGATCGCGTGATGGCAAATACCATTCGCCCACCCCTACCGGGAGAGGTGAAGGGGTGGCTTCCATGGTCGAGGAGGGCCATGGACATGGAGGCCGTGGTGGGAGAGCAATACACCGGCGGCGATGACTTTCGCACTACGACGATGGCTACCACCGTCGTGTCGTTCTGGCGATGAGCGACCAAATGAGGAGAAATTTGGTAAGCTTAAATTTACAATGCCATCATTCTCAGGTACACATGAGCCTGAAGAATACCTTACTTGGGAGCTCAAGGTGGACAAGGTGTTCCGTTTGCACAATTATTCTGAGGAGAAGAAAATTCACATGGCGGCACTTGAATTCGTTGATTATGCATTGATTTGGTGGGAACAAGTGCAAAATCAAAGGAGAGAGAACAATGAACCACCCATTACTACATGGGAGGAGATGAAGTACCACATGAGAGCAAGGTTTGTTCCTAAACATTATAAACGTGATTTATTTGACAAATTGCAGCAGATGAAGCAAGGCACCTTCACGGTAGAGGAATACTATAAAGAGATGGAAATGGCCATGATTCGAGCTAATGTTTATGAGCAAGAAGAGCAAACAATGGCACGATTTCTTGCTGGTTTACACCCTCCTATCAAGCGCATCACTGAATTTCAGCCTTACAACAACATGGTGGAGTTGGTACATCAAGCAACCAAGGTGAAAGACAAGTGCGACAAGATATGCGGGCAACAAGAACATCATCCTTCATGCCTCGAACAGCACCTACAGGAGGTAAATCCACATCTCATTCCAATTCATTTAAAACTAATCCCTCTAGTGGAAGTTTTGCTCCTAGTACACGTGCTGCCCCAAGTACAAAGAATGCCACTCCTTCCTTCTCAAAGAAAGGACCAAACCCTTCTTCATCATCTTCTATTGGTTCTACGGCCAAGAGTAGCTCCATCCAATGCTTCAAGTGTCTTGGTCGCGGACATATGCAAAAGGATTGTCCAAATAACAAGGTAATGTTAATAACTGAGAATGGAGACTATGATTCTACTAGTGATGAAGATGGAGAATGCCTAGCTGATTTCGAGGCAAATGAGGATGGCCATGGGGGAGAAAGAGGCGAGGACATGCTTGGGGATGGGTATTGTGACCCCGAGTCCGGTCCTATCCTTGTGTGCACTCCTTCGGTATTGAGCGTTCAAGCCAAATCCAACCATGACCAGCGCTGCAACCTCTTCCAAACAAGAGCTCAGGTAAGCAAAGATGGTAAGTGTTGCAAGGTTATTATTGATGGAGGTAGTTGTCATAACCTAGCTAGTAAAGAACTTTGCAACAAACTTGGATTGAAGTATAAGAAACATCCACATCCATATCAAATTCAATGGTTGAATAATGATGGTTCTATGAATGTTGGATACATCGTTGATGTTACCTTTCAGATTGGAAATTACCAAGATACAGAGAATGTGATGTGGTCTCTATGGATGTTTGTCATTTACTTTTGGGGAGGCCATGGCAATATGATAGGTCTGTGAATCATGATGGTAGAACAAATCAATATAAATTCATGTGGAATAGCAAAGAAATAATATTACGGCCTATGACCCCTTCTCAAATTGTCATTGAAAATGCTCAAAAGAAAGAAGTGCAAATAGGGGGTGAGAGAGGGAAGGAACAAAAGAATGAAATTCCACATAAGGCGAGCACGAGAGAAAAATTGAAATTGAGTGGGAAAGCTGATATTGAGGGAGAGAAAAGTTAGTGATGATGGCAACAAAATCTGAGTTGAGGAGATGAGAGAAGACCCACTATGTTTCACTTTGTGTTGCTATATAAAGAAGTTTTGATGACTACTAATGACTTAACCTCTCTTCCTAGTGTTGTCTCCCAAGTTTTGCGGGCTTATGGCGACGTGTTTCGGAGGATGTACCTGCTGGACTACCACCCATTCGAGGTATTGAGCATCAGTTGACTTGGTTCCAGGAGCCCTCTTCCAAACCGTCCGCCCTACCGCACCAACCCCGAGGAGACAAAGGAGATTCAGCGGCAAGTGCAAGCACTTTTGGACAAAGGGTATGTACGTGAGAGTCTTAGCCCTTGTGCCGTTCTGTTATTCTTGTTCCTAAGAAAGATGGTACAGCGAATGTGCGTGATCGTAGAGCTATAAACAACATAACTGTTACGCTATCGTCATCCTATTCCTAGACTAGATGATATGCTTGATGAATTAAGTGGTTCTACTATTTTTCTAAGATTGACTTGCGTAGTGGATACCATCAAATAAGAATGAAACAGGAGATGAATGGAAAAGCGCTTTTAAAACGAAGTTTGGCTTGTATGAATGGTTAGTGATGCCTTTTGGGTTGTCCAATACTCCTAGTACTTTCATGCGCCTAATGAACCATGTTTTAAGATATTTTATTGGAAAATTTGTGGTAGTTTATTTTGATGATATCTTGATATATAGCCGCTCTTTGGATGATCATGTTGAACACATCAAACAAGTGTTAGAGGTGCTTAGGCGAGAACAATTGTATGCTAATCTTGAGAAGTGTTCCTTTTGCACTAGTAAGGTTGTGTTCCTAGGCTATGTTGTTTCAGCTCATGGCATTGAAGTAGATGAATCTAAAATTGAAACTATTCAAATTGGCCTACACTGTGAATGTTAGTCAAATTCGTAGCTTCCATGGACTTGCTAGCTTTTATCGACGATTTGTGAAAAACTTTAGCACCATTGCTGCCCCATTAAATGAATTAACTAAAAAGGGAGTCACTTTTGAGTGGGGAGAAAAACAAGACAAAGCTTTTCTGAGTTGAAGAAATGTTTGATGAAGCACCATTGCTTGTTTTACTGATTTCACCAAAACCTTTGAGATTGAATGTGATGCTAGTGGAATAGGTATTGGTGGTGTTTTGATGCAAGAAAGAAAACTGTTGCATATTTGGTGAGAAACTTCATGGTGCACAATTGAATTATCCAGTTTATGATAAAGAATTATATGCTCTTGTGCGTGTGCTAGAAATTTGGCAACATTATCTTTGGCCTAAGGAATTTATCATACATTCGATCATGAAGCTTTGAAATATTTGAAGGGCCAAGCAAAATTGAATCGTAGACATGCTAAGTGGGTAGAATTCATTGAAACTTTTCCTTACATTGTCAAATACAAGAAAGGTAAAGAAAATGTGGTAGCTGATGCATTGTCTAGAAAACATGTGCTTTTCACTCAATTGGAAGTAAAAGTTCGAGGATTAGAAAGCTTGAAAGAGTTATATGTTTCCGATCATGACTTTTCAACACCGTATTATAATTGTAAAGATGGCAAAGGGTGGGATAAGTTTCATGTTCATGATGGTTTTCTCTTTCGCATGAACAAGCTATGCGTTCCAGAATCGTCCGTGCGTTTGCTACTATTGCAGGAGTCTCATGCAGGAGGACTTATGGGACATTTTGGAAGAGAGAAGACGTACATGATGTTAAGTGATCACTTCTATTGGCGAAGATGAGGCGAGATGTCGAGAGGTATGTTCAACGATGCATCACGTGCCATAAGGCGAAGTCGAAACTCAATCCACATGGTTTGTATACTCCACTTCCAGTTCCTAGTGCTCCTTGGGAAGACATTAGCATGGATTTTGTGTTGGGATTGCCTAGAACTAAGAGGGGGAGGGATTCTGTTTTTGTTGTTGTGGATAGATTTTCTAAAATGGCACATTTCATTCCCTGTCATAAGAGCGATGATGCGTCGCACGTGGTGACCTATTTTTCAGGGAGATTGTGAGATTGCATGGTATGCCCAGGACTATTGTTTCAGATCGCGATGTCAAGTTTATGAGCTACTTTTGGAAGACTTTGTGGGCCAAGCTTGGGACAAAGTTGTTGTTTTCAACAACCTGCCACCCACAAACAGATGGACAAACGGAGGTGGTGAATCGGACACTCTCAATGCTGCTACGGACAATGATCAAAAAGAATTTGAAAGAGTGGGAAGATTGTCTACCACATGTTGAATTTGCATATAATAGGGCAGTGCATTCTACAACTCAACTATGCCCATTTGAGGTGGTGTATGGTTTCAAACCAATCACGCCACTTGATTTAATGCCACTTCCCTTACAAGAACGTACTAATATGGAGGCTTGAGCGTGCTGATTTTGTGAAGAAGCTCCATGAAAAGACTAAAGAGGTCATTGAAAAGAAGGTGCGTGATTATGCTTCTAAGGCTAACAAATCTACAAGAAAATGCTTTTGAACCAGTGACTTAGTGTGGGTCCACCTTCGCAAAGACCGCTTTCGGAGAAGCGAAAATCCAAATTAATGCCCGTGGTGATGGTCCTTTTAAAGTACTTGCAAAGATCAATGATAATGCATATAAGATAGAGCTTCCAGGAGATGACTATGGGGTGAGCACTACTTTTAATGTTGCTGATTTATCACCATTCTTTGGGCAAGAAGAAATAGAGTCGAGGACGACTCCTTTTCAAGAGGGGGAGGATGATGAGGACATCCCCATTACATACACATCTTCCACTCCAAGCAAGCATGAGAATGTCCAAGAACCTGTGGGCCCAATGACGAGGGCAAGAGCCAAGCTTTTAAATAAACAAGTGCTTTTGTTTCTTAAAGAGTTTCCTTTAATTGATAATGAACTTGGGATACTACCTCATGCTAGTATTTTATGTATTCTTAGGTATGACTCCTGTGAAGACTTGGGAGAGCTAAAGGGAGGAGCCCAAGGACTTAAACTACAAGTTTTGGAGAAGATTATTCAGCCAAATTCGTACCTCCCACAAGCACAATTGGATTCAAACTCGGATTCAACTCAGAATTCAATTCGGACTCGGTTTCGGACAGCCTGACAGGCAGTCACTAAAAAGGTCATAACTTTCACAAACGGAGTCCGATTCAGGAGTTCTTGTACTCGTTGGAAAGATAATTTCAAGGGCTACGCAATGGATCTAGCCCCAGCATCAAATTAGTCTCGGATCAAAAGTTATGACCAAAACAATGTGACAGCTGTAAAATCTAGTTTCCTTTTTGAGAGAGTTCGTATCTAAAACCATATAGGGTTGAGTTGTACTAGGTTTGTGGACTCTATGGACATCCCAAGGTCCTATATAAGCCATGTATTGGCAGCCTAAGGGCTCAGACCACCTTTGAGAATAATCAATCTATTAAACTTTGTTCGAGTTTATCATTGCTGCTGAAATTCCGTGAGGGAATTAGGAGTATTCTTCAATCAAGATCGTTCAACCTTTCCGCTGGGAATTGGGTGCACGATAGATCTTCGCTTGGTGGTCGGCGAAATCGACACGAGTGTGTTTTGGTGGATTAAAGAGTGTTCGTTCCTTGCATTGGCATTGGAGGATAGCTACGATTCATCAAGACTCCCGCGAGTATCCATCCTACGTCGAGAAGATCGGGCGACCCCGTATCAAAGACTCCATCGCATAGGAGGCCTGGTGGAATATCTGTCTGTCGTCATGGCTCGCAGACCGGTTAAGATCTATAGACGAGAACTAACCGGCTCTGATACCAATTGAAGGATCGAAAATGGCAACAGAGGGAGGTGAATGGTGCCTTCAATTCGCCCCAGGTACTCACTTAAATCCCTCCTCCAATAGCTATAGGAGCTATGAAGCGAGAAGATAATTGCTTACTTGAAATCAACAGATCAGATCAAAAGACGAAGCGAAGGACCGACAACAGTTCACTAAACAAAGTAAAGAGTAATCTCAGTTGACAAACACCGTCGGATGCGTTGTAGTTCGGGTGCATAGATGTTCCTTAATTGGCGAATGGCCTCCTGGGCTGCATCCTGTACACCGTCGAAGAAAGTAGCTCGTGGTATGGGGGCATCGAAGGTGTGAATGGCCGTGTTGGCTACAAAACCATCGAAGATCTCACCTCGACCCTCCAGCGCTCCTCGTCTCCGTACAGGCCTAAGTATCCTTGGTAGAGGGGATAAGGACGGAAGTTCAGCTCCCGCATGAGGTTGTAAAGGTCGTCAGTGAAGAGTCCGACGAGGGTTCCGTGGGTGACGCAGGTAGGTTGCTCCATGTAAAATTTTGAAGAGGGGAAGAAGTTAGTAAACAGTTTTGGTAAGAGACTGAGCAAAGGAGGAAATGATTTTTTAAAAGAGCTATTTCTTATCAAAGTATATCCTTAAGGTTGGTCTCTATCTAGGGTCACACATCTTAGGGTCATTATTGCTCTGATACCATCTCTGTCGGGACCCAGAACAACACTCCAAGTCTCTCTGTGTAAATCGCACTATCTCAGGAAAAGCTAGTGCACACAGGGTAAACAGTGATGTATATCACGCGAAAACACAACAAATTTTATTAAGCAAAGATATGAGCCTTAAGGCCAAGTCTTACAATATAGGGGCACAAGGCCAACAAAAGAAATAAAAGCAGCGGAAAAAAATGATAGAGGTAGCAGTTCAGCCCATCCAGCCTCCCACAGGCGAATGTCTGTAAGACGCGTCCTATTCGCTGAAGTAGTCCTCACCGTTGTCGTCGCCGTCGAAGTCTGGGAACAATTTTAGCAAGGTGAGCACATAAAGTACTCCACAAGTTACACCCGTAAATATAACAGAATGGATGCATGCATAAGGGGTAACAAAGGAAGGCTTAATAGGGTCGTTCGCGGAAAAGCAGTACTGAAGTTTAAATAATGTAAGTACAAAAAGCTAAATTTTAATACTTCATATGAAACAATAATTTAACAAAGTAATATCGTTAGTATAGGCTCTGACCTACACTAACCTAACCACGTGTATCCCACCCAGACCATTGTCAAAAACCACTGTCATTTGCCAAAACCCAGTTTTATCAAAAATCCAAGTCTAATCTGTGACAACTCTACTTAGCATATCCATGACCATGGACACAGCTATCTAGGATAGATTGAAACTCTACAGAGGTGTACAACTTTACCCACAAGACGTGTCTTCCCACTTGAGCCATGCGATCAACACACTACCTTAGGTGTGCGGTGGGAAATTCACGACAAGGCTGTTCCAAAGATCCATAGCCAAAACGGTCATGCCACCACTAAGGTTTCACCACAACCCGAATCCATGAGTTGGAGCCCCCTCTGGTGCCATATGAGACTTCTCGCGACCTACGCCACGCTCACATTCAGCCTATAGCGTAACTATATTTGGAATTTCACAATTTACTTAGCCAGGTCCGTCTCATACTGGACTTGTGGTAGTACGAAGTGACTTCGTAAAATGGATCACAGTAACGGTCCTTAAATCAACTTAGGCTCAATCCACATACCTTCATGCACGACAATCAACCAGGTGTCACCAAACACGAGGCATGCTGGCACCCACCGCCTAACCAATAGCCTAAGTCCAAATCATAATTTTCTTATTTCATTTTTAAACCATTTCCATAAACCATTCTTGACTCACCGAAGTCAAGAATTCATTTATATGGACTGTCATTTCATATGAAACAGTTGATCCCACCTAAAATCATACTAAGCCAAGCTAAGCAATTCTATAAAGTTTCTAGTTAATACTATGGTACCAACTAGTTTTTAGCTAGGGTGATAAGGTACAAGAATTCGAGGTTTAAATTGGCTATAATCAAAGGATCATGGGCATAACTAAAATTTAAACTAGATTTAAATTATGTTTGCATAAAAGTACTTATGCATATACAGTAAATCAACATAAATAAGTTTGAAATTGTAGGGTCAACATGGTCAAGGGTGTCTGCGAATCGTCGTCGAAATCGAATTCTCCGGAATCGTCGAAATCTATCGTGAAGATTCAAATTCAAATAAAATTCAAAATAATTGCAGAAATGGAAAGTTCATGATTTTAGAAAAATTTAGAAATTTGAATGGGTCAATTTGGAGTTAAAATGAAGAAGTTATAGCCTTCCAAAGTTTTAAATGCAATTAAAAAGAAAATACCCATTTCTGGAATTAATTTTAAACCGAAAAACATTTATGACGTCAGCAAGAATTATTTTTCTAAAAGAAATAACAGATTATGACGTCAGCCTCCTAAATGATTTTCGGCCGAATTATTTTTATATGGAAAAATTGGGTTTATGACGTCAGCCCTGGGATTATTAAATCTGGCTGAGACACTGACGTGTGGGGTCGGGTTCATGGTGGACCGAGCGCATGGACCCAGGGTGGGGTGAGGTGGCACGTGGAACACGGGGAGGGTGGTGGCGTTGGTGTGGCTATTTGGGGCGGACGTGGCCTGTGATGTGGCACCACGTGGCTGCCTCGTGGTTGCCACGTCACGGCGTCAAGCCGACGTGGGCGCGTGCGCGCGAGGTGGCGGTCGGGCACCTGCGTGGCCGAGATGTGGCACGCCGCGGGCTGCCATCGGCTGCCACCGGGCGGCGGCGGCGTGGCGGGCGGCGATGGTGGCGCTTCGGGGCGATGGCCACGGTGTTCCAGCGAGCGTGGCGGCGGCGGCGTGCGGAAAATGATGAGGGGAGTGCACAGGTACCTTCCGCTGAGCTCAAGGATGGCCGGAGTGTGCTAACGGCGGAGAGGGGCGGCGGTCGGAGGGGGTTCACGGCGGCGGAGGGGCTCCGGTGGCTCCAATGCTCAAGGCAGAGGGGGCTTCTGGCCGCTGAGGCACGGGCAAGGTGTCGGTGGTGTCGGCGAGGAGCGGGGAGGCCTGGTGTCGCCAGAATTGCTCGCCGGAGTGACGTAGCCAGCGGGGGGAACGGGCTCGGGGAGGCTCTGCTGCTCGGATGCTCCGATTGAGAGGCGAGGGAGATGCGATGTGGTGAAGGGGTCCTCGGGGTGTGGGTTTTATAGGCCAGGAAGGGGAGGTAACGGGCGCACGAAATTACTCCGGCGGCGAGTTTGAATGCGACGACAAGGACAGGTGTAAAGGGGGAAATAATGCCAGAAACGGTCATGGTGCATGCGGGGGAGTAATTGGGTACCAACGCGGGCGGGAGTGATGGATGGAAACCGAAGCTTTCAAAGCTTCGATTTCAGGCGTTAATGGCGTCGGGGACGGCGCGAGGAAGAAGGAAGGTGGCGTGGACGACGATCCTGACATGGGGGACCCACCTGTCAGTGAGAGGAGAAGAAATAGGGATGTAAGCGGGCGGGCGGGCGGGCGGGGAAGCCTCGCGACCCGCCCGCCCCGCCCCACCCCGTTTAGCCTCGCGGGGGGAGATTGCCCCGTCCCGGTCCCGCTGAGACCACGACCCATGAGATTCCGTGAGGGATTAAAAATTAAATTTATTATTTAAAAATAAAATTTTGATTTTATTTATTAATTTATAATTACTTAAGCATATTATTTTTGAAAATATAGCTTCAAAATATATATTCTAACATATAAATTCAAGTTTTAGTCTAAATATACAAGAAAAAAATACAATCTCTTATATTAAAAAAACAATAATATATTATTAAATATATTTATTTTTATTTTTATCGGGTCCCCATGGGGCCCCGCGGGGTGAGGATGACCCCCGTCCCCGCCCTGCTAGCTTCGCGGGGCCCGCCCGTTCCCCGCGGGGATATTGCCCCGTCCCGCCCCACGGGATATTCCCATGAGGCCCCGCCACAGGCGCGGTGCCACCCCTAAGAAGAAAGGAAAGAGGCGGGGGCGACGGCTGGATTTACGACAGGTTACGGGAAAGCGATCGCGGCCGCTAGATCTCAGGCGTAGGGGTAAGTGAACGGGGACGGTCATGATTCTATCCGACAACAATGAAATAATTCGAGCCGATCGAGCGCTCTAAGTGTCGGGGAACGGCTGAGATTTAAATCGGCAACAGGGGACGGTGCGGATTAGGCCACGCGTCGATCGGAGGGAAGAAAGGAGCGGGCGAAACGGAAAGTGATGATGGGCAGCTGGGAACAAATCAGCGGGGTGGAGGCTGGTCCGATGCGCGACAGGTGTCAGCGTGAGGGGAGGGAAAGACGAGTTGAAGGGGTAAGTGTAACATCCCAAAATTTTGTCCCTTTATTGAAAATTTAATCTGGAGTTTATTGGATTTTCTGGAATTATGTTAAAATCCTGATTTGAGAAAAATTTTAAACTTTATTGTGTAAAAGTCAAAATTAAATTTATTACATTCCTAAAAGCTTAAACCAATGTATTTCAGCCTCCTTAAGTCAAATATGAGATTATATTAATTTTTCTGGATTTTAGAAGGAATTAAAACCCTCCCTACAAAATCAAATTGTACCTTTGCAAAATATACTTATTAAAATAAGTGGGACATATTTTTATTAAGTCTATAATAGCTCCAGATAGTTCCCAGAATTTTTCTGGATTTTTCAAAATTTATTTGGTATTTTTCTGAGTTTTCTAAAGCTTAATAGCATTTCTGGAAAATCAAAAAGAAAGAAAATTCCAAAAATCCCTCCGACCGCCAGGTGTCAACCATCGGCGCCCCCTCCGCCCGCCGGAATCCCCCTCAACCGTCCGATCTAACTTAAACCCTCTCCCCGCTTTCCCTCTCTCCGCGTGCGACGCGTGTCGCGCATCGGACCGTCCACTCCCGCGCCGGATTTGATCCTCGCCGCCCGCACCCACTTACCGCTTCACCGCTCCCCTCTCCGCTCCTGCCGCCGCGTGGCTTAATCCACGCCGTCCTCTGTTGCCGTACCCGATCTCAACCGCCCCCTCCCACTTAATGCACTGACCGCCCCGTCGATTCTGTTGTCGGATGAAATCTCGGCCGTCCCCATTCACTTACCCTTCGCAGCGCCAGTGTCCCGATCTCTCCCCCGTGCCACCTGTCAAGCATCCGACCGTCCCCCTCGCTCTTTCCTTCTCTTTCTCTCTCGCTGACGTGCGGGCCCCACTCGTCAGACCCTTCGTCCCCGCCACTTTCCTTTCTTCCCCGCGCGATCCCCGCCCCGCTGCCGCCATGAATACCAAAACTGAAGCTTTTAAAGCTTCGGTTTCCTTCCCGTTTATTGCCCCGCGCCGACAGCAAATAGCCATTGCACCTCCACCGCGTCCATTACGGGCATAATCACGCGTAATTACGGCTGTTACCACCGTCGCGTTAAACCACCGAGCCGCTGCAACTCCGGCGAGATGGGCGCGACCGTTACCCCCTCCCCAGCCTATAAAAGAGGTGCCCCGAGGTCCCTCTACCCACACCGCCACCCCCCGAGCCTCCAGAACACTTCATCCAGCCCCGAAGGTTCCCCCTGCGCCGATTTCCCTCCGCCGGCTCAAGCAACTCCGGCGAGCAATCGCCGCCGGCTCGAGCCCCCTCGCCCCTCGCCGACACCTCCCCGACCTTGCTGGTGCCCAGGCGACCCTCGGCGACCACCTCCCCGGGCACGTGCACCACCGGAGCTACTCCGCCGCCGTGAAGGCTTCTCCGACCGCCGCCCCTCTCCGCCGGTTTCCCTCTCCAGGCATCCTCGGCCACCGCGCAAGGTACCGACGCACTCCCCGCGTTCTCCTCGTCGTTTTGGTACCCTCGGCCGGCGCCGCCGCTCACCGGAGCTCCGGCGACCATCGGGCCCCGAGCGCCGCCGTCGCCGGCCAGGCCACGTCAGGCCGTCGGGCGGTAGCGGCGGCGTGGCAGCCAGTGGCGGCCGTCGGCGCCACGCCAGCGCCACCCGCGCGCCGCTCGCCACCTCGCGCGCGTCGCCACGTCGGCATAAAGCGTGGCGTGGCGCCACCACGCGCGACCACGCGGCAGCCCCGTGGCGCCACGTCGCCGCCACCCGCTTCCCGCGCGCGCTGCCACCTCACCTTCCCTCGGGTCCATGGACTTGGTCCATGACACCGAGCCCACTGTCGACCTCTGCCGAATATTTTAATCCTAGGGCTGACGTCATAATCCATAATTTCCTTTAGAAAAATAATTCGTGCTGACGTCATAAATCCTTTTCGGTTTAAAAATAAATCCAGAAAATACCCTTTTCTTTTATTTTGAATTCAAACTTTGGAAGGCTATAACTTTTGCATTTTAACTCCAAATTGACCCATTCAAATTTCTAAATTTTTCTAAAATCATGATCTATCCATTTCTGGAATAATTTTGAAATTTTGAAACTTATTTAAATTTGATTTGAATATATTTTGTAATTCCAAGTTTTAAATTCAAATTAAAACTTCCAATTTCTTTTAAAAGCCTCATTTCCTTTTTAAAAATTGTTGACCCACATCCAAAAATTCAGAATTCTGTCTCCCAAATTATTTGATAATTTTTGGAAGTTATTTGGATTCCATTTGAATTTTTGTTTTGAATTTGCTTTGAATTGATTTCTCGTTAGATATTGTCGATTCGGAGAGTTTGAATTCGACGAATCGCAGCAGGACTTCGATCAAGGCAAGTTACACCTTTGACCATGTTGAACCTAATAATTTAAATTAGTTATATTGTTTTACTGTATATGCATGCTTATCTTTATTCGAATGTAATTCAAATTTGATTTGAATTTTAGATATACCCATGATCCTTTGTATTATGGCCAATTTGAGTCTTGAATTCATATACCTTGTCACCCTAGCTGAAAACTAGTTAGTACCATAGTATTGACTAGAAATTTTTATAGAAATGCTTAGCCTGGCTTAGTATAATTTTAGGTGGGATCGATCTTTCACATGAAATGACAGACTTTGAAAATCAATATCTTGACTTCGGTGAGTCAAGGGTGGTCTTACGGAAATTATTTAAAAATGAAAATAGAAAACATGTTTTGGACTTAGGCTAATGGTTAGGTGGTGGGTACCGGTATGCCTCGTGTTTGGTGACACCTGGTTGATTATCGTGTACGGGGGTATGTGGTTGAGCCTAAATCAACTCAAGGACCGTTTCTGTGAAATATTTTACGAAGTCACTTCGTACTACCACAAGTCCGGTATGGGACGGACCTGGCTAAGTAATTTGTGAAGTTCCAATTATAGTCTCGCTATAGGCTTGAATGTGGCGCGGCGTGGGTGTGGGAAGTCTCACATGGCACGAGGGGCTCCAACTCGTGGATTCGAGTTGTGGTGAAACCTTAGTGGCGGCGTGATTATGTTGGCTATGAATCATCGGAACAGCCTTGTCATGAACTCTCGCCGCACACCTAAGGCGGTGTGTTGATCGCGTGGCTCAAGTGAGAGGAATGTCTTGTGGGTAAAGTTGTACACCTCTGCAGAGTAACAAACTATCGGATAGCCGTGTCACGGTCATGGACATCTTGAGTAGAGTCTTCACAGATTAGATTTGAATTTTCATAAAACTTGGTTTTGGCAAACAAATGTTGGATTTGGTAATGGTCCGGTGGATTCCGTGGTTAGGTTAGTGTGGGTTGGAGCCTACACTAACGATATTACTTATTAAAAACAATGTTTCATATCTCGTATTTAAATTCACTTTTTCGCACTTACGTGATTGTATTTAAATTCAAGTATTGCTTTCCGCACATTACCCTATTAAGCTTCCTTTGAAATCCCTTATGCATGCATCAAATCTATTATATTTCTGGTGTAACTTGCGTAAGCATTTACTTGCTTACCTTGGGAGTACTTTCGTACTCACCTTGCTAAATCTGTTGCCGGACTTCAGGGCGACTCGACGGTGAGGACTACTTGGTGAGTAGGATCGTCTTCTGATCATTCGCTGTGTGGAGGTCGGATGGGCTGTGCTGCCACCTTTACTTTATTTCCATTGTTTTGTTTACTTTGTTGGCCTAGTGCCTTATTGTAAGACTTGGCCTTGGGCGTATTTTCGTTTAATAATATCTCGTGGTTATTTTTGCATGATATACATTCTTGTGAAACCTGTGCACTAGCTTTTCCTGGGATAGTGCGATTTACACAGAGGGGCTCGGAGTTGTTGTTCCGGGTCCCGACAGAAATGGTATCAGAGCAACAATTACTCTAAGACGTGACCTTAGCTAGAGACCAGCTTTAAGGATATGTTTTAATAAGAAATGCGCTTTTAAATTATCTCTCCCTTTTCTCAAGTCTCTTTACAAAACCGATTACTAACTCCTCTCCCCTTCCAAATTTTAGATGGAGCAACCCACCCGCGTCTCCCACGGAACCCTTGCCGGACTCTTCGCCAACGATCTGTACAACCTCATGCAAGAGCTCAACTTCCGCCCATACCCCCTCTACCAAGGATATGTTGGCATGTATGGAGACGAGCAACGCCGAGAGTGGAAGTGAAGATCTTCAAGGATTTCGGAGCACACGGAGCCATTTACGTGTTCGACGCACCCCTACCTCGGGCCACCTTCTTCGATGGAGTTCAGGATGCAGCCCGAGAGGCCATTCGCCAGCTGCGGAACATCTACGCTCGAGACTTGCTGCGCACCGACTTCCGCTACTTCCCCATGAAGACTCCCTTGTGGGCTGCCAGCGACTTCTCGTCTACAGAGTATGAGAGCAACCCCCGCCTCATACGACTGGTAGAGTACACCAAGTCCATGGACCACATGTACCGCACCACCACGACGAGCTGCACACCGCACAGCCAGCTCCGCGCGAAGAGGAACTTGCCGAGCTCGTGCGGAGGATGCAGAGTTCCACCGATTCGGACCTTTTCCGAGGAGACTCGAGCGCAGCGCTAGTGTGTAGACCACCCCGAGTTTTAGAACGCTATCCGTGAGCTGTAGACCTTTGTAAACAGCCACGAAGACTTTTATAATAAAAAGTTTTATTTGGCTCTTATCTGGGTTTTCCTTGCTCTTGTGTGTTGTTTTGGTGGGATTGTTACTAGAACCTTTCCTTAGTTCTCTCTCTAAATCTGAAAGTCTCAATAGATGGTGAACACAAGAAGAAACCCCAACATGGACAACGCCAACCCCGGAGCACAAGGAAGCCATTCCGCTCCGATTCCACCACCCCCGCCAGCAGCAGACCAGATTGGGCACAGTTGATGGCCAATCAAACCCAGTTGATCCAGCTCTTAGCTCAGACGATCAACAACCCTCAGGCTCATCATCAACCTGCCCAAGTACCTCCCAATCGTCTCTCTGAGTTCCTGAGGATCAAGCCACCCACCTTCGCGGCGATGCGTTGAACCGATGGGCGCCGACGATCGCTCAGTCGATTGGCAAAAAGCTGGACATTCGCAGCGCATCGATCGGAAGCGAGTCTGTTCGCCTCCCATCGGTGAGCGGGCCCGCATCTCAATGGTGGGACACTTTCACGCTTCACATGCCAACCCGCAGACGGTGGCGTGGATCGAGTTCGAGCAAAGCTTTCGCAAAGCTCATATCCCCACCGCACCATGGCATTGAAGAAGAAGGAGTTCAGATCTGCGCCAAGGAAGTCGTCATGTCAATGAGTGCGTCATGAAATTTAACCAACCGCCCGCTATGCGCGGAGGATGTGGCTTCCGGCGAAGCCAAGCAAGAAAGGTTCATGGAGGGCTGAATGACAACATATCAAGATACAAGCGATATCGGGTGACTATCTTGACTTCCACGGCTAGTCGAGAAGGCCATCCGCCGGAGGGCAAGCACATGGAGATGGAGACCCGGAAGAAAAGGATGGCGGACGAGAGAAACAACTCTGGAAGTTCTTTCAAGAATCGCAGTACTCCTCCCCACTCAAACAAGTTCAGACCCCAGGGTGGCAACTTCAAGAACGATCCAGCGAGTTCAAGTCCTCAACCACCGCCACCGTATCAAGCCACCGCGGCAATTCCCGAACAACGCACCCAAAGAAACGGTGGCGAGCATTAAGAGCGATCCGCCGTCGGCGGATTGACTGCTACTCGCAAGGAACGTGGCACTTTGCCAAGGCATGCCTAAGAAGATTCAAGCGGCAACAACTTCGAGAGCCTCGGAAGTCGTAACCAGGGCGGCAAGCGCGGACCTTCATCAAAGGGCGAGTGAACCACGTGGCAATGGAAGAGGCCCAGCCGCACGGATGTCGTCTTGGGTATGTTCCTTGTCAATTCAGCACAAAGATCGCTTCTTTTCGATTCCGAGCATCGCATTCCTTTGTGTCAAAAACTTTTGTGGATAAGCATGGGTTGGGCGGGGTAACCCTTAGCAACCCTATGATAGTTCACTCCTGGAGCAGAAATGAGAGCGGGGACTTTGTGCCCCAAAGTGGAATTGCTCATAGATGGGACCCGATTCCTCGCCGATCTTTTGGTTTTGGAATCGCAAGGATTAGACGTCATTCTCGGGATGAACCGTTAGCCAAGAATCGAGTCGGATCGATTGTGCTACGGATCCATCACCCTCACCAATGACCAAGGCGTGGAAGTAATCTTCTCTCCCAGTTCGAAGCGTAAGAATGTGCCCTCTTCCACCTCCAAGTATTGGAGGAAGTGCCTATCGTGCGGGAGTACCGGATGTTTTCCCGAGGAACGCCAGGATGCCACCGGATAGGAGATCGAATTTGTGATTGACCTAGTCGAGCACCGCCCGATTTCCAAGAGACCATATCGGATGCACGCTAACGAGTTAGCGGAATTGAAGAATCAACTCAAGGAATTAGAAGACAAGGGGTATATCCGACCTAGTTCATCGCCTTGGGGAGCACCCGTCTGTTCGTCAAAAGAAGGATGAGAGTCCGAGGCTATGTGTGGACTCTGAGCACTCAATGGCGTCACCATCAAGAATAAATACCCCCTCCCGGGATCGATGACTGCTCGATCGGTTGAAAGGAGCCGGTATCTTCTCCAAGATTGATCTGCGATCGATACCATCGGTGAAGATTCGTGAAGAAGACATTCCTAAGACCGCCTTCTCCACGGATATGGGCATTATGAGTTCACGGTCATGTCATTTGGGTGACCAATGCACCACCTACTTCATGAGCATGATGAGCAAAGTGTTCATGAAATACTTGGACAAGTTCGTAGTAATCTTCATCGACGACATCCTCATCTACTCCAAGAACGAAGAAGAGCACGAGCGGCACCTCGGGATCACTCGGAAAAGCTTAGAGAGCATCGACTTTTCGCCAAATTCGATAAGTGTGAATTACGGCTAAAAGAGGTTGCCTTCCTCGGACATATTGTAACAGTAGAAGGAATCGCGTAGATCCTTCCAAGGTGGAAGCGATAATGGAGTGGAAGCCACCAAAGTCCGTAATGTAAGTCGAGCTTTCTTGGACTTGCGGGTTATTACCGTCGGTTCATAGCGAGATTCTCAGAGACAGCCAAGCCAATGACCCAATTGCTGAAAAAGGAAAAGAAGTTCGAATGGGCGAAGGCTTGCGGCGAGTTTCGCACCCTTAAGAAGAGACTAGTCTCAGCACCCGTGCTCGTCTTGCCAGACGTGCATAAAGGCTTCGAGGTTTTCTGTGACGCCTCTCGCCTAGGCTTAGGCTGTGTTCTGATGCAAGAGGGCAAAGTGGTAGCCTATGCATCGCGTCAACTCAAGCCTCATGAGTGCAATTATCCTACTCATGACTTGGAGTTAGCGCGATGAGTGCACGCCTTAAAAATCGGCGCCACTACCTTATTGGTAACCGTTGTGAAGTATACACGGACCATAAGAGTTTGAAGTATATCTTCACCCAGGCAGAACTCAACCTGAGGCAGCGAAGATGGTTGGAGTTGATCAAGGACTACGACATCGGTATACATTACCACCCCGGAAAAGCGAATGTAGTAGCCGATGCCTTAAGCAGGAAGTCTTATGCAAACATGGTGTTATCAGAAGAAGACCGGACCCGACTTGGGAGGAGTCGCCTGTCTAAGTCTAAACCCAGCGGGACCAAGCACCCTCACCACACTTTGGAAGTGCGACCCGCTTACGATCAAATTAAGGAAGCTCAGTTGTGGGCGAGGATATTCAAGAAATCAAGAAGAATATGAGGAGAGGCAAAGCGCCAGATTCAGCGAAGATGAACATGGCACGGTTTGGTTCGAGAACCGCATCGTGTGCTTGAATAATCGAAATCAAAACCCGATTACGAAAGAGGCTCATGATACCCCATACTCAATCCACCTGTGTCGTACCAAGATGTACGAGATCCGAGGAAAGATATTGGTGGGTTAGTATGAAGAGGGAAATCGCGAGTTCATCGAAACTGCGACACTGTCGTGAGTCAAAGCTGAACATCGAGGCCGCGGGACTCTTACAACCATTGCCGATTCGGAATGGAAGTGGGAAGAAATTGGTATGGATTTCATAACCGGACTCCCAAGGACACAATCGGGTTATGATTCAATTTGGGTAATCATAGGCAGTTGACTAAAGTAGCTCACTTCATACCATCAAGACCACATATTCCGGAAGCAAGTTGGCTGAATCAGACGTGTCTCGAATTGTGTGCCCGTATGGCGTACCCAAGAAGATAGTGTCGGATCGAGGTAGTCGGTTTACTTCGATTTTGGCAAAGGCTGCACGAAGAGTTGGGTAGCAAGCTCGGTTTGATGCCGCTTACCATCCCAGACGGACGGTCAAGCGAGAAAGAGTTAATCGATACTCGAGGATATGCTAAGGGCTTGTACGCTGGATTTGGGAACAGTTGGGACCGTTCACCGCCTATATGCGGAATTCTCGTATAATAACAGCTACCAAGCCGACTGCAGATGGCACCCTTGAAGCCTTGTATGGTCGAAAGTGCGTAACCCCTTGCTTTGGGATCGGCAAGGTGAACCCCAAGAAACAGGACCAAACTCTTTGCAAGGCGCAGAAGATCAAGTGAAGAAGATCGTGACGGTGAAGATAGCCCGTCTCGACGGAAGAGCTACGCGGATAACCGCCGTCGAGACGACCTTTGAGGTCGGGGACTACGTCTATCTTAGGGTATCCCCACTCAGAGGTGTGAAAAGGTTTCAAGTTAGAGGAAAGCTTGCACCGCGATATGTGGGCCCTTTCAAGATTCTGGACCGAAAAGGTGCAGTCGCATATCAGTTAGACTTGCCGCCAAGCATGTCAGGGGTGCACAATGTCTTTCATGTCTCACAGTTAAAGAAGTGCCTCCGAGTACCCACGGAGCAAGCCGCACTGGAAACCTTGGACCTCCAGGATGACCTCACCTATCAGGAGCAACCAATCAAGATTCTCGAGACAGCAGAACGTCAGACCAGAAGGAAGACCATCAGATTCTGCAAAGTTCAGTGGAGCAATCACACCGAGGACGAAGCCACCTGGGAGCGAGAAGAAGACTTAAAGACCAGCCATCCCCATCTCTTTTGCTAGCCAGTGCAAATCTCGAGGGCGAGATTTCCTTTAAGGGGGGTAGGTTTGTAACATCCCAAAATTTTGTCCCTTTATTGAAAATTTAATCTGGAGTTTATTGGATTTTCTGGAATTATGTTAAAATCCTGATTTGAGAAAAATTTTAAACTTTATTGTGTAAAAGTCAAAATTAAATTTATTGCATTCCTAAAAGCTTAAACCAATGTATTTCAGCCTCCTTAAGTCAAATATGAGATTATATTAATTTTTCTATATTTTAGAAGGAATTAAAACCCTCCCTACAAAATCAAATTGTACCTTTGCAAAATATACTTATTAAAATAAGTGGGACATATTTTTATTAAGTCTATAATAGCTCCAGATAGTTCCCAGAATTTTTCTGGATTTTTCAAAATTTATTTGGTATTTTTCTGAGTTTTCTAAAGCTTAATAGCATTTCGGAAAATCAAAAGAAAGAAAATTCCAAAATCCCTCCGACCGCCAGTGTCAACCATCGGCGCCCCCTCGCCCGCGGAATCCCCTCAACCGTCCGATCTAACTTAAACCCTCTCCCGCTTTCCTCTCTCTCGCGTGCGGCGCGTGTCGCGCGATCGGACCGTCCACTCCGCGCGGATTTGATCCTCGCCGCCGCACCCACTTACCGCTTCACCGCTCCCCTCTCCGCTCCTGCCGCCGCGTGGCTTAATCCACGCCGTCCTCTGTTGCCGTACCCGATCTCAACCGCCTCCCACTTAATGCACCGACCGGCCCGATCGATTCTGTTGTCGGATGAAATCTCGGCCGTCCCCATTCACTTACCCCTTCGCAGCGCGCCAGCGGTCCCGATCTCTCCCCCGTGCCACCTGTCAAGCATCCGACCGTCCCCCTCGCTCTTTCCTTCTCTTTCTCTCGCCGACGTGCGGGCCCCACTCGTCGACCCGCCGTCCCGCCACTTTCCTTTCTTCCCGCGCGATCCCGCCCGCCGCCGCCATGAATACCAAAACCGGCTTTTAAAGCTTCGTTTCCTCCCGTTATTGCCCGCGCCGACAAAGAAATAGCCATTGCACCTCCACGCGTCCATTACGGGCATAATCACGCGTAATTACGGCCATTACCACCGTCGCGTTAAACCACCGAGCCGCTGCAACTCCGGCGAGATGGGCGCGACCGTTACCCCCCCCGACCTATAAAAGAGGTGCCCGAGGTCCTCTACCCACACCGCCACCCCGAGCCTCCGAACACTTCATCCACTCCGAAGGTTCCCCTGCGCCGATTTCCCTCCGCGGCTCAAGCAACTCCGGCGAGCAATCGCCGCCGGCTCGAGCCCCTCGCCCCGCCGACACCTCCCGACCTTGCTGGTGCCCAGCGACCCTCGGCGACCACCTCCCGAACACGTGCACCACCGAGCTACTCGCGCCGTGAAGGCTTCTCCGACCGCCGCCCCTCTCGCGGTTTCCCTCTCCGGCATCCTCGGCCACCGCGCAAGGTACCGACGCACTCCCGCGTTCTCCTCGTCGTTTTGGTACCCTCGGCGGCGCCGCCACTCACGAACTCGGCGACCATCGGGCCCCGAAGCGCCGCCGCCGCCGGCCAGCCGTCGGCCGTCCGAAGCCGGCAGCGGCGTGGCAGCCGTGTGGCGGCGGACGGCGCCACGCCGCGCCACCCGCCGCGCCCTCGCCACCTCGCGCGCGCCACGCGTCGGCATAAAGCCGTGGCGTGGCGACCACGCGGCGACCACGCGGCAGCCCGTGGCGCCACGTCGGCGCCACCGCTTCCCGCGCGCGCCGCCACCTCACCCTTCCTCGGGTCCATGGACTTGGTCCATGACACCTGCCCCACTGTCGACCTCTGCCGAATATTTTAATCCTAGGGCTGACGTCATAATCCATAATTTCCTTTAGAAAAATAATTCGTGCTGACGTCATAAATCCTTTTCGGTTTAAAAATAAATCCAGAAAATACCCTTTTCTTTTATTTTGAATTCAAACTTTGGAAGGCTATAACTTTTGCATTTTAACTCCAAATTGACCCATTCAAATTTCTAAATTTTTCTAAAATCATGATCTATCCATTTCTGGAATAATTTTGAAATTTTGAAACTTATTTAAATTTGATTTGAATATATTTTGTAATTCCAAGTTTTAAATTCAAATTAAAACTTCCAATTTCTTTTAAAAGCCTCATTTCCTTTTTAAAAATTGTTGACCCACATCCAAAAATTCAGAATTCTGTCTCCCAAATTATTTGATAATTTTTGGAAGTTATTTGGATTCCATTTGAATTTTTGTTTTGAATTTGCTTTGAATTGATTTCTCGTTAGATATTGACGATTCCGGAGAGTTTGAATTCGACGAATCGCAGCAGGACTTCGATCAAGGCAAGTTACACCTTTGACCATGTTGAACCTAATAATTTAAATTAGTTATATTGTTTTACTGTATATGCATGCTTATCTTTATTCAAATGTAATTCAAATTTGATTTGAATTTTAGATATACCCATGATCCTTTGTATTATGGCCAATTTGAGTCTTGAATTCATATACCTTGTCACCCTAGCTGAAAACTAGTTAGTACCATAGTATTGACTAGAAATTTTTATAGAAATGCTTAGCACGGCTTAGTATAATTTTAGGTGGGATCGATCTTTCACATGAAATGACAGACTTTGAAAATCAATATCTTGACTTCGGTGAGTCAAGGGTGGTCTTACGGAAATTATTTAAAAATGAAAATAGAAAACATGTTTTGGACTTAGGCTAATGGTTAGGTGGTGGGTACCGGTATGCCTCGTGTTTGGTGACACCTGGTTGATTATCGTGTACGGGGGTATGTGGTTGAGCCTAAATCAACTCAAGGACCGTTTCTGTGAAATATTTTACGAAGTCACTTCGTACTACCACAAGTCCGGTATGGGACGGACCTGGCTAAGTAATTTGTGAAGTTCCAATTATAGTCTCGCTATAGGCTGAATGTGAGCGCGGCGTAGGCTGTGGGAAGTCTCACATGGCACCAGAGGGGGCTCCAACTCGTGGATTCGAGTTGTGGTGAAACCTTAGTGGCGGCGTGATTATGTTGGCTATGAATCATCGAACGCCTTGTCATGAACTCTCCGCCGCACACCTAAGGCGGTGTGTTGATCGCGTGGCTCAAGTGAGAGGGAATGTCTTGTGGGTAAAGTTGTACACCTCTGCAGAGTAACAAACTATCTGGATAGCCGTGTCCACGGTCATGGACATGCTGAGTAGAGTCTTCACAGATTAGATTTGAATTTTCATAAAACTTGGTTTTGGCAAACAAATGTTGGATTTGGTAATGGTCCGGGTGGATTCCCGTGGTTAGGTTAGTGTGGGTTGGAGCCTACACTAACGATATTACTTATTAAAAACAATGTTTCATATACTGTATTTAAATTCAGCTTTTCGCACTTACGTGATTGTATTTAAATTCAAGTATTGCTTTCCGCACATTACCCTATTAAGCTTCCTTTGAAATCCCTTATGCATGCATCAAATCTATTATATTTCCTGGTGTAACTTGCGTAAGCATTTACTTGCTTACCTTGGGAGTACTTTCGTACTCACCTTGCTAAATCTGTTGCCAGACTTCAAGGGCGACTACGACGGTGAGGACTACTTCAGCGAGTAGGATGCGTCTTACAGTCATTCGCCTGTGGGAGGCTGGATGGGCTGTGCTGCCACCTTTACTTTATTTCCGCTGTTTTGTTTACTTTGTTGGCCTAGTGCCTTATTGTAAGACTTGGCCTTCAGGCCGTATTTTCGTTTAATAATATCTCGTGGTTATTTTTGCATGATATACATTACTGTGAAGCCTGTGTGCACTAGCTTTTCCTGGGATAGTGCGATTTACACAGAGGGGCTCGGAGTTGTTGTTCCGGGTCCCGACAGTAAGTGAGATCGGACGACTCGGATTAAACCCGGCGACGCGGATCTGCCCGATGGCAGACACTTGGTGGCTGGGGAGGAGTTTTGGATTTTATTTTCTTTTTGATTTTCAGAAAAGGTTTGGAGGCTTTAAAATACTCAGAAAAATACCAAAATTTTTTTGAAAATTCCAGAACAATTCAGAGAATTATCTGGAACTATTCTAGGCTTAATAAAAATATTTTCTACCCTAATTGATACTTAGATTTTTCAAAAGCATAATTTGAATTTAAAAGGAGAGTTTTAAACCTTTATAAATTCCTGAAAATTAGTATAATTATAGTTTTAACTTTAAGGAAGTGAGATGCATTTATTTTGTCCTTTAGAAATTGAAATCCTTTTATTTTGACTTTTGTAAAATAGAAATTTTAATTTTCTCAAATCAGGCCTTGAAATAAAATCCAGGAAAATCCAATAAATTCCAGAAAATACTTTAACAAAGAAATAAAATTTTTGGGATGTTACAAACCTACCCCCTTAAAATAAATCTCGCCCTCTTGATTTGCATTGGCTAGCAAAAGAGATGGGGGTGGCTAGCCTTCAAATCCTCTTCTCGCTTGCAGGTTGCTTCGTCTTCGGTGTGGTTGCTCCACTGAACCTTGCAGAATCTGATGGTTTTCCTTCTGGTCTGACGCTCTGTGGTTTCGAGGATCTTGATCGGCTGCTCCTGATAGGTGAGATCATCCTAAAGATCTAAGGTTTCCAATGCAGCTTAATCTGTGGGAACTCGGAGGCACTTCTTTAGCTGCGACACATGGAAGACGTTGTGCACTCCTGACATGCTTGGCGGCAACTCTAACTGATAAGCAACTTCACCTATTCGGTTCAGAATTTTGAAAGGTCCCACATATCTTGGTGCAAGTTTTCCTCTAACTTGAAACCTTTTGACTCCTCTAAGCGGGGACACTCTAAGATAGACATAGTCCCCGACCTCAAAGGTCAAGTCTCGACAACGGTTGTCCGCATAACTCTTTTGTCGAGATTGAGCTATCTTCAGTCTGTCATTGATCTTTCTCACTTTATCTTCGGCGTTTTGAAGTAGGTTTGGACCAGTTTCTCGAGGCTCTCCTTGCTGTTCCCAAAGTAGGGGCGTCCTGCACCTTCGGACGTACAAGCTTCGAAAGGTGCCATCTGCAGACTGGCCTGGTAGCTATTATTCCCAACTGTTTCCAAAATCTAGAGTGCAGGCTCTCAGCATGTCCTCAAGTACTTGATTGACTTGTTCCATTTGACCATCTGTTTGTGGGTGATAAGCTATGCTGAAACTGAGCTTACTCCCTAACTCTTCATGCAGTTTTTGCCAAAATCGAGAAATGAACTGGCTCCCTCGATCTGACACTATCCTCTTGGGAACTCCATGTAGACACACAATCTGAGACATGTACAACTCAGCAAACTTACTTCTGGAGTAAGTGGTCTTGACTGGTATAAAGTGAACCACTTTCGTCAATCGGTCGATGATTACCCAAATCGAATCATAACCTGATTGAGTTCTCGGAAGTCCGGTTATAAAATCTATACCGATTTCTTCCCACTTCCAATCTGGGATCGGTAATGGTTGCAAAAGTCCAGCAGGTCTCTGATGCTCTACTTTAACTCATTGACAGGTGTTACAGGCTTCAATAAACTATGCTATTTCTCTTTTCATACTGACCTACCAGTATCTTTCCCTCAGGTCCTGGTACATCTTGGTACAACCTGGGTGGATGAAGTATGGGGTGTCATGAGCTTCTTTGAGAATTAGGGCCTTGATCTCTTGATTATTCGGCACGCAGATGCGGTTCTCAAACCAAACCGTGCCATGCTCATCCTCATTGAATCCTGGTGCTTTGCCTCTTCTCATATTCCTTCGTATTTCCTGAATATCCTCGTCAACGTTCTGAGCCTCTTTGATCTGATCAGGCAAGGCAAGTTGTATTTCCAGAGTGGCGAGAATGCTCAGGTTCACCGGATCCAGACTTGGACGGGCGCCTCCCTCCTGAAGTCGGGTCTGGTCTTCCTCAAATAATACCACGTTTGCATAAGACTTCCTGCTCAAGGTGTCGGTCACAACATTTGCTTTCCCAGGATGGTAATGTATACCAATATCATAGTCTTTTATCAACTCTAACCATCTTCGCTGTCTTAGGTTGAGTTCTGCTTGGGTGAATATGTACTTCAAGCTCTTATGGTCCGTGTATACTTTACAACAGTTACCAATAAGATAGTGGCGCCAGATCTTCAAAGCATGAACTACGGCCGCTAATTCCAAGTCATGAGTGGGATAGTTGCACTCATGAGGCCTTAGTTGGCGTGATGCATAGGCTACCACCTTGCCTTCTTGCATCAAGACATAGCCTAAGCCAAGACGAGAGGCATAACAGAAAACCTCAAAGTCCTTATGCACATCCGGCAAAATAAGCACGAGTGTTGAGACTAGTCTTCTCTTGAGGGTCTGGAAACTCTGCTCACAAGCTTTCGTCCATTCAAACTTCTTTTCCTTCTTTAACAACTGTGTCATTGGCTTGGCTAATTCGGAGAATCCTGCTATGAACCGACGGTAATAACCCGCAAGTCCAAGGAAGCTCCTGATTTCTGTCACTGACTTTGGTTGCTTCCATTCCATTACTGCTTCTATCTTGGAAGGATCCACCGCAATTCCTTCGGCGGTCACGATGTGTCCGAGGAAAGTAACCTCCTTAAGCCAAAATTTACATTTACTGAATTTGGCGAAAAGCTGTTGTTCTCGGAGTTTTTCCTAAGTTATGCTGAGATGCTGCTCATGATCTTCTTCATTTTTGGAGTAGATGAGAATGTCGTCGATGAAGATCACCACAAACTTTTCTAAGTACTTCATGAATACACTGTTCATCATTCTCATAAAATAGGTGGGTGCATTGGTCAGTCCAAACAATATGACAGTAAATTCATAATGTCCATACCGGGTGGAGAATGCAGTTTTGGGGATGTCCTCTTCACGGATCTTCAACTGGTGATATCCTGACCGTAGGTCAATCTTGGAGAAGATACTGGCTCCTTTTAACTGATCAAAAAGGTCATCGATCCTGGGCAGAGGGTATTTATTCTTGATTGTGACATCATTGAGGGCTCGGTAATCCACACACAGCCTCAAACTTTCATCCTTTTTTTTGACAAATAAAACGGGTGCTCCCCAAGGCGACGAACTTGGTCAGATGTATCCCTTATCTTCCAATTCCTGAAGCTGCTTCTTCAATTCTGCTAACTCGTTAGCAGGCATCTGATATGGTCTCTTGGAGATTGGGGCGGTGCCTGGGACTAGGTCAATCACAAACTCGATTTCCCTATCCGGCAGTATTCCTGGAAACTCCTCGGGGAATACATTAGGGTATTCCTGCACCACTGGCACTTCTTCCAAGGCTTGAAGGTGGTAGAGGGCACACTCTTCCTCATCTGAAATTTGGAGAGAGAATATCACTTCTAAGCCTTGATCGTTGGTGAGCGTGATGGACCTAGTGGCACAATTGATCTGGCCTTGATTCTTGGCTAACCAGTTCATTCCGAGAATGACATCTAACCCTTGCGATTCCAAAACCAAAAGATTGGCTAGAAATCGGGTTCCATCTATGAGCAATTCTACTTTTGGGCACATGTTCCCTGCTCTCATTTCTACTCCAGGGGAGTGAACTATCATAGGGTTGCTAAGAGTAACCATACCCAACCCATGCTTATCCACAAAAACTTTTGACACAAAAGAATGCGAAGCTCCGGAATCGAAAAGAACTAATGCTGGTACTGAGTTAACAAGGAACATACCCAACACGACGTCCGGTGCGGCCTGAGCTTCTTCCGCCATCACATGGTTCACTCTCCTCTTGATGAAGGTCTGCAGCTTCTGCTGCCCCTGGTTCTGGCTTCCTGATGCTCCTGAGTTGACTACCGCTTGCATCTTCTTGGGGCACACCTTGGCATAGTGCCCTGTTTCTTTGCAATAGAAACAGGACACTCCGTCCGATGGGGGACTGCTCTTCTGGACTTGACCATCGGCAGTTAGAGTGCGGGTGGTCTGGAACTGCTGGCGGCTGGCTTGGAATGGCGGGCGGCTGGCTGATTGCTTGAACTTGCCCGACTGAGTCTTGAAGCTGCTGCCTTGAGGTCTAAACTTGTTCGCGTGCGGGGGAGTGCTACGAACCTTGTGAGAACCTCCAGAGTTACTTCTATAATCTGCTATCCTTCTTTCTCGGTTCTCCATCTCCACATGCTTGCCCTCCTGGCGGATGGCCTTGCTGACTAGCTGGTGGAAGTCAGCGTAGTCACCCGATATCACCTGTACTGATATGTTGTCATTTAGGCCCTCCATGAACCTTTCCTGCTTAGCTTCATCAGAGGTCACATCTTCTGGCGCATAACATGCCAGCTGGTTGAACTTTTGTACTACTCATTGACTGTACGGCTTCCCTGGCAAGGGGCTCTGAATTCCTTCTTCAGCGTCATGGTGCTGGTGGGGATGTGAGCTTTGCGGAAGCTCCGCACAAACTCATCCCATGTCACAGCCTGAGGGTTGGCATGAGAGGCTGTGAAAGTGTCCCACCATTCAGACGCGGGTCCATTCAATTGGTGGGAAGCGAACAGGACTCGCTCCCGATCAGTGCACTACAGAATATCCAGTTTCTTGCCGATCGACCTTAGCCAGTCATCGGCGTCCATGGGTTCGGCACTGCCGGCAAAAGTTGGCGGCTTGATCCTTAGGAACTCTGAAAGCCGATTGGGAAGGGCTTGGGCAGGCTGGTGATGAGCTTGAGGAGCGGGGTTGTTCATGGTCTGAGCTAGCAGCTGAATCAACTGGTTTTGGTTGGCCATCACTTGAGCCCAATCCAGCCCTACTGCTGGCGGAGGCGGGGGAATGGGGGCAGACTGGCTTCCCTGAGCTCCAGGGTTGGCATTGTCGCTGGGGTTCCTCCTCGTGTTCACCATCTGCCAAAGCTTCCAGATTTGGAGGAAAGAGAGAGAGAACTAGAGGAGAGGTCTCATGTAACAATCCCTCAAACGAGAACACACAATAAGCAACGAAAAGAAAACAAATAAGAGCCAATAAAACTTCTTTTATTTTATTATAATAGTCTTGCGGCTGTTAACAAAGGACTACAGCTCGCAGATGGCGCTTTAAAAACTAAGACTCAGGGTTGTCTACACACTGGCGCTACGCTTGAGCCTCTTCGGGGGTGGCTTGGAGGTAGTGGAGTCTTCATCCTCGGCACAAAGGTCGGCCAGTTCTTCTTCTTCCGCGCGGAGCTTCTGAGTCGCAGTGTGCAGCTCGTCCAAGGTGGCCTGGTACAAGCAATCCATAGACTTAGTGAATTCCACCTGTCGTATGAGACGGGGGTTGCTCTCGTATTCTATGGATAAGAAGTCGCTGGCAACACCAAGAGGAGTCTTCATGGGGTAGTAGCGGAAGTCTGTGCGTTGTAGTTCGGGTGCGTAGATGTTCCTTAATTGCCGAATAGCCTCCCGGGCTGCATCCCGTACACCGTCGAAGAAAGTAGCTCGTGGTATGGGGGTGTCGAAGGTGTGAATGGCCGCGTTGGCTGCAAAACCATCGAAGATCTTCACCTCGACCCTCCAGTGCTCCTCGTCTCCGTACAAGCCTAAGTATCCCTGGTAGAGGGGATAAGGATGGAAGTTCAGCTCCCGCATGAGGTTGTAAAGGTCGTCAGCTAAGAGTCCGGCGAGGGTTTCGTGGGTGACGCGGGTAGGTTGCTCCATCTAAAATTTTGAAGAGGGGAAGAAGTTAGTAAACAGTTTTGGTAAGAGACTAAGCAAAGGAGGAAATGATTTTTTAAAAGAGGTATTTCTTATCGAAGTATATCCTTAAGGTTGGTCTCTATCTAGGGTCACGTCTTAGGGTCATTATTGCTCTGATATCATCTCTGTCAGGACCCGGAACAACACTCTAACTCTCTCTGTGTAAATTGCACTATCCTAGGAAAAGCTAGTGCACACAGGGTAAACAGTGATGTATATCACGCGAAAACACCACAAATTTTTTTAAGCAAAGATACGGACCTTAAGGCCAAGTCTTACAATATAGGGGCACAAGGCCAACAAAAGAAATAAAAGCAGCAAAAAAACGATAGAGGCAGCAGTTCAGCCCATCCAGCCTCCCACAGGCGAATGACTGCAAGACGCGTCCTATTCGCTGAAGTAGTCCTCACCGTCGTCGTCGCCGTCGAAGTTTGGCAACAATTTTAGCAAGGTGAGTACATAAAGTACTCCACAAGTTACACCCGTAAATATAACAGAATGGATGCATGCAAAGGGGGTAACAAAGGAAGGCTTAATAGAGTCGTTCGCGGAAAAGAAGTACTGAAGTTTAAATAATGTAAGTACAAAAAGCTGAATTTTAATACTTCATACGAAACAATAATTTAACAAAGTAATATCGTTAGTGTAGGCTCCGACCTACACTAACCTAATTACGCGCATTCCACCCGGACCATTGTCAAAAACCACTGTCATTTGCAAAAACCCAGTTTTATCAAAAATCCAAGTCTAATATATGACAACTCTACTTAGCATGTCCATGACCGCGGACACGGCTATCTAGGATAGATTGAAACTCTGTAGAGGTGTACAACTTTATCCACAAGATGTGTGTTCCCACTTGAGCCATGCGATCAACACACTGGCTTAGGTGTGCGGCGGGGAATTCACGACAAGGCTGTTCCAAAGATCCATAGCCAAAACAGTCACGCCGCCACTAAGGTTTCACCACAACCCGAATCCACGAGTTGGAGCCCCCTCTGGTGCCATGTGAGACTTCTTGCGGCCTACGTCACGCTCACATTCAGCCTATAGTGTAACTATATTTGGAATTTCACAATTTACTTAGCCAGGTCCGTCCCATACCGGACTTGTGGTAGTACGAAGTGACTTCGTAAAATGAATCACAGTAACGGTCCTTAAATCGACTAAGGCTCAATCCACATACCTTCATGCACGACAATCAACCAGGTGTCACCAAACACGAGGCATGCCAGCACCCACCGCCTAACCAATAGCCTAAGTCCAAATCATAATTTTCTATTTTCATTTTTAAACCATTTCCATAAACCATCTTTGACTCACCGAAGTCAAGAATTCATTTATAAGGACTGTCATTTTATGTGAAACAGTTGATCCCACCTAAAATTATACTAAGCCAAGCTAAGCAATTCTATAAAGTTTCTAGTTAATACTATAGTACCAACTAGTTTTTAGCTAGGGTGACAAGGTACTAGAATTCGATGTTCAAATTGGCTATAATCAAAGGATCATGGGCATAACTAAAATTTAAACTGGATTTAAATTATATTTACGTAAAAAGTACGCATGCATATACAGTAAATCAACATAAATAAGTTTGAAATAGTAGGGTCAACATGGTCAAGGGTGCAACTTGCCTTCATCGAAGTGCTGCTGCGAATCGTCGTCAAAATCGAACTCTCCGGAATCGTCGAAATCTGTCGCGAAGATTCAAATTCCAATAAAATTCAAAATAATTGTAGAAATGGAAAGTTCATGATTTTAGAAAAACTTAGAAATTTGAACAGGTCAATTTGGAGTTAAAATGAATAAGTTATAGCCTTCCAAAGTTTTAAATGCAATTAGAAAGAAAATACCCATTTTCTGGAATTAATTTTAAACCAAAAAACATTATGACATCAGCAAAAATTATTTTTCTAAAGGAAATAACATATTATAATGTCAGCCTCCTAAATCATTTTTGGCCGAATTATTTTTATATGGAAAAATCGGGTTTATGACGTCAGCTGACGTCAGCCCTGAGATTATTAAATCTGGCTGAGACACTGACATGTGGGGCCGGGTTCATGGTGGACCGAGCGCATGGACCCGGGGTGGGGTGAGGTGGCACGCGGAACACGGGGAGGGAGGTGGCGCTGGCGTGGCTGTTTGGGGCGGACGTGGCCTGTGACGTGGCACCATGTGGCGCGACGTGGCTGCCACATCACGGCATCAAGCCGACATGGGCGCGCGCACGCGAGGTGGTGGTCTGGCGCCTGCGTAGCTGAGGCGTGGCACGCACGTGGCTGCCACTGGGCTACCACCTGGGCGGCGGCACCGACGTGGCCGGGGCGGCGGCGCTAACGTGGCCGGGGCGGCGGCGGTGGCGCTCGGGGCCCGATGGCCACCGGTGTTCCGGCAAGTGACGGCGTTGGCCGACGTGCGAAAAATGACGTGGGGAGTGAGGGGAGTGCACAGGTACCTTCCGCGAAGCTCGAGGATGGCCGGAGTGTGCTAACGGTTGCGAGGGGCGGCGGTCGAAGGGGGGTTCACTGCGGCGGAGGGGCTCCGATGGCGCCAATGCTCGGGGCAGAGGGGTCTTCTGGCCGCCGAGGCACGGGCAAGGTATCGGTGGTGTCAGCGAGGAGCGGGAAGGCCTGGTGTCGCCGGAATTGCTCGCCGGAGTGGCATAGCCGATAGGGGGGAATGGGCTCGAGGAGGCTCTGCTGCTCAGATGCTCCGATTGAGAGGCGAGGGAGATCTGGTGTGGTGAAGGGGTCCTTGGGGTGTGGGTTTTATAGGCCGGGGACGTGAGGTAACGGGCGCACGAAATTACTCCGGCGGCGAGTTTGAATGCGACGGCGAGGAGAGGTGTAAGGGGGAAATAATGCCAGAAACGGTCGCGGTGCATGCGGGGGAGTAATTGGGTACCTGCGCGGGTGGGAGTGATCCTGACATGGCGTTAATGGCGGTGGGGACAGCGCGAGGAAGAAGGAAGGTGGCGGTGACGACGATCCTGACATGGGGGACCCACCTATCAGTGAGAGGAGAAGAAAGGAAAGAGGCGGGGGTGACGGCTGGATTTACGATAGGTGGCAAGGAAAGCGATCACGGCCGCTAGATCTCAGGCGAAGGGGTAAGTGAACGCGGACGGTCACGATTCTATCCGACAACAGTGAAAGAATCTGAGCCGATCGAGCGCTTTAAGTGTCGGGGAATGGTTGAGATTTAAATCGGCAACAGGGGATGGTGCGGATTAGGCCACGCGTCAATCGGAGGAGAGAAAGGAGCTGGCGAAACGGTAAGTGACGATGGGCGGCTGGAATCAGATCAGCGGGGTGTACGCTGGTCCGATCGCGACAGGTGACAACGCGAGGGGAGGGAAAGGCGGGTTGAAGGGGTAAGTGAGATCGGACGACTCAGATTAAACCCAGCGGCGCGAATCTGCCCGATGGCTGACACTTGGCGGTCGGGGAGGAGTTTTTTATTTTATTTTCTTTTCGATTTTCAGAAAAGGTTTGGTGGCTTTAAAATACTCAAAAAAATACCAAATAAATTTTGAAAATTTTAGAAAAATTCAGGGAATCATCTGGAACTATTCTAGACTTAATAAAAATATTTTGCACCCAAATTGATATTTAGATATTTCAAAAACACAATTTGAATTTAAAAGGAGAGTTTTAAACCTTTTTAAATTCCTGAAAATTAGTATAATTATAGTTTTGACTTTAAGGAAATGAGATGCATTTATTTTGTCCTTTAGAAAATGAAACCCTTTTATTTTGACTTTTATAAAATGGAAATTTTAATTTTCTCAAATCAGGCCTTGGAATAAAATCCAGGAAAATCCAATAAATTCCAGAAAATATTTTAACAAAGAAATAAAATTTTTGGGATGTTACAAAAAAGGAGCCTCCGAAACTAGCAGCAGTAAACAATGATTTAACTCTTTGCTTTCGGGAAGAGCTGGCCAAGAGACCTTGTGGTGATTCCCCGTTCAATGCAAGAGAAAATTATAGCTACTAGAACAAGAACTTAAAAAGAATCAAAAGGAGAGAACAAAGAGCCAGCTCATCTCAAACACAAGAAGTTTCTCACAATGAAACAAAGAGAGATGAATGATTCATATAGATGAATGATTACAAAGATTGTTTACATCCATCTCTCCCACCTCTTACTCAAAAACACACACATGGAGAGAAATAAAAACCTAATACTTCATACCACACTCTCACAAGAACATAAGCCCACATATGGAGAGAAAACTTTAACACTCATAGAGCACAAGTATTAGAGAAAACCCTAACACTTACACCCTTCTATTTCAATTGATAAAATCACTTTGTCTCCTTCCATCTCATTCGAGTACTATTTTGTTAAGTGCTCAATTATTCAGATGTTGATTCATATTTGTCTCCTTCCACTAATTTGCTCATTAGTTATTAGCATGTAATGTGATATATTAATGAACGTTCTAATACAGATTATTCTTTTCTTTATGGTATTTTTACACTACTTATATAGCAGTTTTACATGAATCAAATTATGTAAAAAATGAGGTGACTGTTTGTAAGAAAGAGTACAAAACAAACTTAAGGAACATAACAAAAATCCTAATTGTTTGTTTATGTTGCGGCTCCTAACGACACTAAACAAATTGATTACTCTCTTATCATATTGTTCACCGGAGAAAAATCACAAAATTAAAATAATAAATTACAACATAGAACACAAAGCAACATCCAGTGAATAAAAAAATTGAGTGCTCACATAGACAAAAAATATTCGAGTACTATTTAGCAAATTTCATAAATTATTTCTGGTTTTCGAGGGTTCCCAAGGGGATTGGCGAACTCCATACCCTCTACCACCTTGACCTTACTGTTAAGGGGTGTTGGAGGATGATATTGTTGTCCTTGCGCAGTTGCTCACCCTCATCCACCTCAAATTGCACATCGAAGGCACTCCTAAAGAGAAGACCATCATCTGTGGAAATGGCTTCTCATGCATTTTATAATCTCCTGTATCAAGATATCATACTTGACTTTCGAGGCCGGGGCAATGCCCAAGCTCCAAAGGCTCGAGCCAGGTTTCAATGCCAGGGATGGCACAAGCATGGCGTTGCACGTGCTGGCATCGAGCGCCTCTCAGACCTCAAGGAAGTATCTGTAAAAACATCTGCCTGTTGGTCTCCTTGTGTACACTATGGCGGTGATTTTTCTTCCATCGCTCGCGTTCGTTCTCTCCCTGTGCAAACATCACTTGTCTAATCTCTCTTCTTGTTTCTTTTTCTTTCTTGGAAAAAAATGGAAGGATTGATAAATGAAATCATGTAATGCAGGAGAAGTGCGTTCTTGAGAAAGCTATGCGTCGATCGCGTTGAACTTGTTTAACCAAATGCCAAGACATCAAGCTAAAATTTTGCAATAAAGTTCAATTTCAGCTTGCTTCTGTTCCAGAGGCATCAAACATGAGCGTAACTTCATTCAGTCAGGTCGCGGTTTGGGAATTGTTTGCCACCAACCAACCTAATGGATTGTAACATAAAAAATACTTAATGTTCCGGGTTTGTTGCAAGAATAGATTCATTCAGCAGCAAAAAGACTTCAGTAGCATTATGTTGGGCCGTGCGTGGGCTCCATCGAAGCGAAATATTACGACGACTTCACAAGCCATTCCGCGTGCATGCGACATGTCTTGTGTACTTATCGAACATGAATGGTCGGAGCGAACACGAATGGTCGGAGCGAGGAGGCGCCCGCGCGGCAAGTAACGAGGAAAATTAAGAAGGGCTTGTGTACTTAAGCAACGCGCCATGAACAAGAGGAAAATTGCTAAGGTGCAACAACCACAGATCTCCAGGCGGATTGAAAGGTTAACTATAAAGGTAGTTTCTTCGCGGTAAACTGCATAAGACACCTGGGCCTAGGCATCTAAATCAAAACCGTCCTATTCACACGTATAATCACGTCCAATACATATCAAACATCGTAATTTTTAAAGTAAATTAATAAGTATTAATTTGGATAACTAGTTACCAGGATGCATGAAACTTCGCAAAAAATATTATAAAAGTTACCAACGGGTGGACCTACGCCAACCACTGAGCAAATTATTTATGGCCTCACGTCGCAATAACCGCCCTCCACTGATGATGATGCAAGCACATGGAGGTGGACGATGATGCTCTTCAATTCACCGGCACAGAGGACGCCGGTGGCTCCGCCGTAGGAGACGCGGCTCTCGTAGGCCCTAGACTCGATGCACTCTATCCGCATCCCACTTTGTTGATGATCGGCGGTCTTAGGCTGACGCGCGTGTCGACGGCGGTGACATGCCAATGATCTTGTCCAGGTTCTGATAGTCGACAACGGAGTAGGTTCCGCGGTCAGATCCTTGGGCAATGGAGAGCAGCGCCTCCAAACCGTGCGCCGCGCCCAAGCCGAAGGTGTGGAGGGGGTACTTACTGAGGGCGTCATGAATGATCTCGCGGCGCCTATAAGAATATCCAGTGCTTTTAAACGTTAGTAGTTGGCAAATACAAGGGAAAAATGTAAGAATAGTACTGTCATCTTAATTATTAGCGGTACTGCGGAGAAACTACGGCTTCGAATTAAAATTCTCAACATTATTTGTTTTTTTTCAAAATCCACACCAACCCGCGGCTAGCACACCTAGGCCCCGCTCACCTGTGTCCGTTCCATGCATAGCACAAGCTTTGAACGTACCCATCCGTTTTCACTTATTCTCCCACTTGCAATATAAATCTAATACACACTTAGAAAATATATTATTTAAATAATATTTAATAAAATTACATTATATTTGTCTTTAATAGAAAAGGTGGTACTATATCTATCTAACAGGTATAACTATGGTCTAATTCTATTAAATATTACTTAAATAATATACTTCCTAGGTATATGCATCGAACTTATATTACGAGACGGAGAGAGTAGTACGTAATGTGCATTTATGTCTCAAGTATTCTTCGTTCACACTGCCCTATTGTTTGCACATGCATATCTCTCTTCTCTTGTATGTCCGTGAAGTATAATTTGTTTCACCCTTGTCTCAACTAGGGAATAGGGTATACCGTCCCCTTTCTTGCGCTCTCTCTCGCTCCCATGTGTCACTCCCTCGCTCTCTCTCTCATTCATCCTTGTGCTCACACGACGACCGATGGAGGCCGCCACATCTGACGATGGGTTCATCGTGCCCCCTGAATGTAGAGGGAGAGTAGGACCAATATGGCAATAGGGGGTAAATGGTGCATTCGAATTTTCTCCCCAAATATTCGACGATCTTCATTCTAATGCTATGAGAAGTTATGAAAATCAGAGATCAATTACCACACAAAAATCGAAATGAAAAATTGATCAAAACACCTGTCAATTTGCCGAATGAGCTGACTGCTATAGTGATTTCATCAAGCCGGTGAGCAGTAGCTGGTTAGACTAATTCTACAGTGTTTTCAACCTGAATAATAAAATTAGCACTTTTGCAAATACAAAAATCCATGCATCTTTTTGATCTAACGATCCAAAAGCCGTGAAACTTTGCGCACACCTTACTTAAGGTCTCATAAATCTATTCCATCCATGGATCACAGAAATTCATATCAAAATTCAGACATTTTTGAAATTGAAGCAAAATTGCACTAAAATAGGGTAAAATGTGAAAACAATTAATATAACTTGCTCTTGGTAGGAAATGGCCAAGATGGCTTGAGATGCACTTCCACATGTCACAGCAAGTAAGAACATCGAAGAAATCAAATCAAAAACCCTCAGATCAGGCTAAAATCAACCAAAATCGGGTTTTCTTCATAAACTTGCTACCAAAATATCTAGATTGGTTGAGATTGATTTTCAGAAGTTGTCTTCATCTATTATAAATCATTAGCATAGGAAGATCAAGAAGATGGAAGAAAAGAAAAAAACCAAGACAAGTGCAAATCAATCAACATAAGAGGTAGTCATAGAGATGAACAAATATTGATGTATTGCTACTTAAGAAGAAAAGTTTTATAACTACTCCATCTTGGAGGACATATAGCACCCACAAATATTCTTCTCTCAAACCCTAACACTAACACATGAACACTTGATCTCAAGAGAGGAAGGTTAGATGGTTAACTACAAGTCTCCATCCCAACCTTTTAAATAAATGAACTAGCCAGCCATATCTAACTCTTAGTAGATACTATCCACTTAGGATAATGGGGAACCTAATAATCCCATATACATAGGTTTTAACTCACACATTACACTTATGCACGCTTTTCAAAGTGTATAATTCTGAATCCGTTAAGTCCTTAGTCTTGATCTAACTTGATTATACCATTTTCTCTATGACTTAAACCATCTTCCCAAGCGCCGCTTGCACGTTATAGTCTTCTTCCAAAGCCATTTCCGGTATTTTGGTCAAACTACCAAAATACCCTTCCATTGACTCGGTCTTTCCCATCCATTGCAAGCAATCATCATACTTGTCATGTATAGGTGCACCACTAGCCTGCAATACGTCAGCAAGTCTCTCCTATTCCGGTTTCACCGGACCATGCCTCGCTTAGACCGACCAAACTACATGGTGCAATACTGTCGTTCAAACTTCCTATCGATATTTTTCGTCTTTCTCATGCTATGCTTGAGCTCACCACCTCACCAGACATCTCCGAGCGTTCTGAACCTCGACTCCTCCATTAGCATAGTTCTGATTCTCGTCGTTGATCATAGTTGACTCTAAGCGTCTTTGCACATTTAAAGATAAAGAAATCATTTTTGAACATGAATTCTTCATAATTTGACTCACGTTAACGGTAACATATCTCTTGTAACATATATCCACCGACCTAAGTTAACAAAATCATCGCGAAGCTCAAAATCACAAATATCAGAAACTAGCCGAAACCTCAGCATCTAGCCTGTGATTTTGCCACCGATCTAATCGCTGACACAATCTGGTCTGACCAGAACCGCTAGCCGGTTGGACTGCTGAGTAATTTATACAATGCGACTTAATAGACGCAGCTAATCAATTAATGTAACCATCGTGACTTCAGCAAGGTAACGTGAGTACGGGGAATGCGTCACATGCAACATACTCACTGTGTTTTTTTACTTGACTTTCTAGAATTTGTTCTGTCAAACCTTTTAAAGTTTGATCATCGATAGATTTAGGTAGCGTTCAGAATAGCGATGGCTTATGGCTGATTTTTTACTGTAACTGAGTTGGATTATCTGGCATAAAAATTTAAAAATAGAAAAAATATGTTAGCTCATCACGGACAACGTAAAGAAATACGGGAAAAAAACAAAACATAAAAAACCAAAGAATAGAAAAAAAACAAAACACAAAAAACCAAAAAATAGAAAAAAAACAAAAAAGTGAATGGTAAAAAAACGGAAGCCAGACGCCGAACGCTGAGAAAAGCTGATGCTGAGCGGCCCCTTAAAATTATCCAGATTGGTTATACTAAAATTATATCGTTAGATTTGTCGTTTAAAGTATTTTTATAATATTATTGTTTTATTAGTATATCTTAGTGTAAAATTATAAAAATTAGTGGTCGAAATTACATCTCAAAAAACGTAAAAAATCGATGACGTCAAATAAAAAAACCATGAAAATAGTAACCTCATTAATGCCTTCATGCATGCACAGATGCAACGACTTCAAGGTGACGAGACAACACAAATCATTTCAATGCTGCTGCTAATCAAAGCGACATAGCAAAGCGTGCATAGCAAAATTGCAGTCTATAATTTTCAACTTCTCAAATTATAATGATTCATCACCATCTTATATGGTCATTCAGGGAGGCCGGGGACGAAGTGGTCCTCTTATTTCAGGAGTGTGAGCCTCTATTTCTTGGGGATTTGTGTAACAAGTCTAAGATTGTTTCACCAGATCACCAAAGATCTCTCTTGCAGGCAGCGACTTTGAAGTCAGTTACAGAGTCAATTGGTCTTGACCGCCACAATCAGGACCTAAAATTTGACTTGGCAGTTGAATATGCTGAGCAGTGGAGGCCGGGGATGAAGTGGTCCTCTT
The DNA here is from genome assembly GCA_036346265.1 of Melocanna baccifera. NCBI lineage: Eukaryota > Viridiplantae > Streptophyta > Magnoliopsida > Poales > Poaceae > Melocanna > Melocanna baccifera. The sequence goes on from CM070679.1 coordinate 23,944,228, forward strand.
ATTTGACTTCAAATTATAATGATTCATCACCATCTTATATGGTCATTCAGGGAGGCCGGGGACGAAGTGGTCCTCTTATTTCAGGAGTGTGAGCCTCTATTTCTTGGGGACTTGTGTAAGATCGTTTCATCGGATCACCAAAGATCTCTCTTGTAGGCAGCGACTTTGAAGTCAGTTACAGAGTCAAGTGGTCTTGACCACCACAATCAGGACCTAATATTTGACTTGGGAGTATGCTGAGCAGTGGAACATGAATGCTGCTCTGAGAGGTGCGAAGGAGTAGATTGACGCAACTGGTAGATCTGTTTCCGCACAGCAGAGATACTCGGAAGCAAAAGTGGCAACCGAAGCTGCACTAGATGAGACTGCAAAGTGCGATCAACCAATCAAGGGTCATTACTTAGAATAAAGGATAAGTTGAAGGTTGCTCAATCATCACCCATGGAAGCATACCGTGCCCTTCTTGCTCTTGTTCAAGCCCAAAAAGAAGTCCTCTGGATCTTGCAAGAATGGTGCAGAGGCTTGTTTCCTAGCCCCATGCACAAAAGTACCATTTAGATGAGTGTAACATATTCACCTTTTAGTCTGAAGTGATTAAAACCTTTATTTTTCGGAACCATCTAGTATATCTCAATTTGCTAGGTTCCAATAGAATTAGAGGGCTTTTATATGATGTCTATACAACACAAGATTAGCCTTTGACAACAGCTTGACAGGGCTTTAGATTCTTATGCTATACAGTATTTCACCCAAGAGAAATGGCGTTCTTCTAACATCAAATTGCTTTTAGGTTCCTTCTAACTACTCAAATGGCTAACTCTTTTTTTTATGGTTGTGCTAGAATTACCATAATTTTTACCTCTTAATTTTTTTGGTAGTGTCTACATTCACTCTTCACTTACTATCCTTCGGGGAGAGGATGATAGTGCTAGTGGGTTTGAAATCTGGCAAGGTCTTGCGAATCTGTATTCCAGTCTCTCGTACTGGAGAGAAGTTGAGATATTGCAGAAGGTTAGAGCCCTGAAATCATACTCTGTTGCAACACTGCACGCAGAAGGTGAGGTAAACTTCACCACTACTCATGCTATTTATTCCATGGAGTAAGCTGCTTAAATTGTGCCATCCACATATCCACTAGTTACCTATTTTGCAATGTCATAATAAATATAAATAGAAATGCTTGACTGCTTTCAAAATGTGAACTTCATAACTGACCTCATTTGCAACTAACGTCAACTACATTACTATCCTAATTGCTCTAGATTTATGCAATTTAGTGTTTGGAAATCTGGAAATCATTATGCTAAAAATGTCGTTTTCCTTATGGAGCTTAACCAAGCCTCCGACCCCAAAACTCCTACCTCTGATCTTTTCTCGCTGTCCATAAGAATTTTGGAAAAAGGTAGTGGTCTGCGGTACGTTGCTGGCAGGTAACAAGTGCATTACCAACAACTTGATTATATTCAGCAGGTTATGAATTTTCTTAACTTTGTTGATGTATCGTGGAGCAACCAACAATGCTCTTCATGCAAAGAATAGTGGGAAAACTGACTATAATTTCCTCAAATTGACAAATTGTAGCACAGAGCTTGACATAGCTTTGTGTGAAAGACCCTAATCCCTAAAAGCGTCTGGTGTACAAACAAGCAAATACCAGTCTTAACTGATAACATCGGTTGTTTGTGGTTATTAAAAATTTTCAAATGCTACAGCTCACCATTACCACCCCTCCTGATTGCAAAAACCCAAACTTTGGCCGTCATTCCATCACCTAGACCTAAGTAACTTGACCTTGTAGTCCCTGCATGTCTTTCGGTTGTTATAGTGGAAATATTGCACTTGTGAATAATAGTTACTTGTTCGAATAATAGTGAGGTAAAGTAGATTCACATGGCTTCATCTTGCTAAACCTGGCATGGGAATTTTAAAACTGGCAGGTTGTACCTCCTTTCTAAACCTAAACATTCACCATTTCTATGATTTTTTTTTAGGTTGAGTTTCTATGAAATATTGAGACAGGAAAATTCTCTCCATTTCACTGTATGCCAAGTGGAAAGCTAATTCCTGGATGCCATTCCAGGTTACATGAATGAGGCACGTCAGCAGACCAAGGATGCGCTGGCAGCCTATGTCAACGCATTCTCGACTGAGCTGGAGCATGTTGATGAGGGGGTGGCCCGATCTTCCGATGAAAAGGATAAATTCGATTTGATATGACGTTGACGAAGAGGCTACTTGACCGAGACGACCAAGTCCGTCCTGCAATCGCTACACCACACCCTAGTCGCTATCAACCGTGCCAAGAACGCGGTTGACCTGAACACAAGGTTCAATTCCTGCAAGCAATCGAAGAACAAGTGAAAGAGCAATCTTATTGCAAATATAACTGAGAAACACAAAGGGGTTGAGGCCTGCAATCGCAGTTGTTGGTCTAGTCGACACAAGAACACACGACGAAGTTTCACGGTGGAAAACTAATCTAAATAAGCCTGAGTTACATGGCCAAATGAGCCTCTATTTATAGGGACACGCAGGTCCTTGCATATGGAAAGTTCTCAACACATGGAAAGTATTCAAATCATAGCTGATTATATCTCTGTTTCCAAAACCGAAGATTGTTTTGTTGATTGCGTCGCGCACAAAAGGAATTTTTGGATGGGGTCAGATTCGTTGGAAAGAGGACGGAATAAGCTTTCCATACTGTACTTACACATTCCAATTGGACTCTTGATACGAAATCTATGAGCATTTAAAGGGGGACTTGTCAGGCTGAGTCAGCGTCGCCTTGTTTTGGTGATTCCAATGCGCATAGAACGAATTTGGAGGTGGGGCCAAATCCATTGGAAAGTGGACGAGCTCTTCTTTCTTTGCTGTACTTGCACACCTCAAACTGAGTTTTTATGTAAAAGTTATACACATTTGAAGTCCGACCTATCAGGCTGACTCCGAATTAATCCGGAGGCCGAATTGAATTCTAAAATGCGTCCCACTTGAACTCTTGCTTGAATTGATCCAAAAGTAACGTGGTGACCTTGAGCAAGAGTTGGGGAAGGTGTTGACTTGGTCTTGATATATTGGTCAGCTTCTCTTTTGGTGGACCCCAACCACGAGCGCATAGCGTTGATGCAATCCTCCAATACAGCTAGACAAAAATACATTTTCATCTTTAGATAGCATCATATTCTCAATTAAAATAAATTTAAACCGAAGAAACGAATTCACCATTTGTTTATTCTTGGGAGCTTTGGTTGTATGAGTATGTGGCATGGTCACATCATCCTCCCCTTCTTGACAGAAAATCGTCCTCGGTTTTAATAGATATGTGGTCTCACGTATTGCATGATCTTGATCATAAATCTCGGTACATGACAAAGAACGCAACAAATTCGTATTATGTAATATCATAAGTTCTTTATCAAGCAAAGTAAACTCTCTTATAAACGATTGTACCTGATTGGTAGTATTATCATTAGATGGCGTATGTTCTTCATCTTGCTCCCATTCTTTAGAAAAGGTTGTATTGGACTGTGACTTGATATTGATGATCTCAATGAGAGGCAAATTCTTTTCAGCGCAAATAGGAAATGGTTGTGGTGTATGGAAGCAGCCCACAACACTCCCTTCTTGAAAGGTTTCCTGTAGCTTACAAACAGCAGTAGATAAACTAGAAATAATAAGGTTAGTGCCATTAGTTTTCTCTACATGATTATGTTCCTCCTCTAAAGTTGAACCTTTCAGTTCTGAATTTATCCAAATTCGATGAACCATATAATTTCCCTTTTCATCATACTCGCCTATTAAGTAAAATTTATAACGAAATAATGAAAGCGAATTGGGAATCTCAAATAACTTCTTTGTTAGACAACTCAGTTCACAAGGATGATCAATCTCAATATAACCGAAAGTGTGCGAAGAAGAAATCTCATTCAGCTTATCTATAGCGTGGATCAATTGCATATTGACAAAATCAAAACCATTTATTTTAGCATATGGATTTAAAATTACAATAGAAGAATCAGGTTTAACTTCTGGTTGTGGCAAAGATATATGTACGAAATTAGCACACAACTCATTATCAATATTTAAATCAATACAGTTGGAATTTTGTACTTGAAACATGTGTATATCAGAATTACTTTTCACAATGCTTTGCTCTAATGTAGCATGAACAGTGGACAATAGTTGTTCTTCACAGGCATACTCACCATGAGTGACGATAGCACCATTATATTTACCTTTCTGTCTCTCCTCACATGATGTAGGGGCATCCATCTTCTCATCTTCCTTCTCAAGTAATGGAGTCGGTAGCTCAAGTAACTCATTCTTCTCTTCCGCATTGTTCTCAACTTGCTGCAAATTATTAGTCACAGAAGAAGGCACAACCACATGTTTGCTCTCATGTGTCCTATTATCAAGTATTCTCAATTCTTTCTCAATCTGACTCTCAATCTTACAAGCAAGTATAAACAAATGAGAGAGAATTATATTCTTTGTGAACAAGAATTTCTGAATTTCTGATTAAGCCCACTTAAGAATCTATTCTCTGTAGTTTCAGCATGTTCTTCAAAACCACAGCGTAATAAACAAGTTTTCAATTCATGATAGTATTCTCTTACAGTTCTACTACCTTGTCTTAAATGTTGCAATCTAGCTAGCAAATAATCGGCATGATTTTTAGGAACAAATTCATCTCTCAAAAGTTTCTTCAATGCATTCCAAGTTTGGGGTGTTCTACCATGTTTAACAAGATACTTCCACCAAATTATTGCATTATCACTGAAAACACTAGTGGCAGCTCTAATCTTTTGCCTATCCGACCAATCATAATATTCAAATTCTTTGTCTAATGCTATCTCCCAGTCAATATAGGCATCAGGATCAGCAAAGAATGGAAAAGCATACTTGACTTTAGTTAATGCATCATCATCGTCATTTGGAGATGAACAGTTCAGAGGAAACAGCGCACGTCGAGTAGCTGGGGATGAACGTTTATCAAGGTTCTCAACTCTGTTGTTGATGGTGGTGAGGGTCTTATTAAGCCGATCCAACACGTTGTTGGTCTCACGAAAATTCATACTATGTGATCTTGAACCTGTCATGGTTAGTAGAAAAATAAGGAAATACACGAAAATTATGTAAGTCCCTATAAACTACTAGGAAGTGGAGCTTGACAAGTCACACATCTCTCAAACTCTTACCAAGCTCTTACAAATTCTTACCAAAGCAAACAAGTGGTGCAACCGGTGGCTGGTTCGTGATAGTCTTGACTTGAGTGATGAGTATAGCGATTACCGGTACGTCAAGGCCTGTAATAGTTAGTAGTAGGTGTAGCTTGGAAGGCTCTAGATATGTAGTAATGGAGAACAATCGGTTAATTTCAGAAATTGCATGGAATTGAATTATAGTTCGTATCTAGCACTTAGCCTTATGTTGTTGATCAAATAAGGATAGATGAAGGCTAAAACAAGTGGATATCAAAGTATAGGAGTGGTAGACACAAGATAATTCAATTGAATGCAATTGGAAGTGGAAAGCACAACTATTGACCCAAAATATTAGAATGTCAGATTTCTGTCCACTGGACCAGTTTTCGGTATTTTGGCCGTAACTTTTTGTCAGTTGCCTCTTTTTTTATGATTCTTTTTTTCTTGGTTTACTGACGGCTTTTTCTACAACTTTTCTTGTGGGGCCAACTTCTGGAAACTGACAGCAAAATTCGCACAAAAATCACAAGTGCTGACTATTGCAGATTCAAAACAGATATTTGGGTCAACTTTCACCGCGTGTATCTTTTGTTTGCAATATTGGAATGAAACAAAATTTTGCAAGCAGATGTATGATGAAGTTGGTAGTCTAATGGAAGTGGTCTCACTCAAAAAGGATCAATGAATCAAAAGTTATGCAATTTTTGGTGGCGGCTGCACAAGAGGGAGTCTTCTGGCCGAAAATCGGAAATAGAGTTTGATGTGTTCTTGATGGTGTTGGACGTGGGGATTTTTATTTTTGGTGTTTTATGGGATCAAGAATATGACCAGCAATAAGACAAAGCTAAAACGGACACAAATTCAATTTAGCAAACCGAAACTAGCAAATTGAAAGGCACAACGGGGTTTGGACAGCGGAAATAACTCTTTTTTGTAGGGCAATTTTCTGGTTATAGGTATGAAAAACAAATCTAAATGGATAATCTCACCGAGCAATCTGTGCTCTGATACCAACTGATGAGGGGGTGGCCCGATCTTCCGATGAGAAGGATAAATTCGATTTGATATGACGTTGACGAAGAGGCTACTTGACCGAGATGACCAAGTCCATCCTGCAATCGCTACACCACACCCTAGTCGCTATCAACCGTGCCAAGAACGCGGTTGACCTGAACACAAGGTTCAATTCCTGCAAGCAATCGAAGAACAAGTGAAAGAGCAATCTTATTGCAAATATAACTGAGAAACACAAAGGGGTTGAGGCCTGCAATCGCAGTTGTTGGTCTAGTCGACACAAGAACACACGACGAAGTTTCACGGTGGAAAACTAATCTAAACAAGCCTGAGTTACATGGCCAAATGAGCCTCTATTTATAGGGGCATGCAGGTCCTTGCATATGGAAAGTTATCAACACATGGAAAGTATTCAAATCATAACTGATTCTATCTCTGTTTTCAAAACCGAAGATTATTTTGTTGATTGCGTCGCGCACAAAAGGAATTTTTGGATGGGGTCAGATCCGTTGGAAAGAGGACGGAATAAGCTTTCCATGCTGTACTTACACATTCCAATTGGACTCTTGATGCGAAATCTATGAGCATTTAAAGGGGGACCTGTCAGGCTGAGTCAGCGTCGCCTTGTTTTGGTGATTCCAATGCGCATAGAACGAATTTGGAGGTGGGGCCAAATCCATTGGAAAGTGGACGAGCTCTTCTTTCTTTGCTGTACTTGCACACCTCAAACGGAGTTTTTATGCAAAAGTTATATATATTTGAAGTCCGACCTATCAGGCTGACTCCGAATTGATCCGGAGGCCGAATTGAATTCTAAAATGTGTCCCACTTGAACTCTTGCTTGAATTGATCCAAAAGTAACGTGGTGACCTTGAGCAAGAGTTGGGGAAGGTGTTGACTTGATCTTGATATATTGGTCGGCTTCCCTTTTGGTGGACCCCAACCACGAGCGCATAGCGTTGATGCAATCCTCCTAATACAGCTAGACAAAAATACATTTTCATCTTTAGATAGCATCATATTCTCAATTAAAATAAATTTAAACCGAAGAAACGAATTCACCATTTGTTTATTCTTGGGAGCTTTGGTTGTATGAGTATGTGGCGTGGTCACATCACATGTGCCGTCCAAGGTGGCTATCGGTGCACTTCTCTCTAGGCAAGGACCGAAGTATCACCCTGCGGCGAGGTGCTTCCTCTCGGATGCCCTAAGGATCTCGAGCCTACAAACCGGATGGCTTGGCTTCACCTAGGAAAAATCCACAAGTATGATGGGAGGATTGCTGATGCCGCCGACTGCTTCCAAGCGACGGTGATGCTCGAGGAGTCAGATCCTGTAGAAAGTTTCAGATCACTCTCATGAGAAGGTCGCAGCTTCTCCTTTTTCCCCCCTGGTTAGTTGAGAAAACTGTGCACATCAGTTGCAGGCCGTATCTAATGATTCTAAGCCTGTCTATTTTCTTGTTGGGCTTTTGTCGGGCATTAACCAACATAACAATTTACCAAGATTATAATTGATTACTCGTGACTCAGTGGCGGATCTAGAACAGAAATGACGCGGTGGCTTTATGCTCATGTATGTACTTATCAACGCATTCATCAGAGTAGATACGGACGGATATTACTTATTCTGTATCCTATTCTGTATTTTTCTCGGAGTCAGATGCGGATAATGCCGGATACCCATTTCTCCATTCCATATTTGTTCCATAAACGTTCAGACAGTTGGTCGGACGGAAATTATTCATTTCTTTTACAGCCCTACACAGGACATTGAACAGTAGGGTACACTCAGAGCGAGCACAGAGAGACTAATTATCGAGATGTCAAATAAAAAGCACTTAATATTTCCTATATGTTATATGTACCAATTTGTCTATATGTTATTTTATTTCTAAATGAAGTTACAACAGACTTTCTTATATTACTTGATATATCAATATATACAAATAGATATCACTCATCCCGTATCCTATTCTATATTTTTTTTTCCACAGAGTTGGACATGGATAGTGTCGGATACCCATTTACCCTATTCCATATTTTTTCCACAGAGTTGAACATGGATAGTATCGGATACCCATTTACCCTTTCTATATTTATTTCACGAGCCTTCAATATAACAATGCCACTCTCACTCTCACTCTGTTTTTTCATTCATTGGTACTGAAGACTTAGCGAACAATACCATGTGCGTGACATTTGAAATGCTTTAAACCATTAAATGTTGCGTGAAAAATGGTTTATAGAAACAACAATGAGTTCCAATTTTGGCATGCTATGGTTAGGTTCTTTTTAGTTTATATATGACATGTTTGTACTGTCTACAGTAACTAGTTTTTAAACGGTGTGTTTTTAAAGTGAGATTAAATGAAAAATTATAATAAAAAAGTGTATTGAATTTAGTTATACCAGCCAAAATCACATACGCTATTTCTCTCTACGTACTATCTCTCAGGAGTAACTAAAATTTAAATATTTAAACCATAAATCATTAGTTCAAAAAAAACCCACTATATATTTTTGTATTTATCCGGAGGGCTATACAATCTCTCAGAATAATTTGGCCAGGCAATGGGCAGCTCAAGGTTCTGTAAGTCTGTAAGTGCTAATTGGTGAGATCCGGGTGATGTTGGAAAGAGCTTTTGCCTTTTGGTACACCAGCAGGAGCATGATTCAACCTGTACGTACAACTCATTATGATGTTCTATTTGGATTCTTTAATTTGTAACTTGCGAGTCACGAGGAGAAACAGTTCAGAATGCTTTGCACTTAATTTATTTCCGTCAATAAGCGACAGGCAACATGATATATATCATACTGTAGGAAAAGATACGAAGAGGTTTCACACCCATATGTATCTATCAAGTTTTATTTTTATTTGGTTTGATAATGTGCCACGCAAAGTTTTATTTATATATTTTTTTAGGATTTCCTCATATTTAAAAAAAATAGACTGAAAAAGGCTAGCGTGTCTACTTAGCCTATGGGACTAAATAGGCCCGTACCGACTTGGCTTAGCACGGCGGAACACTGGACAGTATCTGAACCGTCTCCTCAGCTCACAAGCCGACATGATATAATCCATTTAGGTTAATGAGCTAAATGAATCATACATAATGGGCCCGTGCCTGGCCATCTGTTTGGACAGCGCTGGTGCAAAGAGCACCTCATTCTCCGTTATTAGTCCTTATAAGGATTAATTAGAATATTGATCACGTGTGAAAAGGTGATGGAAAAAAGGGCGGTGCTATCGGTCAATATAAATTGATGGGAGGGATCACATTTGTGTGGGGCCTCCTTCGTTCCTGGTGTTTGCTTTGCTTGACTAACCTTAAAATATACACACTCCAAAGAAAGCTGCTGTGAAGTAACAAAAAGTGTATTATATAAAAAGACGGTATAATAAAAGATACTGTAATTTATAAAATTGTGATATAATAAAATATAAAGTATGTTACAATATGTGAAGTAAAAAATAATAACTGACAGAAATAATTTATAGATATTAGGATGTTTATATTGACTTTAGTTTTTAAAAACAAAAATAGAAGCTTATATAAACAGAGCTTAAATGAAAATATTGCTGGGCGTGTTGCTCACTAACGGAGTACGTACAAGCTGAGGCTAGCCGGAATATTGTCCGAATCTTACAGGGATTGAACTATTTTGCATGAAATTTCTGAGTTACAGGTAGGGGTGGTAAAAAAGTATGTTAGTAGGGTTCGTTAGTTCGGTTTAAAATTACTTTAATTATACTTATTAATTGATTAAATATTAAAATAAGTTAATTCAAATAAATTTGAATTTTATTTTAACTCGACTCGGCTCGTCTCGTTAGTTCGTTTTTAAAAATACTTTCAAATTATATGTAAAATAGTATTCAATCAAACAATATCAATTTAATAAAAAAACTATATAAGACAATAACTAGACTGGATATCCACCCTAGATACAGGCGGCGGCCCCTCACCTTGCGAGGATGCGCAAGCTTCTGAAATGTTTGCTACTGAAACACTAGCAGTACAATGCTATTTTAATTCTGTCAGCGAGAGCTAGTATGTAATTAACGGATGTTTAAAATAGCGTTAGCTTATAGGTCTATTTTTTATTATGGTTTATGATTTTTGGTTAAAATTTTGAATTTTAACTGTTTACGATATATATTACGGAAAGAGATATACCCACTTGCGATTTTAGATGGTATAGATATTGGGTTTTTAATGTGTACTACAATTAATCTATAGACCCTGTTTTGAAAAAAATATTCCGTTTGAAAGTTAAGTACTGTAGCAAAAGCCAAAAGCCGTTTTTAAAAACTGAAAAGAACATGCGCTATACTTTTTTTTTTACTATAACTGATTTATTTTTTATTATAGCTGAGTTGACTTATTTAGTATAATTAAATTTAAAAAAAATTAAAAATAGAAAAACATGTTAGTCCATCACGGACAATACAAAGAAATACGAGAAAAACAAAAAACCTAAAAATCTAAAAAAATAAAATTATTAAATAGTAAAAAAACAAAAAACAAAAGTAGAATCAAATTTTAAACTAGTTTAAACGCCACCTTATATATGTAATGCTTCGCTATAGAGTATACGTGCTAGTACTACAATAAAAAAAATAGTACGATCTATGAATATTTCCTTTTTCTAAGCTTATCTTTAGCTCAATTATTGACCGTGAACAAGTTGCACAAGGAATCTTAGCTGTAGCGTACGATCTTCTCTATCTTTTTTTTAATATTGTCCAACATATTTATGCAGATGAAAGGACAGACAATTACACATGTGTAGCACGTACGACGCACGAAAAGCTACAAATTTTGTGTCATCGAAGAAATGCTCACATGGGACGATGTGGTTCCTCGAAAGCGGCCGAGCATCAGGTCCGCACATGCGTCAGTCCTTAATTTCCGCTGCCATCTGTAGCAGGCTCCACGACAGTCGCACGCACCGCGCATCACTTATTTCACACCGACAGTGTGACACAGAGGGATCGAAATAGCGATGATTTTTAAGTTTTACTAAAAAAAATATTGTAGTTGGTTGAAAAAATACTGTAGCTGAGTTGGTTTATTGAGTATAATTAAATGTAAAAAAATATAAAAAAACTGAAAACAAAAAAACGAAAAAAAGTATAAGTAAATTTTTTAAAAAAAACAAAAAAACTAAAAATAAATTTCATCAGAGAGCTACTGATGCACCTTCTGATGTTTTTTCAGCCCATCGTCCATCGCTACACTGAGCGGGGCCATATAGGGAGTGATCGGAATAGCGATGGCTTTTGGTTTTTGCTGAAAAAACATTGTAACTGGTTGAAAAACACACTGTAACTGAGTGGCATGTTAGGCATAATTAAATTTTAAAAAATGTAAAAATAAAAACGGCTCGCTAGTCTAGTGCGGACAATGCAAAGGAATATGAGAAAAAAACGGAACGCAAAAAAACCAAAAAACAAAAAAAATTTCACTACGTGACAAAAATGCTACAGTGTTCTGATCGCTGCTACAGTGTTCCGATCGCTGAACAGTGTTTTAATCTCCAAAGTGAGCGGGGCCATAGTAAAGCAGAAAGAAGGAAGGAGAGAAATGTAGAGGCCTTCCTGATCCTTAATGGAGTTCTTGCATCGATTTGAGAGCTTCCACAAGGAAGGAAAGGCGATGGAGGTGACGGTGGTGAGCACATCATAGGGTGCCATGGGCTCTTTGTTTGGGAAGCTGGGTGATTTGCTTGCTGATAAGTTATTTTACATATTTTTTTAGTAATTTTTGGGATTTTTTTTATGATTATTAGGGTATTTAAGTAATTTTTGGAATCATTGGCCCATTAAATAAATCTCTAAACATACAATATCAGAAAATAAACCATAAAAGAAATATGATGCTTCTAGTCTAAGGATTTTCTAAAATTTTATAGTAATTTTTTAATGAATTTCTACTAACTAATAAGTAATTTTCAGAATTACTAAATAAGCAGAAATAATATACTAAAAACAATAAATCTACAAAACATATACTAATACCAAAGTATTAAATGAGGCTACAAACAAACTCATATAATCTAAAAAATAATTTCTTTAAAGATAAATTTACTCTGTAGGACTTATTTACTCTGCAGGCTAATAAATTATAAGAACCAATCTAGAAACTATATAATTAACCTACTAGATCATCACATGAACAATCAAATTAATAAATTATGAATCAGTCTATCTTTAGATTTTACCTATGATACTTATCTAGACATAGCATTACAAATATTCAGAATTCAATTTAGATTGATCTACCAAATTGCGATGCATAATAGATTGATTTTTGGAATTTACATACCGTGTACTTTGTAGAGCGAGTCGTGCTGATAACATATTAAGAAATCAATAGAGAGTAGATGAACGGTAACGTAATCCACACAATCTTCAATCATCAAGAGACATAATAGATCAATCACAGAGACATCAATTGAGAGAAAACATCAGATATAGTCTTTATTGATTTATGATCTCAGATCCGTTTACATGGTACAATGCCCTACTATTTATAGTTTAAGTCCACCATAGACAATCCTGGTATTTGTCTACACTAGAATCTTCTAGTTTGCATTAAGGATTATTAATTATAATATTGATCGCATGTGAAAATTTGGTGGAAAAAAAGAGCGGTGCGATCGGTCAATATAAATTGATGAGAGGGATCGTCTGTGCGGGGCCTCGTTGTTTCCTAGTGCTTGCTTCGCTTGTCTGGCCTCAACATACACTCCAAAGAAAGCTGCACGCTGCCAGCTCAGCTTAATTGGGAAATAGCTTGGTGTGTTGCTCACCGACGGAGGCTAGCGGGAATATTATCTGAATCCTACAGGGATTGAAATATTTTGCGTGAAATTCCTTAGTTAAATAAAAATAGTACTACAATAAAAATAGAGCAATCCGTGAACATTTACAGACGGGGCCTGAGCTGGAGAGGATGCGCAAGCTCCTGAAATGTTTGTTGTTGAAAAACACTAGCACTACAATGCCTTTTAATTCTATCAGCGAGAGCTGGTATATAATTAACAAAAGCTATTATCTTATATAGGATCTGTTCTTTTTTGTTGAAATTTTTGAATTTTAACTGTTTACGACAGAGATTACGGAGATAGAGATCCTCGCTTACGATTTTGGATGATACAGATGTTAGGCTTTTAATATATACTATAATTAACTTGTAGACTCCATCTTAAAAAATATATTCCGTTTAAAAATTAGATACTATAGCAAAAACCAAAAACCGTTTAAAAAAGCTGAAAAGAACAATCTCATATATAGCTGAAAAGAACAGTCTCATATATATGCTTCGCTACAGAGCATACGTACTAGTACTACAATAAAAATAGAGCAATCCGTGAACATTTCCCTTTGCTAAGTTAATATTTAGCTGAATTATTAAACGTGAACAAGTTGCATAAAGGGAAACTTAGCTATAGCGTACGATGTTTTCTTTCCTATTTTTTAATCTTATCCTACAAATTTTATGCACATGAAAAGGCAGACATTTGCAGGTGCGAACGGCTACAGACTTTTGTGTCATTAGCCCTTAATTTCCGCTGTCATACGTAGCAGCCTCCACGGCAGTCGCAGTGTCGCACGCATCACACCTCACTTCATTTCACACTCCGATCGACTCACAGAGACGTACTATTGGTATAATTAAGAGTGCTTTGCACTTGAATGGCACAGATTAAAAGGCTTAGGGCACATCATGGTCACCCATGCGATTTACCTCCGTCAAAAGAAACGGGCAACACCACTGGAAAAAGCAAACGAAGAGACTTGACGTCGACATATACCTATCAGCTTTTGTTTACGTTTTGTTTGGCATCGTGCAAAGAAGCATCTCATCCTCCATTATTAGGACCACGACCACATATGAAAAGGTGATAGGAGAAAAAAAAAAAGAGAGGGACGCATGTGCCGACACAGCCCGCATGTGCCGACACAGCCTCCTTTCGTTCCAATTGCTTGCTTTGCTTGACTGACCTCGGTCGAAACCCACTCCAAAGAAAGCTGCCCCACACTTCATTCCACACTACTACACAGAGTGATATAGCAAGTAGAAAGAAAGAAGGAAATAAATGGAGATCTTTACACAGAGTGATATAGCAAGTAGAAAGAAAGAAGGAAATAAATGGAGATCTTTCCATGAGGTCTTCTTGATCCCTAATCGAGTTCTTGGCTCGATTTGAGAGCTACCACAAGGAAGGAAAGGCGATGGAGGCGGCGGTGGTGAGCGCATCGCATGGCGCCATGGGCTCCCTGCTTGGGAAGCTGGGTGATTTGCTTCGTGATAAGTACAAGCTGCTCAAAGAAGCCAAGGGCGAGGTCATATTCCTTAAAGCTGAGCTCGGGAGCATGCACGCGTTCCTCAATAATATGTCAGATGTGGAGGAGCCCGATGAACAAGCAAAGTATTGGGCGAAGGAGGTGCACGAGCTGTCCTACGACATCGAGGATAGCATCGACGAGTTCATGCTCCGTGTTGAGCGTGAGTTCAACAGCAAGCCACACAGCTTTAAGGGGTTTATTGATAGGAGCATCAACCTGTTGACGACGATCCACACTCGGCATAAGATTGCTAGGGAGTTCCAAGGCCTCAAGAGTCATGTCGTGGAGGTGAGCGAGCGACGCACGAGGTACAAGTTTGATGACACTGTCTCCAAGCCAAACAAGACACCTATAGATCCTCGCATGCTGGCAGGCACTGTATGCAGAGACGGCAGGCCTTGTGGGTATCGATGAGCCGAGGGAGGAACTAATTCGGTTGATGATGGATGAAGAGGGTGTGCCTTCACAGCAGCAAAAGGTGTTCTCTATTGTTGGATTTGGAGGTCTTGGGAAGACTACGCTTGCAAATGAGATTTATCGCAAGCTAGAAGGGCAATTCCAGTGTCGGTCTTTTGTTTCTATGTCCCAGAAATCAGACGTAAGAAAGATTTTGAGAAATATACTCTCTCAAGTTGGCTATGTAGCCCCAGAGCAAACCAACATGGAAATATGGGATGAGCATGAACAGATCAGTGCGCTTCGAAAATTTCTTACGAACAAGAGGTATGCTAGTTTGGAAATGTCTTTACTCAAAGTAATTTATCATGTGTTGGTTTATTTATCTATTGCAGGATGCTCTTCTTTTAGCTTGCTAGTGTTCTGCAGGCAAAATTCCAGTGTGTTGATGCGGCTTCTTTCAAGTTTATATTCTTGAGCTTAAAAAGCTGACATCATCCCACTAGCCTCTAGGATGGGTGTTCCACGAAACATGTTCTGTAATCCTTCAATTTATTCGGTCCTTGAAAACTTTGCTGTTAGTACAAAGATCAGAGGAACTACAGAAGAAGTAGTTTCCGAAGTCAGAAATCTGATAACTGCTTTTCGTCTATTCCCGAAATAAATTTCCTCAAATCAACATCTCTGTTCTCACAAACACGCCTATACAATTATTACTTGATAAACCAGCTAGGCGTGTGAGCTACCTTTTGTTCAATTTTTGCACCTTATGGGCTCTTTTGGCATCATCTAGTCTCAACTGACATGCATAGTCTCATACGGATTTAGCCCAAGTACATATGAACTTTTAAAAATTGATTGAAAAGAGTTTTTTTTGTTGTTGTTGTTTCGGCATTTTGAAATTAACTTGCAGAGAGTGAGAATGCTTTCATAGTTTCATTTATATGTTACGTTTGCCTAATGCTTATTATACTCCATATGAAATTATTTGGCAGGTACATTATTGTAATTGATGACATCTGGGATGCAAACGATTGGAATATTATTAGATGCGCTCTTCCAGAAAACAAGAATGGTAGCAGAGTAATAACAACTACACGAATTGAGACTGTGGCTATAGCGTGCTGCTCCAATCACAATGAGCATGTTTATAAATTGAGGCCACTTAGCAATGAAGACTCAAGAAGCTTATTTTTCAAAAGGATATTTGGTTCAGAGGGTGCTTGTCCACCGTATTTGAAAAAAATTTCGGCTGAAATTTTAAAAAGATGTGGTGGCTTGCCACTGGCAGTTATCACTATATCTAGCCTCTTAGCTAGTCGACGAAAAAACCTAGAGCACTGGGAGCACATACGGAATTCTTTGCGCTCCAACTTGGAAGTGAATCGCACCTTGGATGGAATGAGACAGATATTAAGCCTTAGCTACATAAGTCTTTCTTACTATTTGAAGACATGCATGCTATATTTGGGTATATATCCAGAGGATTACACAATCAAGAAGTATGATTTGGTTAGGCAATAGGTAGCTCAAGGTTTCATAGGTAAAGCGCCTGGGCGAGATCCCGAGGATATTGCGGAGGGCTATTTCAATGAGCTTGTGAATAGGAGCATTATTCAACCAGTAGATACAGATCCTAATGATGATGTGCTGTCTTGTAGAGTACATGATATGATGCTTGATCTTATTTTACACAAGTGTAGAGAGAGAATTTTATCACTGCAATAGATGATATGCAAGACATTACAGGATTGCATGACAAGATCCGTCGACTCACCTTCTACTTGGATGGTGTAATAGATGGCACAGCACTTGGAATCGTTCAGCTCTCACAAGTAAGAGCGCTAGCGAGATTTGGTACCTCCACATATATACCTCCTTTATTGGAGTTAAAGCATCTCCGAGTATTAACTCTTGAATTTCCAAGCGGAAATCAGGTGATTGAGCTCACTGGAATGTGCCAATTGTTCCAACTGAGGTATCTAAAAATTGTAGCTGGTAGTAAAGTAGTGCTACCAAGTGAAATTCGGGGACTACAGCAATTGGAGACGTTAGACAGAAACAAAAGATTGGAGCATGGTTGAGGTTCCGTCGAATGTTGTTCATTTGCGGCGGCTGTTGCACCTGATCGTTCCTGGTGGGATAAGTTTGCTTGACGGAATTGGTAATATGAAATCTCTACGTACGCTGCAAGGATTCAATTTGGGGAAGAAATCAACAGACAGCATCAGAGACCTAGGAGATCTGACCAATTTGAGGGATCTTCAATTTGTTGTTAAGGAGGTGCGGGAGGATGATGTTGGAATCCTTGCACAGTTGCCCTCCCTTACCCACCTCGATTTGCACATCGACGAAACACCTAAAGAGAATGTGGTCATCTGCAGAACAGGGTTCCCTGCTCTGAAGCATTTTATAATAGGTTGTAACAGGATAGCATACCTGACCTTCGAGGTAGGGGCAATGCCCATGCTCCAAAGGCTCGAGTTACATTTCAACGCGAAGGGATGGGACAAGTACGGTGCTGCACCCGTCGACATCGAGCACCTATCAAGCCTCATGGAAATCTCTGTAGACATCGGGGGACATGGTGCCAAGGAATCCGACAGAAGAGCTGCACAATCCGCGTTGAGAAACGCCATTGACGTGCACCCAGGTCGTCCTACAGCTAACATCGAGTGTGAGCACAATTCGAGCTATGCTTTAGAGGAGGAAGAGAGTTGATGGCCAACTTCCGGTACGTACGGATTTGTGTTATATATATGTGCACGCGCGCGCACGCGTGTGCGTGTGTGTATGTATGTTGTGTTGCTTTAATGGAAACTGACGCTGAACTCTGAATGGGACGTATGTTGTCTGCAGGATTTGTGTGTCAAGCTAGGGGGTTTCGTTTCTCTCCTCCTTGAGCTGCTTGGCTTCACTTGAGAGTAGCCACGTTTACTTCAAATCTTCATCAACGTTCACATGCATCCTTGATTCCACTTCGATCCTTCGCCAGTAGTTTGGCTGCTTCATGTGTTTGCTTCGTTCTTCACGTTTGTACTGCAAGTTTTGAGGCTAGAGTTTATACGGATTATATGAACACTCCATCTTCAATTGTAGTGTGCCTTACCTGGTTACCATTATTACTACTAGCCGATGGCCCGCGCAATAGCGCAACGCACTATTACTAGTTCCATCTCTCTTACATAAATTGTAGATATTTTGTTTTGATTAGGGATTGCAGC
The DNA here is from genome assembly GCA_036346265.1 of Melocanna baccifera. NCBI lineage: Eukaryota > Viridiplantae > Streptophyta > Magnoliopsida > Poales > Poaceae > Melocanna > Melocanna baccifera. The sequence goes on from CM070679.1 coordinate 23,962,427, forward strand.
AGGGCAGGGATGACCAGGCGTCCCGCCCCAGCCCCGCCAAGCTTCGGAAGAATGAAATGCGATTTAAATGTATTTTTACTTATCAATATGAACTTAGCTATTAATTTATAAGTATTTAGGTATACTTTTTGTAATATATAATTTTAAAACTAAAATAATATATAGAGACAAGTTTTAATCAAACATACAATAAAGAATACCTATATTATATTAAAATTATTAAAATATAAACTAAAACAACATATTTTATTTTTTGACGGGTCTCTACAGGCCTTGTGGGGGACCTCAACGTATGCCCTGCCCTGCTACGCTAGGGGCAGAATCGCCCCATAGGGGAAGAATGACCCCCACTCTCTATGGGGCAAATTGACACCCTTAGTTTTAGTCATGTTTGGTTTGAATGAAATAACTTAGCGTGCCCCTGATTAGTTCATTAAGGCATGTGTGCAATGCAAATTTGAAAATAATCATTAGTTACAGGGGAAAAAAAGAAAAGGATGATGTTCTTGAAAGTAAGCATCAGAACATAGTGAATGTATAATAAATTCACATTTTTCAATTGAAGCATAAGAGCATTTAAGTAGTGCTTTACAATACCATAATAAAAGAGTAAAAAGTATTTCCATAATGGAAATAAACTGTCCTTTGCAACCAGAAAACTGAGAGGTTAGAGTAGATAACATGAATGGAGCATTTTTACCTTTCATGAAAAAGCAGGCACAAAACCTTATAGAGTTATAGATGGATATTGCATCAAGGTATTTACATAACATCAAAATTTTCTGCACATCGGATCTGTTGAGCTTTATGTTGCAATCAAGCAACCAGCACCTTTTTTCCGTATGAAGGATAATTGATTATTCATTCCCAATCATAGAACACAGGCGTGAAAAACTGGCACCATTCTTGCACTAATTTCTTCCAACGTGTGTGTGCGTGCGTGTGTGCGTGTGTGGGTGCGTGTGTGTGTGTGTGTGTGAATGGACAATTTCTATTGGAGCTCACAAAAAAAAGACCTACTTCGGTTAAAACTTGCTTTTTGCCCTGTCTATCTATATACTGATCTCCCTTTCATATGCTGAAGGTCATCGATACGATGAATAATTAACACTGAACTATGATAAAGCAAGTTGTAGAGTTCATACTACTTCAATAGTAGTGTATATACCCCTGTAGTGATCCATCACTTGCAACTGCATATCCTAGCAAAGCAGTCTCTAACTCCTTAAAGTCGATGCGATTATCCTCCTAGCAACAGCAAACCAAGCCATTTCTTATTCCGAAAACACAATTCATTCCTTTCTTTCCAAAGACTCCATAACACAGCAGTAGTTAACATATCAAGCAAGGATGTTTCAATTGTCAGCAAGTTAGTACATAATCAATAAAAACATGGATTCATCTTTTTCCTACTGTTACGAAAGGAGAGGCCTTATTACGCTATGCAAATGCGATCATTTCTCAGTGAGTTAGTACACAGGATGGTGACAAATCGCACAATATGATTGCATTATTGAAACAAAAAACTTCCTCAATCATTTGTAATATATGTCATTCAGATAAATAAAAATATAACCAAAAATCATCTATATAATACAAAAAATTACGAACTCAAGACATATGCATCTTCAAATTTTGTTTGACGATGATTTATGCATTTGTTTTTTTAATGAAGTTTGCTGAGTTAGAACATCATACACTGCTTATTGGTGCAGAAAGTGATACACCGACCAAAGTTGAGCACACGAGGAGGGATGATGGTAGCAGGATCCGAGGCAGCCCAGCTCCAGACCGACTAAAAAAACCTGCCCATGGTTGGCAATGTGAAACCTGCAAGAAGTTAGAGCACATAAGCAAATAAGAAAAGTTTTTTTATCTATATACCACTGGTAAGTGCATGCCATTTACTTTAACTGGATCAATAAAGCTTTGAAAATAAGCTTTGTAAGAATAAATTTGGAATGGAATTAAAAATAAAAATAGCAAGCATGCTTAATCTATCCATCAACAAACTATAAATTGAAAACATAATATGAAAAATAGAACTTTGTTGAAACTCACTAAACAATCAAGAGACACAGGCCACGAAATATAGAAGAAAGCATAAAAAAATCCATTTTCCCCAAGTAGCAGGAAGGCTATTCCCCAAGCACAGGTATAAAACGTCATGCACTAGTCCAACAAATGGTGTGAAGCACCTGCAAGAAGATGAGGAAATGGGGTTGGGTTTGTTAGATCTGTGGATAAATAGATGAATCACATATATATTACATAGCCTAGAGGGCAATATATATTACAAGACTTAAGGGACACAACTAAACTTTATAAACTAGGAAAAGACACAAATACTTTTATATCCTTAACACCCCTCTAAAATACAAGGTATATGCAATAACATTGCATTTGAAAGAGTTGCGTATGGAAACCGCGTGGGGAGCAGAATACACTGCTCCAACATCGCCTTTGCTCGTCCGTTTGTGTCTTGTTTCGTGTGTGCGATGGTTGTGTGAGGAAATGACGACCTGTGTTCTCCCTCCTCCACATAGGATTTGGCTAATGTGGCATTTCTAAGAGAGAGCGGAGATGGCGCCGTTGGACATGTCACTAGGCGGAGATGGCGCCGCCTCTCAGCCACCGCCTCGGCCCGCGCGCCACTATCGACCCCGCATCGCCATGGCCATACATGCCGCTGGGCCTACCGCCGCCTCTGGCCTGCGCTTGCCGCGCCGCACCTCCCCGACTTGCGCTGCCGACCGGCGCCGCCGCCTGTGCGCCGCCACCTATGCCACCGGCCGTGCCGCACCGCCCGCCCACGCGCCACCTGTTTGCGCCGCCTCCAACCGTGCCTACGCCACCGGTCGTCACTACCACTGCCAGCCTGCCGCCTTGCGCTGCCGTGCGTTGCCATCGCCGCCCCCGTGTGCTGTCACCACTGCCATGAGCTGTGGCCGCCGCCGCCGCCGTGCGCCGGCCAATGTCGCCTGCCACACCTGCTGCCGGCGCTACGGTTTTTGGTTTTTGGTCTTAGTGTGAGCGCTTATGTAAACGAACTAAATGCTGATAAACTGTTTTAAAAAAAATTGTCCTGATAAGTCACTTAAAAAAACGACAAAAAAACCATCTCGTTTGTTTGTTTGAGGAAAATAATAAGTCATAAATCATAAGTCGAAAAAACCCACCCTTTTATTGGAAGGATCATGCTAAGACAAGGCATTAATTAATTTCCAGTGCTTACACTTGCATGCATTAACACAACTTTCAGGCAATGTCAGAATCACCTGAACTCAAGAAACAGATTATTTGTCGCCAAGTAAGGCTTCTGTTTGTTTCGTTTGTCGTGCTGCGTGCGTATGCTGTGTGGGTAGTGTGGATTGTGCTATCGTTAGCACATCTGTTGGGAGTTTAAAACAGCAGCTGTCAATAGTACAGACAGTAACCATATTGCCGCACTGTCGTATAAACATTTGTGTTGGTGGGCTCAATAAGCAGCTGTAGGTTGTGCTCGCGATAGCAGTATTGGTACGGTATGTAGGGATGAGTGTAGCTAATAATGTTGCTGCTGGTATTCGATAGGTATCCAAAAACTGAAGGGTAAATGAGAAGGTCAATAAAGCTGGCTGCATGCAGGCTAACTCTGCTTGAGAATGCAGACCTCTCTGCACATCCACACTATGGCCATTGCTAGTATAATCTTAGGTGCTGTATTCGTTATTCCTGCCTTTCGTTGTATCCCTTCTAGCATGCCATCAGGCTAGCACAATGTAAGACCTCTAAGAGAGCGATGCATTAATACAAACTATCTAATCGTCAACAGAGGCATAGGATAATAAAATGAGCAAACAGAGGCGCTATAATCGTCAATGCACAGAGGCGTCCAAGGGCAACAATGGATCCATAATATGCATTTGGAGAGCACGAGATCAGAACAAAGCGTGTGGAACAACAAAAACCCACATAGGCCGTGTTAGGGCACAGATCAGGACACAAGAGAGAGTAATACATGGATCCTATAGGCTGCAGCATAGCTATTTGTGCTTTTTTCTGGAACAAGTTTTAAATAAATGTAAGAGAATGAAAATCTGCAGTGCTTCTAGAATGAGTTAGAAATGTAAGAGAATAGCACCTTCTTTTTAGAGGAAGATTTGACCCCGCAGGCTCTCAGTAGGTTTCTCCATTTATCCTGAACCATGAAATGACATAAGTTAATATTTGCCAACATGTAAGAACAAATTTACTTTAGACTGCAACATATCACCAGGATACTATACCTTAATATTTACTGCTGTTCGAACTGGCAGTGAGAAATAATCCCTCTTCACCTTAGTCCATTGTCCAACCCCATATTTTTTTATACCTTTCAGGAGTATTTTCACTTCATCAAGTGTCCAGCGGTCATTGTTTATTGTACCTCCACTTGCCAAAGGCATACTTTGAGCATAGTTGGTTCTGTTAAAACTGTTAAGGAGATGAGATAGAGTTGTATTAGGAGATAGAGTTTGTATTCTATTCTACATATACCTTATCTCTATATGGCATATACCCCTTGTACTATCCTATATATATGACCCTTTAGGTCTCATATCAATACACACAATATTCATAACATGGTATCAGAGTTTAGGTTGCAAACCCTAACCTCGATCTAAATTTACTTCCTCTGTCGTTGCCCCAAGGAGGATTTCACCGCTCCCGGGGGCGGCCACTTCTCCGAGCATTCTCAGATCCAGCCGTCCATCGGTCCTCCAGTTCTTTTCGACGGCGACGTCTTCTGGGAGGAGCCCGACGAATGTATCCGGATCGAACCCAGCCGATTCGATCGATGGCTCCCACGGTGAAGGTGGAGCAGCAGCAGCACACAAGAAAGGCGGTGGGTCTCGCGGCGCGCGACGCCTCCGGCCACCTCTCACGCTGCCGCTACCGCAGCGCGACCTCAAGACTTCCGCTACCGCACCAGCCGTCCGCCTCGGCCACTTGCTCCGGCGAGAAGACCGACGACGCTGCCTCTCCGGGCGCCCCAGCGCACCGCCACCTCTAGCCGCGCCGCCCCCACCTGGTCGACCCGACCGCCATTGCCGACTGCTGGCCCCGCGTCCGATCCGGCTGCCCTCAGGCTTCTTCGCTGGATCTAAAGCGCCGCCACGCCGCCGGAGGCGAGCCGACCGCCTGCCGTCTGCCGGCCTTGCGCCCGCCGCCTGCCGGCCCCGTGCTCTCCGGCCCTTGCGCCGCCTGGCCTCGTGCCGCCGCCGCGCGCTCGCGCGCACGCCGGCCTCGGCCCGCTACCTCCTGACCGCCGGTCACCAACTCCGTGCCTGCTGGACGCCGGCCCTTGCGCCTGCTGGCCGTCGGGACATCGCCACCTGCTCGCCGGACTGCCAGCCCGTCGCCTCCGACCGCTGGCCCGTCGCCCCCGACCGCCGGCCCGCCGCCAACCAGGTGGCCAGCTCCTCCAACCGCCCGGAGATCCATCCAATTGGATCCTTCCCTTTCTTGTGTGCTCAAGAGATAGCTTCACTTAGAAGCTAAGCCAAAAAAAAAGAAAAAAAAGAAAAGAGAGAGAGAAAAGAGGTTCTGATCTAGTTGCTTCGCTGCCCCGAGCCGCCGCCGCCGTTCAAGCTAGTGTCGTCTCCACTTCGCTGCCCTCCGTGCGCAGCGTCCCACCGGTCGCTGCCCTCCGTGTGCCGCCTCCGAGTACTCTCCGCCCTTCGGATCTGGGCTACCAGCGTCGTCGTTGCCCTTCGTGTGTCACCTCAAAAAGGAGCAATTCAAAGAGTAGTGTAAGACCCTCCGTGCGTCGGCCTACCCACTGATCGCTGCCCTCTGTGTGCGGCGTCCTCCACTTTGCCGCTCTCTGTGCATCGGCCTATCCACTTCGCTACCCTCTGTGGACGGCGTTCTCCACTTTACCGCCCTCTGTGCGTCGGTCTATCCACTTCGTTGCCCTCCGTGTGCGGCGTCATCTCCTTTTCGATCTCCCAATCTCGCCGCCGTCGCTACCCAGGCCGCCGTTGTCTCCACTTTATCCATTTGGTTGTGTCCATCCCAAATCCGTAGTCTCTAATCTTTCAGTTCGTCTAAGCCATATGAGTCCAGAAATTTTTTTTTGTCAATCATAGAAGTTTAGGTATTTTGTTTTGCATGACAGTAGCCCTTTGAGCGCGTGCAGATCGTAGAAGTCGTTACGATGCCGCCGCTACTTTAGCCGCCGCCCCGAGCTTTTAAGGCCACGGCGCTTCTCTTGCACCTCGTGCATTGCGCCGCTGCCGTCTTGGGCTTCGATCTGTTGCTACCATGCATCTACCCCTATTCCATGGCAGCAGCCGCCGCTCTTCTCTCTGAGCCGCGTGTAGATCGTAGAAGTTGTATGATGCCGCCGCTACTGTAGTCGCCGCCCCGAGCTTTTAAGGCCGCCGCACTTCTTTTGCACCTTGTGCATTGCGCCACCGCCGTCTTGGGCTTCGATCTACGCTGTCATGCTTCTCTCTTCCTCTTCGGCTTGATTCGACAGCACCTTGTGCATTGCGCCACCGCCGTCTTGGGCTTCGATCTGCGCTGTCATGCTTCTCTCTTCCTCTTCGGCTTGATTCGACAGTATTTTTCAAGACCTGCACGCTACGACGACATTATCAAGACTCGGACTTCGGATTTTATTTACTATTTTAGTAACAACTCTCTTCAAATGCAATGCTATTGCATACGCCTTGCATTTGAGGTGAGGCGTTAAGGAGATGAGATAGAGTTGTATTAGGAGATAGAGTTTTATTCTATTCTACATATGCCTTATCTCTATATGACATATACCCCTTGTACTCTCATATATATATGACCCTTTAGGTCTCATATCAATACACACAATATTCATAACAAAAACAACCAAAGGCATTATGGAAAATTTTCTCCACTGATGGATGATGGATCCAAAATCTGAACTGAAAGAGGATGCAATAGAACGCATGTGTAGACAAAAATGGTTACAAAAAGAACAACATGTGTAGTCAATAGAGCTCTCTTTGCAAACCAAATAAATGGTTGAATTTCAATCTGGAAAAAAATCTAGCATTTATATCTGTTGTTTCTCTGTGATCATAAAGAACAGTTCTTTTCCAAAATGGTTACATAGAAGCAAACTTTGTTCAAATCTTTTTGCTAGTTTCTAAATTTTCGTAGTTTATAATTAGAGTAGATGAATGCACCTGAATATTAAATTTCGTGCTTACCTACGGGGATGCACTTCTCTTGTGAGGACTTCTCGCTACCAGGGGCCAGGGCATGTCTCCAACCGTCCTTTTGTATGAAATCTGAAACACATAATGTATGTACATAAGTCCAAAGCAAGTAAAATACTGCAACATAATTACTGGACTCCACAGAATTCATACCTATCAGGTTTATTTTGGGGTCTGCAAACGTTTGTATTGTCATGCCGTCACCCGTAGTGGGTGAATAGAATTCACCTTCCATCTGCCATGAAGAAAACAAATTGTCAGCACCACTTGCCCCATCCACTTGTTTAGCAGGTTATCACATTTACTTGTGCCAAAAATGTAACAGTTGGTTAAATATCTCAACGTACATTTTATAGATGCCAAAATCATACCTGATGAGTTGAATCCTACAAATAAGCAGAAAGATCGAATGCACCTGCAAGAAAAGCTTCATAAATGTGGTTCCAAGCCATGGATCAATTTGTTCACATGTGTAATAATTAATAAAGTTTAAGAACAAACAAGAATAATTAAACATTGTACCTTCCAACCATTCGTCCAAGTCTTTCTCATCTCGAGCCCCTTCTAATAATTGTTGTATCTCCATGGCATCATCCTGATAGGCTGAACTAAGTTCATCCTCCATCAGTCATGAAGAACAACAGAGTATCAACATTGGTTGCCATATCCACTTATCCAGAAGAGCAGAGCAAGAATCAAAAGTGGCCGAAACGGAATCGAAGACGGAGGGGAAGTGGGGAACCAAGGGCCGGAACGGTAGGCCCAAAACACAAACCAAGAGTGTGTTGAAACTCAAGAGGGCGGAACTCAAGAAGGAATGCCAAAACCGCGAAGGGGAAAATCCCCCATCAAAAGGAAAGCCCAGAGCGTGTGTTGAAAGTACGGCCGACGAATCAAGCAGGTCCCTTGGCGGCGCGGTGACAGGGGGGATGGAGCTGTCCTCTGCGTCGGCCCAGGTGGCGTCATCGGCCTGGCAGGGGCGCGCCCATGAGGTGAAGTCGGCGCCGAACACCTCCCTCCAGCCCTTGTCCGTGACCTCGACCCCGTACGTGTTCTCGAACAGGCACCGGTCGCACTCCTCCCGGAACGGCGGAAGGCGGCGTCGGAGGGCAGCCGCAGAGGCCAAACGGAGCAGGCCACGACGAAGTCGGCCCGGCGCTGCGCGGGGAGCGTCTTGAGCTGGAGCGTCGGCCCCATGGGGGCGGAGACTCGCGACCCAGCCAACCTCCCGACCCACCGGGCAAGGACGATGAGGAGGTATCACCGGCCACCTTGTTGTTGGCGGCGTGGTCGCGCGGCGCTCATCGGGCACCCAGCGCGCGGAGGAGGCGGCGCCGCCGACGCGGAGGTAGAGCTTGGCGGCGTTGGGGTGCTGGCACTTGAGATGGAGGGATTTGAGCTTGGCGTCGAGGGACTCGTGCGACGCGGGGGTGATGGTCCGGAAGAGGGGAATTCAGCGCGGGGGATGCGAGGTACGACGCGGGGTGCGGAAGGGGAGGGCAAGAATCACCGGAGAATCGACATATCATAGCTTGAAACGAAAGAAGTTGTAGGGGGCTAGGGGCGATTTGATTAGCTACCTTGGGATTCTTGGCGTGGTAGTGGGAGCGGGCGGAGTAGTGGGTGACGGCCTGGGTGCCGAAACAAAGAGGCTGTTCCAGGCGACAATCTCATGAATCCGCCAGCCGTGCAGCGTATCGCTATGACTGCCGCCATCCCTAAATCGACGAAGAATGGGAGAAATAGAGGGGGATCGACGAAGAATGGGGCAGATAGAGCTACCGATGAAGTGGCGAATGCGAGGGATTGACGAAGAACGGGGCAGATAGAGATATCGGGGAAACGGGGAAGGAGAGCAGAACTAAGGAACCGCGGAGCTCGAACCCGCACCGAGGAAAGCAACGACGAGCGATTTGTGAATACGAAGCAAGCACCCGGAAGCCGCAGCCCGCAAGAACGCGAGGACAAATCGAACACAGGGACCCGAGGGAACGACGACCTCGCAGCAAGCCCGGGGAAAAGCAGCGGCGAGCGATTCTGCAGCTCGCAAGAACGCGAGGACAAGCCGAGCATAGGAACGTGAGGGAGTAGGCAGAACAGGTACAGCAACGAGCGCCCGATATTCGGTGGGCAGCGTACCATCACCGCACAAAGGGCGAGGACGCGATGAGCAGATGAAGCGGGCAGCTGTATGGGCGATGGAGCGCGAAGACGTGGGGCACGAGACGCACAGTGACCGAAGCAACGACACCCGGCGGTGCGACGCAACCGGAACGATGACACCCGGCAGTGCGAGCTACTGCGAAGACCAGAAGAAATAAACAGCTGTATGGGCGGACGAGCGCGATGACAGAAAGCGGAGCCCACGGCAGGGCAGGCCAAAGCGGACAGGACGCACAGCGTCAAGCCAAGACACGCGCCGCACGGAGGGAGACGGCGGGAGCGTACGGAGTGGACGAGGAGCTCGGAAATCCTTCATCTTTCATAGAGTTACTAGCAGCATAAGCACGGTGCTACGTCATGTTAGAAGTAAAAAAGAGCATAAGCACGGTGCTACGTCATGTTAGAAGTAAAAAAGACAGAAATTCGTATAAGGAGATTGAAAAGGCCACCATTCCGTCGGTCGTGCTACGTACCGGCTGTGACTGACGCCATTCCCAAATCGACAAAGAATGGGAGAGATAGAGAGAGGGATCGACGAAGAATGGGATAGATAGAGCTATCGATGCAGTGGCGAAGGCGAGGGATTGACGACTAACGGGGGAGATTGAGATATCGGCGAAATGGGGAAGGAGAGCGGAACTAAGGAACTGCGGAGCTCAAACCAGCACCGAGGAAAGCAACGACGAGGGATTCGCGAAGACGAAGCAAGCACCCAAAAGCCGCAACCCGCAAGAACGCGAGGACAAGTCGAACACAGGGACCCGAGGGAACGATGACCTCGCAGCAACCCGGGGAAAAGCAACGGCGAGCGATTCGGCAGCTCGCAAGAACGCGAGGACAAGCTGGCATAGGAACGTGAGGGAGTAGTCAGAACAGGTACAGCAACGGGCGCCCGATACGCGAAGAGCAGATGAAGCAGGCAGCTGTATGGGCGATGGAGCGCGAAGACGTGGGGCACGAGACGCACAGTGACCGAAGCGACGACACCCGGCAGTGCGACGCAACCGGAACGACGACACCCGGTGGTGCGAGCTACTGTGAAGACCAGAAGAAATAAACAGTTGTATGGACCGAACGAGCGCGATGACAGAAAGCGCAGCCCACGGCAGGGCAGGCCAAAGCGGACGGGGACGCACACCGTCAAGCCAAGACGCGCGCCGCACGGAGGGAGACGGCGGGAGCGTACAGAGTGAACGAGGAGCTCGGAAATCCTTTAGGGCCTGTTTGGTGAGCTTCAGATTCTTATTTCTCAATTTCTGCTTTAGATTCTGTAAGAATTCATTTCTCTGAGAATCTGGAGGTACCCCAGAAAAACATTTGGCTAATGGATTAGCTCTAGATTCATAAAAGAGAAGATTTGAGGGAAATAGACCATATTACCTCTAGTTGTAACTTTTTTATTTATCTATTGTTGAATTAACAAAAGAAACATGTGCCACTGCAAATTGGTTATCTCATCTGATAAATTATGCGCATGTCAAGTGGTAAAGTGCACTAAATCTGAGATGTGCAGGAGAGTATGGCTGCTGCTAGCCTGCTACACCGAAGAATCATGTCACCTTGTCAAGCAAGCCGAGGTTCACATGATTTACCGAATGGGAAACAAGAACAGAATAATCTTCCCTTTTTTTTTTGAAGGAGAGACTAATCTGGTTTGAAAAGCAAAAAAACCGTACATTCAGAGATGAGCTCACCGTCTTTCTAGAATCGGGTCAGAGTGGAGAAAGCAATCAGTTAACAGAGAAGTTTTGACACTTTCACTCATGCTATGTTGTACCATGCAAAAAAGATGCACATCTCTGGAGGAGTGGTGCAAAAAAGAAATAGAACATGGCTGTTGAAAATGGACAATAAGTTGAACATTAACAGGGTATAAGTACCCAACCTGAGGAAGGATATACTCTTCAACCTCACACAAGTTCAGCAAAAAGAAAGCCATGACATCACACCACACACCAAGCCAATATATTTCACACTGGATAGAGGAGTTACAAGAGTTAATTACACAAAGAAAAAGTCCTTATTCTATATTTTCAATACAAGCTGTAAACTCTTTGGGACACCACCCATTTTAACTTCTGTATGCTACTACAACACCACCAATGCGGTATGTACAAACAACCAACAACAAACCAAACTATGAGACTTTTGAAACAAGTGAGATCTCACACAAACAAATGGGCTCGGATATGAGGTAGGCACAGACAGCAGAAAATTCCTCTCCTGGAGAAGTTCAAGAAAACTGCAGCTTTAGGGAATGTGCAGAACTGCACATCGAGCTGAAAAGCACTGCAAATATTACTTAGCACGGCACAGTAGAAAAGCAACCAAAATATTGAAATATCTATCCCGAAAGCCAAAACACCACCTTAATAACTTGACTGAACAGCGACTTGTTACAAAAAACTGTAGAATCTGTACAAAACAACACCTCATAACCAGGTAATGGAGCTGAGCTGTGTTGTTCTATAGATTGCAAATAATTCAACATGAGCATAGCCTCTTGCATTCAACAAAGTTATAGCATCTCTTAGTTTATTGGAGGTGTCAAGCATACATCAGCCAAGCATTATCACTTGGAAAGTACAAGGAAGCAACACGACAAAGCAACTACTTGGAAGTTGGAACCATTGGTCAAATGATAATCATAATTCACTCTTTTGGTTGGGCCATTAGCTCTGCTTGCATTCTCTTTATCTCCAGCTGCCTTTCTATCCTCTCTTTCTGAAAGAAAGAAACCACTTTCAGCTGCTTCCAGAAAAATGCTCTTGTGCATACATTAACAGTACATGAATTTGCAAATAATTTTGTCTGTGTAATTTGGTGAAACAACCCACAGAACACCTGAACCTATTTGTCTGTGTAGTCCAGCACTCAAAAATTTCTAACACCAATTAGGCACCTAATGCTCTGATGTTTCAAGTATCAAGACCAATTTAGACAAATGGGGATCCAAAAGAGAGTTGAACAAGCATATAGAAGCAACAATTCTACCACCAGGGAGCTCGGCGGCGGCGCGAGAGGGGAAGGGGAAGGGGGAGGCGGAGGTGGAGCTCGGCGCTGCCGTAGGGGAGAGGCGTGGAGGGGAAGGGGGAGGCGCGAGAGGGGAAGGGGAGAGGGGAAGGCGGCGGCGCGAGAGGGGAAGGGGGAGGGTGAGCTCGGGTGGGGACGACGAGGCAGAGGGCGAGGGGCGCTCGGGTGGGGTAGTTGGATGGTAAATACGGGTAATTTGTTTTAATTTTAATGGACAGATTTGATATAGGGTGGACAACTCCCCACGAGAATCCACCCAAAGGCTGCTACTCCTTTCTAGTTCATTTGGAAGCAGACTCTAGTGATTTTGAGAATCTGGGTGTTTGACACAGCTCTATGAGAATCTATTGAGAAGCTGGGAGCAGGAGCTGTACCAAACAAGCCCTTAGTAGAGTTACTAGCAACATAAACGTGGCGCCTCACTACGTTAGCTACCATGTGATCAAAATAAAAGAAACAAAAATTTGTATGAGAGGATTATCTGAAAAGACGAGGCCCTAAACGTATTTTTAGGGGAAACAAAGGGTCTTTTTGCATAAAACCAAGGACCCCTGTGTATTTTCGCGAGAACCGCGGGGCGCTATCGAGAAAAAAGAAGGGCCTCCATGAAAATGTGGAGGATCTGTACACAATTTTGGAGAAGCGGAGGGGTTTTGGGAAAGAAATGATGTGTCAGGGGCGTTATCCAGTAAATGGAGAGCGGAGGGGGTTTTTGGCAAAAAAACTGAGGGTCTTTTCGAAAGAATCGAGGGCTTGTATGTAATTAGGAAAACTTGAGGGGCTTATTCGCAAAAAAGGACATAATTAAGTTGACTTATTTGACATAATTAAATTTAAAAATAGAAAAAAACAACATGTTAGCTCATCACGGACAATACAAAGAAATACGGGCAAAAAAGCAAAAAAAATCTAAAAAAAGAAAAATATGTAATTACTGAATAGTAAAAAAACAGAAACTAGAAGCTGAAGCTGATTTTAAGCCAACATAAGCACAGCCTTAAGGATTCATAGTTCGCACTTTGTTTTGGACAATATTGCTTCTGAAGTGTTGATATTTCTCTCCAACTTAGGGTTATCCTGGTGTTTTCTGATGAAGCTAAGGTTCATTAATAGCGTGAAACGAACATGAATGAGGTCGAAGGTAGCAGTATGCAAAAAGTAGCTATTATGCTTTCAGGGAATATAAGACAGGTAAAAACAAGACTTGTAATTCGAAGTTCTCCATATGAACCTAGAGTGGAGAACTTAAGTAACCGAAGGCACTTTCATATGTATCAACTACCTTCGGAGACTCCATATAAATTATGGTGATGTTTAAGAAGTACTTTGAATGCTTTATTGTTAAATAGTACTTAAATTTTGATTCTCTAGATCTAGATCCAGTTGATAAAATCACTTTCTCTCCTTCCATCTCATTCGAGTACTATTTTATTAAGAAGTACTCAATTATTCAGATGTTGATGCATATTCGTCTCCTTCCACTAGTTTGCTCATTAGTTATTAGCATGTGATATGTGTTAGTGATATGCCCTAGAGGCAACATGGAGATGTTGTATATATCACATACTATGTTTATGATACATTACTTTGTTCCTTGGAATAGACATCATCATTATTGATCAATGAGTATGTGACTTATTCATGAGACTCTTAAATACTAAGATGTTGCTATTTCTAAATGATCCCTGATCGTATATCATATGAGGAACAAATATGATTCAAAGACAAAGATCAGCATATGTATTGATTGATGATCATGTCTCATGGATCATGGTATGGTGATACCAAATCAATAATATGGACATGTGTTAGTGAACATATGTTGGATAGACTGCCATGAGACACTGCAGAGATTCCATGTGTCATCGCTGGTCTCAAGTAGTGTTTATGTAGAGTCCTTAGACTTGAGATCATCATGGTTCCCAACATGAGTAGTAGCTTATTTTGGGACTACTAAACACTACTCCGTGAATCGGGTAGTCATAAAAGTAGTCTTCGGGTTTGCCATGAAACATGTAGTGGGATGTGAATGATCAAGATAGAATTTGCCCTCCTTATGGGAGAGATATCTCTGGGCCTCGATGTAATGGATTATGAAAGTGCATGGCCATGCCAAGGTGATTGAGGAGTCAATCACGAGTTTATAATCCATCACGGAATCGAGAGAGTGATTGAGCTATTAAGAGGATGACACAGGTCTCGCCTTGAGCTCAATCTATATCGTGAGGCAAAGGGATTCGTACATGAAAGAACATTACAGGTTCAGCCGATATGATCTTTACATATACTTTGGGGTTAATATGTCTTACTAGAGGCCGCTATTAACAGGTGACCGAAAGGCGTTTCGGGTCACGACCAAGTATACGTGAACCTCTGTGGTCGCACGCTTAACGGGTTGGAACACTGATTCGAATATGATTCGGATATGGGCTCAATTCGGATAAAGATCCGAATAGACTCCTAATGGGCCTTGGTCCGCAAGGCCCACGTGAGGAGGTCTATATATATGGAGGCGAGGGGATGAGAGGTTTCGTCCCTGAAAACATCTAGCAAAACCCTAGCCGCCACCTCCCGAGCCAAACCCTAGCTGCTCACGAGTGCTAGTACACTCGCGATCGGCGTTCACCCCCGGGCGTGTGGATACCGGGAGGCGCCGCTCGTTGCGGCTTGATCGGCGTGCGTGGAGGAGACGATCTGTTCGATGCGATCGGCTACTTCCACAACTACCTCGACGCGCGTGATTGGATCGGTTTCCAATTCTTCTTCCGCTGCGCACCTGCCTAAGTGGTAACGATCCATGATCCTTCCTTAGCATGATGTTCTTGGAGTGCGCGGTAGAAAAGTTTTGTTTTCTGCTTCCGTAGCCTACGCGTATTCCTTTAGTGTGTATCCCCCCTTGTATAGCGTCTTGGGTTCACATCGTTAGGTAGAATGCGATTCTACGTCTAACTTGTTTTTGCAGAGAATGATGTGAATAGTATGGCCCTATAGCTTATTTGAATGTATGAGATGTATGTGATGCATGTAACATTCGTTCATGGCCTGCGTGTCATGATTATTTCAGCTATTGTTAGCTGTATATATTGTATTTAACGACCTGCGTGTCGACCTTAATGCTTGAATCTATCTTTGTAATCTTCAATTTCTAGCTATTATAGGTAGTAGCCTAGTTTTGAGGTTACAAGCTTTTAAACATGGTGGCCTAAAGGAGTGATGTGGAGGATGGAGATCGTCTACACCTACTTGGAGATGGATATCACCATTTTTGGGTCATACTACTTCACAGTTAAATGTGTTTATCTATGATGTTATCTATCTTATTCTTATGCAATGATATATGTGATATGTTGCTTTGGTAGGATAGAATCCTCTTAAAATTAGGTGTTAATGCCCTTCCATATGTTGCACCAAAGATAATGATCACCGCATGGTAGGTCTACCAAAGTAGAGTGCCATCGGTTATCATCATCATTTGGGGTAGATGTCGGACATCTACATGCGGAAGCATTTGGTTTACTTAACAAGGTTATCAAAATAGTTTTGGACCTTGGGGCATAGATTGGGGCCGAGGCATACTAATGTCACCCAAAGTAGAGTCACATAGGGATGTGATTAGCAAAGTGTTGCTTACCCATATCACTAGTTTTCTAGCCGTGATGCCAAAGCTCACTAGGAATTAGTGAAATGAGGATCTTTACCCACTATGTAATTTAGAGGGAGTTTTTGTTGCAAAACTCATAGTGGGAGTCTTTTGCTAAATAGTTTAATAAAAGATGAACATAAACATAGTGCTAAACTTTGCATATTCTTGTGTTGTAGATCATGTCAGCTAACGCCGCATCCAGTACTTTTAATTTGCGATCTGTTCTTGAGAAAGAAAAACTCAATGGAACAAATTTTTTGGATTGGTATCGTAACTTGAGAATTGTTCTCAAGCAAGAGCGCAAGGAGTATGTCCTTGAGTCTCCTTACCCCGAAGACTTGCCTGATAATGCTACTGTGGCTGCACGGAGAGCTTATGAGAAGCAAACGAATGATTGCCTTGATGTGAGCTGTCTCATGCTTGCCACAATGTCCTCTGAGCTTCAGAAGCAATATGAGAATACAGATGCCTACAATATCATTGTGGGGCTACGTGGTATATTTGAGAACCAAGTAAGGGCTGAGAGGTTCAATACTTCAAAGTCCTTATTTGCGTGTAGGCTTGCAGAAGGGAATCCCGTCAGCCCTCATGTCATTAAGATGATTGGCTACATTGAGAGTTTGGAAAAGCTTGGTTTTCCCCTTAGCCAAGAGTTGGCTACTGATGTGATTCTCTAGTCGCTCCCCCCAAGCTTTGAGCCATTCATAATGAACTTTAACATGAACAACCTGGACAAGACCCTGACTGAGTTGCATGGGATGCTAAAATCTGCCGAGGATAGCATTAAGAAAAGCAGCAATCATGTGATGATGATGCAGAAAGGCAAGGGCAAGCCCTATGTCAAGAGAAGCGCGGTCAAAAGAAAGAAAGCTCCTGATGCGATCGCGAGCAGTTCTAAGGCCAAGAAAGACAAGAAGGGCGATGCTCATCCTGATGCGATTGTTACTCATCGTAAGCAATCGTGACATTGGAAAAGGAACGCCCAAAGTACTTGGAGGATCTTGAGAAGAAGAAGGGAAGTATGACTTCCACCCGGTATAAATGTTATAGAAATCAATCTTGCTACTTCTTCCACTAATTCTTGGGTATTTGATACCGGATCGGTTGCTCACATCCGCAAATCGCTGCGGGGCTAATAAGAAGTAGAAGTTTGAGGAGGAGCGAAGTGGATCTTCGCGTTGGCAATGGAGCAAAAGTTGCTGCGGTAGCTGTTGGCACCATGCCATTGTCTTTACCTTCGTGATTAGTTTTGGAATTGAATAATTGTTATTGTGTTCCATCTCTTTCAAAGAACATTATTTCTGCTCATGTTTGCAAGCAGAAGGTTATGACTTTAAATCTATGGACAATGGTTGTTCTCTTTATTTCAAAGATATGTTCTATTGTCATACTCCATTGGTGAATGGGTTATACGTTCTTACTCTTGAAGGGTCACCGGTCTATAACATTAATGCAAAGAGGCAACGTCCAATGATTTGAATCCCATGTTTTTTGGCATCGCCGCTTAGGTCACATAAATGAGAAACGCATGCAGAAGCTCCATAGAGATGGTATTCTGCACTCATTTGATTTTGAATCATTAGAGACATGCGAATCTTGTTTACTTGGCAAGATGACAAAGGCACCTTTCACCGGTCAAGGTGAACGGGCAAATGACTTATTGGCACTCGTACATACTGATGTATGTGGATCAATGAGCTTAACGGCAGAGGTGGTTTTCAGTGATTTCATAACTTTTATCGATGACTTTAGTAGATATGGGTATATCTACCTGATGAAGCATAAGTCCGAATCCTTTGAAAAGTTCAAAGAATTCCAAAATGAAGTGCAAAATCATTTAGGCAAGACAATCAAGTTTCTACGATCTGATCGTGGAGGCGAGTATTTGAGCCATGAGTTTGGCAATCATCTAAAGGATTGTGGAATTGTTCCACAATTGACTCCGCCAGAACACCTCAATGGAATGGGGTATCTTGAACGGAGAAATCGCACCTTATTAGATATGGTGCGCTCCATGATGAGCCAAAGTGATCTTCCGTTGTCTTTTTGGGGGTACGCTCTTGAAACAGCCGCGTTCACACTAAACAGGGTTCCATCAAAATCAGTAGAAAAGACACCATATGAGATGTGGACAGGACAACGTCCTAACTTGTCTTTTCTTAAGATTTGGGGATGTGAGGCTTATGTAAAACGTTTACAATCTGATAAGCTCACTCCTAAATCTGATAAATGCTTCTTTATCGGGTATCCTAAGGAAACAAAAGGATATTACTTTTATAATCGAGGAGAAGGCAAAGTGTTTGTCGCCTGGCATGGTGTCTTCTTAGAGAAAGAGTTTCTCTCAAGAAGGGATAGTGGGAGCACAAGGCAACTTGAAAAATTCAAGAAACACTGATAATGTTTCAGCTCCTCTGAGAACCACAACAGATGAACAAACTGTTAAAGAACTCATTGTGGACACACCAAAGACCACGTAGGTCGAAGGTCACGTCGTGCACCTAAGAGGTACATGTTCTTGACTACTCAACAACGGGACATATTGTTGTTAGACAACGATGAGCCTAAGACCTATGAAGAAGCAATGGTGGGACCAGACTCTGAGAAATGGCTTGAAGCCATGAGATCCGAAATTGAATCCATGCACAGTAATCAAGTTTGGAACTTGGTTGATCCACCTGATGGTGTTAAAACCATTGAATGCAAATGGGTTTTCAAGAAAAAGATAGACATAGATGGAAATGTTCACATCTATAAAGCGCGACAGGCCAAAGGTTTCAAACAAATTCAAGGTATTGATTATGATGAAACTTTTTCGCCTGTCGCAATGCTAAAGTCTATTCGGATCATTCTAGCGATTGCTGCATATTTCGACTATGAAATATGGCAAATGGATGTCAAAACAGCTTTCCTTAATGGAAATCGAGTGAGGATGTGTACATGACACAGCCCACGTGTTTTGTCGATCCGCAATCGCTTGGAAAGATATGCAAGCTCCAAAGATCCATTTATGGATTAAAGCGAGCATCTCGGAGTTGGAACATTCGTTTTGATGAAGTAATCAAAGGGTTTGGTTTCATCAAGAACGAAGAAGAGCCTTGTGTTTACAAAAAGGCTAGTGGGAGCGCACTCGTATTTTTGGTCTTATATGTGGATGATATATTACTGATCGGAAATGACATTCTTTTGCTCGAATCATTAAGTCTTCATTAAAAATAGTTTCTCTATGAAAGACTTAGGAGAGGCAGCATATATTCAGGCATCAAGATCTATAGAGATAGATCAAAAGGCTAATTGGATTAAGCCAAGATACGTACATTGACAAGGTGTTGAAAAGGTTCAATATGCATGATTCCAAGAAAGGTTTTCTACCTATGTCACATGGTATAAATCTTAGCAAGAATCGGTGTCCTAGTACACCGATGAGCGGGATAAAATGAATACGATTCCATATGCTTCGCTATTGGGTCCATTATGTATGCCATGCTTTGTACACGTCCGATGTTTCAGATGCTTTAAGTGCTACGAGTAGATACGATCGAGATCCAGTGAAAGTCAGCTGGATTGCCGTAAAGAACATCTTGAAGTACTTGAGAAGAACTAAAGATGTGTTCCTTGTCTATGGAGGTGAGGAAGAGCTCGTTGTAAATGGTTACACCGATGCTAGCTTCCAAACCGACAAAGATGATTTTAGATCGCAATCTGGATTTGTGTTCACTGAATGGCGTTGCGGTAGTGGAAGAGTTCCAAGCGGCAGACGGTTGCTTGATTCTACAACGAAGCCGAGTACATAGCAGCTTCAAGTCGCCAAAGAGGTCGTTTGGATCAAGAAATTTATTTCGAGCTTGGTGTGATGGCTAGTGCCTCGGCCCAATGGACCTCTTCGTGACAATAGTGGGGCCATTGCGCAAGCCAAGGAGCCTAGATCGCACTAGAAGTCCAAGCACATTTTACGGCGATTTCATCTCATTCGCGAGATAGTGGAGAGAGGCGATGTGAAGATATGCAAAGTACAAACGGATTTGAACATTGCAGATCCGTTGACAAAGCCGCTTCCCACCAAAGCATGAGGCTCACACTAGGGCAATGGGTATTAGATACCTACATGGTTGACTCTAGTGCAAGTGGGAGATCATAGTGATATGCCCTAGAGGCAACATGGAGATGTTGTATATATCACATACTATGTTTATGATACATTACTTTGTTCCTTGGAATAGACATCATCATTATTGATCAATGAGTATGTGACTTATTCATGAGACTCTTAAATACTAAGATGTTGCTATTTCTAAATGATCCCTGATCGTATATCATATGAGGAACAAATATGATTCAAAGACAAAGATCAGCATATGTATTGATTGATGATCATGTCTCATGGATCATGGTATGGTGATACCAAATCAATAATATGGACATGTGTTAGTGAACATATGTTGGATAGACTGCCATGAGACAACTGCAGAGATTCCATGTGTCATCGCTGGTCTCAAGTAGTGTTTATGTAGAGTCCTTAGACTTGAGATCATCATGGTTCCCAACATGAGTAGTAGCTTATTTTGGGACTACTAAACACTACTCCGTGAATGGGTAGTCATAAAAGTAGTCTTCGGGTTTGCCATGAAACATGTAGTGGGATGTGAATGATCAAGATAGAATTTGCCCCTCCTTATGGGAGAGATATCTCGGCCCTCGATGTAATGGATTATGAAAGTGCATGGCCATGCCAAGGTGATTGAGGAGTCAATCACGAGTTTATAATCCATCACGGAATCGAGAGAGTGATTGAGCTATTAAGAGGATGACACAGTCTCGCCTTGAGCTCAATCTATATCGTGAGGCAAAGGGATTCGTACATGAGAGAACATTACAAGTTCAAATGATATGATCTTTACATATACTTTGGGGTTAATATGTCTTACTAGAGGCCGCTATTAACGGGGTGACCGGAAAGGCGTTTCGGGTC
Organism: Melocanna baccifera; assembly: GCA_036346265.1. Taxonomy (NCBI): domain Eukaryota; kingdom Viridiplantae; phylum Streptophyta; class Magnoliopsida; order Poales; family Poaceae; genus Melocanna; species Melocanna baccifera. The sequence continues at coordinate 23,983,455 of CM070679.1, forward strand.
ACGACCAAGTATACGTGAACCTGTGGTCGCACGCTTAACGGGTTGGAACACCGATTCGAATATGATTCGGATATGGGCTCAATTCGGATAAAGATCCGAATAGACTCCTAATGGGCCTTGGTCCGCAAGGCCCACGTGAGGAGGTCTATATATATGGAGGCGAGGGGCTGAGAGGTTTCGTCCCTAAAAACATCTAGCAAAACCCTAGCCGCCACCTCCCGAGCCAAACCCTAGCGCTCACGAGTGCTAGTACACTCGCGATCGGCGTTCACCCGGGACGTGTGGATACCGGTGGAGCCGCCGCTCGTTGCGATCTTGATCGGCGTGCGTGGAGGAGACGATCTGTTGGTGACGATCGGCTACTTCCACTACTACCTCGACGCGTGATTGGATCGGTTTCCAATTCTTCTTCCGTTGCGCTGCGCGTCTAAGTGGTAACGATCCATGATCCTTCCTTAGCATGATGTTCTTGGGTGCGCGGTAGAAAAGTTTTGTTTTCTGCTTCCGTAGCCTACGCGTATTCCTTTAGTGATATGATATATTAATGAACGCTCTAATATATATTATTCTTTTCTGTATGGTATTTTTACACTAATTATATAGTAGTTTTACATGAATCAAATTATGTAAAAAATGATGTGACTGTTTGTAAGAAAGAGGAACAAAACAAACTTGATGGTAATACAAGTATCTATTTTTATCTCTCATTTTATACATTGTCATTAAACCGATTTGATTCTTGTAGGAAAATTTTATCTAGTTGATGCCGGTTATCCTAATAGAAAGGGATACCTAGCTCCGTACAAAGGGCAAAAGTATCACTTGCCGGAGTTTCAATGGGGTGGGCGCCCAAGTAGCCAAAAGGAGGTCTTCAATCATGCTCACTCCTCTCGTCGTAATGTGATTGAACGTGCGTTTGGTGTGCTAAAAATGAAGTGGCGAATTCTATTATATATGCCAAGCTATAAGGTTGAGAGGTAAAAGAAGATCATCATTGCTTGTATGGTGCTTCACAATTTCATTCGAGACAGTGCTTTGAGTCACCATCTCTTTGAGAGGTGTGATGATGATGAAGAGTACATGCCATATGTTGATTCAAGCACAGGAGGTGGTTACATTGGCACGGCACAAGATGATGGTGATATGTGTGCCTTTCGTGATTCCATAGCTAACGGCTTGATGGCTTCAAGAATATAGATAGTATCATAGAAGTTTCTTTTGATGGTGATATGTGTGCCTTATGCCTATAAACACCTTTTGTATGTTCCTTTTGTATGGAGATATGGTAATTATCCATATTAATATTTAAAATTATGATTTGGAGTCAAATTTGTTGTCATAAAATTTTAATATTAGTTTTTCAATGTTTGAACTAAGTACTACAGCATGTATGTCTCTTCTATCAATACATAATCAGAACATCAACTCACCTAAGGGCATTTCAGACAATACATCTATCAGGATACCAGCTGCACAGATAGAATTCAGGATGCCAAACAGGCTAGCTACTCAGACCAGCTGCTACTCAAACCAGCCAACTACTTAGCCTAGCTAGCTAGCTACTCAGACAGCTAGCTACTCAGAATCTTCAGCTCCCCCAAACAGGCCCTAAGTAACCGAAAGCACTTTCATATGTACGACTACCTTCGAAGACTCCATATAAATTATGGTGGTGTTTAAGAAATATTTGAGTGCTTTATTGCTAAATAGTACTTAAATTTTGATTCTCTAGATCTAGATCCAATTGATAAAATCACTTTGTCTCCTTCCATCTCATTCGAGTACTATTTTGTTAAGAAGTACTCAATTATTCAAATGTTGATGCATATTCGTCTCCTTCCACTAGTTTGCTCTTTGGTTATTAGCATGTGATCTGATATATTAATGAACACTCTAATACATATTATTCTTTTATGTATGGTATTTTTACACTAATTATATAGTAGTTTTACATGAATCAAATTATGTAAACAATGATTGACTGTTTGTAAGAAAGAGGAACAAAATAAACTTAAGGAACATAACAAAAATCCTACTTGTTCATTTATGCTGCGGCTCCTAACGACACTAAATAAATTGATTACTCCCTTATCATATTGTTCACCGGAGAAAAATCACAAAATTAAAATCATAAATCACAACATACATCACAAAGCAACATCCAGTGAATTAAAAAAATTGAGTGCTCACAGAGACAAAAAAAACACTCAAGTACCATTTAGCAAATTCCATAAATTATTTCTGGTTTCCGAGGGTTCAAGGGGATTGGCGAACTCCGTACCCTCTACGACCTTACCTTACTGTTAAGGAGGTGTTGAAGGATGATATTGGAGTCCACAGTTGCTCTCCCTCATCCACTTCAAATTGCACATCGAAGGCACTCCTAAAGAGAAGACCATCATTCGTGGAAATGGATTCTCATGCATTTTTTAATCTTCTGTATCAAGATATCATACTTGACTTTCGAGGCCAGGGCAATGCCCAAGCTCCAAAGGCTCGAGCCAGGTTACAATGCGCAGGGATGGCACAAGTATGGCGCTGCACCTGATGGCATCGAGCGCCTCTCAGACCTCAAGGAAATATCTGTAAAAACATATGCCTGTTGGTCTCCTTGTGTACACTATGATGGTGATTTTTCTTCCATCGCTCGCGTTCGTTCTCTCCCTGTGCAAACATCACTTGTCTAATCTCTCTTCTTGTTTCTTTTCTTTCTTGGAAAAAAATGGAAGAACTGATAAATGAAATCATGTAATGCAAGAGAAGTGCGTTCTTGAGAAGGCTATGCGTCGATCGTGTTGAACTTGTTTAACCAAATGCCAAGACCTGTACAAGCTGAAATTTTGCAATAAACTTCAGTTTCAGCTTGCTTCAGTTCCAGAGGCATCAAACATGAGCGTAACTTCATTCAGTCAGGTCGCGGTTTGGGAATTGTTTGCCGCCAACCAACTTAATGGATCGTGACAGTGTTTCGGGTTTGTTGCAAGAATAGATTCATTCAGCAGCAAAAAGACTTCAGTAGCATTATGTTGGGCCGTGCGTGGGCTCAATCGAAGCGAAGCACTACGACGATTCACAAGCCGTTGGTGTTCCACGTGCATGCGCACCTGGTACGTATCGAACACGCATGTAGTTAACAAAAGGAAAATTAAGAAGGGCTTGTGTACTTAAGCAACGCGCCATGAACAAGAGGAAAATTGCTAAGGTGCGCCGACCACAGATCTCCTGGTGGATTGAAAGCTTAACTATAAAGGTAGTTTCTTCGCGGTAAATTGAAGTCACCTGGGCCTAGGCATCTAAATCAAAACCGTCCTATACGCACGTATAATCATGTCCAATACATATCAAACATCGTAATTTTTAAAGTAAATTAATAAGTATTAATTTGGATACCTAGTTACCAGGATGCATGAAACTTCGCAAAAAATATTGTAAAAGTTACCAACATGGTGGACGTACGCCCTCTGCTGACAATGACGTAGGCACATGGAGGTGGACGACGATGCTCTTCAATTCGCCAGCGTAGAGGATGCCGGTGGCGACCTCGTCAGAGGCTCCGCCGTAGGAGACGCGGCTCTCATAGGCCCTGGACTCGATGCGCTCTATCCTCACCCCACGTCGCTGATGATCGGCGGCCTTAGGCTGACGCGTGTGTTGATGGCGGTGACGCGCCGATGATCTTGTCCAGGTTTTGATCATCGATGGAGTAGGTTCCGCGGTCAGATCTTGGGCGATGGAGAGCAGTGCCTCCGGATCGTGCGCCGCGCCCAAGCCGAAGGTGTGGATGGGGTACTTGTTGAGGGCGCCATGAATGATCTCGTGGCGTCTGTAAGAATATTCAGTGCTTTAGGAGAAAAAAAAGAAAAGATGAACCACATCAGTAGTTGGCAAATAAAAGGGAAAAAATGTAAGAATAGTACTGCCATCTTAATTATTAGCGGTACTGCGGAGAAACTACGGCTTCGAATTAAGGGGGGCGTTCGGAATAGCGATGGTTTTTAATTTTTTCTAAAATTTTACTGTAGTTGGCTGATTTTTTTACTGTAGCTGAGTGGCATATTAAGCATAATTAAATTTTAAAAAATGTAAAAATAAAAACAGCACGCTAGTTTAGAGCGAACAATGCAAAGGAATATGAGAAAAAAAACAAAACACAAAAATACCAAAAAACAAAAAAAAATTCACTACGTGACAAAATTGCTATAGTATTCGCTATCGCTGCTACAGTGAATCCATCGCTAAACAGTAAAATTTAAAATTCTCAACATTATTTGTTTTTTTCAAAATCCACACCAACCCGCGGCTAGCACACCTAGGAAATTATGCCACATACTAGTAATTATACAACTTGTACATGGGTGATGTAGCCCCTGTAAACACAGCACTGGTATCGATCGATGATTGCTCTGTTTCATGGAGAAAGAACCTATCTTAGATAGTACGATGTAGGAGCACTAATTAAGCAACAAAAGTAATTAAAACAACAAGAACAAGTTAACCTATACGAGGCACGCCCATAACCGGCCAGAGCCCGTCGATCTCTGACGAGATATATCCACAAGTGATTTTTTCTTGTGTTGGGTCGAAGGTCTAAGGCTTTTGGGTGGCTATATAGGGCTAAAACTGGTTTTAGTTTTTGTTACAGTACTTAATTTTTAAATAAAATATTTTTTAAGATAAAGTCTACAAATTAATTATAGTACACGTTAGAATCCAAATATCTATACCAGTCAAAATCACAAGTAAGTATTTCTTTGTAATCTCTAAGCTTATTAATTTCTCGCCTACGCAATTGCTTCTCCGCACAAGCTAAAAATTAAGGTAGCGTTTGGAATGGTGATGGCTTATGTTTTTTATTGTAGCTGACTGATTTTTTTTACTGTAGTTGAGTTGGCTTATTTAACATAATTAAATTTTAAAAAAATTAAAAATTAAAAAATATATTATCCCATCACGAACAATACAAAAGAATACACAAAAAAAGAAAACACAAAAAACCAAAAAAAATAAAACAGAAAAAACTAACAGTAAAAAAAGCTGGACGCAGATGCTAGCTCAAAAAAACAAGACCTATATCTAACTCAGTACCACTAGGCTACTAGCTAGCAGTTGACAAGACATTAATAACGAGCGTAACACAAGCTTCGAACGTACCTATCCGTTTTCACTTATGCTCCCTCCCTCTTGGAATATAAACCTCATACATACCACTTAGAAAGTATATTATTTAAATAATATTTAATAAAATTATATTATATTTATCTCTAATAGAAAGAGTGGTACTATATCTATCTAACAGGTGTAACAAAGGTCTAATTCTATTGAATATTACTTAAATAATATACTTCCCAGATATATGCGTCGAACTTATATTACAAGACAGAGAGAGTAGTACATGCTGTGTATTTATGTCTCAAGTATTCTTCGTTCACACCGCCCTATTGTTTGCCAATGCATATCTCTCTTCTCTTGTACGTTTGTGAAGTATAATTTGTTTCACCCTTTGTCTCAACTTGGGATCAGGGTATACCATCCCCTTTCCTGTGCTCTCTCTCGCTCCCATGTGCCACTCCCTCTCTCTCTCTCTCTCATTCATCCTTGCGCTCACACAACGACCGACAGGGGGCACCACATCTGACGATGGGTTCATCGTGCCCCCTGAATGTAGAGGGAGTGTAGGACCAATATAGCAATAGGGGGTAAATGGTGCCTTTGAATTTTCTCCCCAAATATTCGACGATCTTCATTCCAATAGCTATGAGAAGCTATGAAAATCAGAGACCAATCACCACACAAAAATCCAAATGAAAAGTTGATCAAAACACCCTTCCATTTGCCAGATGAGCTGATTGCTACAGTGATTCCGGTCAAGCCGGTGAGTGGTAGCCGGTTAGACTAATTCTACAGTGTTTTCAACCTAAACAATAAAATTAGCACTGTTGTAAATTCAAAAATCCACGCATCTTTTGGATTCGATGATCCAAAAGTCATGAAACTTTGCACACATCTTGCTTAAGATCTCAGTAACCTATTCCATCCATGAATCACAAAAATCCATGTCAAAATTCAAACCTTTTTGAGACTGAAGCAAAATTGCACCAAAATAGGACAAAATATGAAAACAATGAATATAACTTTCTCCTGGGTAGGAAATGGCCAAGATGGCTTTAGATGCATTTTCATATATCACAGCAAGTAAGAACACTAAACAAATCAAATCAAAAACCCTCACATCAGGCTACAATCAACCAAAATTGGGTTTTTTTCATGAACTTGCTACCAAAATATCTAGATAGTTTGAGATTGATTTTCAGATGTTATCTCCATCTATTATACATCATTAGTATAGTAAGATCAAGAAGATGACAGAAAAGAGGAAAAACCAATTAAGACAAGTGCAAATCAATCAACATAAGAGATAGTCATAGAGATGAACAAATATTGATATATTGCTACGTAAGGAGAAAAGTTTTATAATTACTCTATCTTGGAGGATATAGAGCACACCACAAACACTCTTCTCTCAAACCCTAACCCTAACATATGAATATTTGGTCTCAAGAGAGGAAGGTTAGATGATTAACTACAAGTCTCCATCCCAACCTCTTAAATAGATGGACTAGGCAGCCATATCTAACTCTTAGTGGATATTATCCACTTAGCATAATGGGAAACCCGATAATCCCATACACACAAGTTTTAACTCACACATTACACTTATGCATGCTTTTCAAAACGTATAACTCTAAATCCGTTAAGTCCTTAGCCTTGATCTATGCACTATTATGAATATTATGTGTATTAATATGAGGCACAAAGGACCATATATATATATATATATATATATATATATATATATATATATATATAAAAGAGAATACAAGGGGATATATCATATAGAGATAAGACATATATAAAATAGAATACAAACTCTATATCTTAATACAACTCTATCTTATCTCCTTAACACCCCCTCAAATGCAGGATGTATGCAATAGTATTATATTTGAAAAGAGTTGTTACTAAAATAGTAAAACAAAAATCCGAAGTCTGAGTCTTGATGATGTCGTCGTAGCGTGCAACTCTTAAAAAATACTGTAGAATCAAGCCGAAGAGGAATAGATAGAAGCATAACGACGCAGATCGAAGTCCAAGACGGCGGCGGCGCAGTGCACAAGGTGCAGAAGAAGCACGGTGGCCTTAGAAGCTCAAGGCGGCGACATCATAACGACTTCTACAATCTGCACGTGACTCATAGAGAAGAGCGGCAGCTGCTGTAATGCAAAAGAAAATTCCTCCACTTCTATGACTGACAATAAATTTATGGACTCGCACGATTTTGACGAATTGAAGGACACGCGACCAGCACCGGGGTGGTGAGCCACATCGCCGGAGACGGGGTCGCCGCCGGGGGAGGCCAGGCCTGGGACGCCGCCATGGGGGCTGCGTCTGGAGCCTGCGTAGGTCGGGGTGGTCAATCTCCGAGCCGGCGAAGGGAGGCGTCGACGGTCAGCTTGCATACGGAGGTGTACACCTGGGCGCACTCGTAGTCGTACCCGGCGGCGACCAGGCAGGGTGACCCGGTGGCAGAGCGCACTGGATCTAACCTGGAGACGTCTAGATCCGACCAGATCTGGTGTGGAGGAGGCTGGGTCGAGTGGTGAACCTTCAGATCTGAGGAGACGGCGTGAGCCGACCGGTAGAGCCCAGTGCGAGGAAGAGGACCAGGCGACCAAAGATGAGGTGGCCGCCCCCGGGAGTAGAGATCGATCCTCCCGGGGGTAGCGGCAGCGGAAGACGTGCGGAGGCTAGGGTTTGAGAGGTTTGAACCTTTGCTCTGATACCATGTTATGAATATTATGTGTATTAATATGAGGCCCAAAGGACCATATATATATAAGAGAATACAAGGGGATATGTCATATAGAGATAAGACATATATGGAATAGCATACAAACTCTATATTCTAGTACAACTGTATCTTATCTCCTTAACATGCACAGCAGAGATACTCGGAAGCAAAGGTGGCAATCGAAGCTGCACTAGATGAGACTGTAAAGTGGGATCAACCGATCAAGGGTCATTACTTAGAATAAAGGATAAGTTAAAGGTCGCTCAATCATCACCCATGGAAGCATACCGTGCCCTTCTTGCTTTTGTTCAAGCCCAAAAGAAGTCCCCCTGGATCTTGCAAGAATGATGCAAAGGTTTGTTTCCTGACCCCATGCACAAAAGTACCATTTATATTAGTGTAACCTACTCACCTTTTAGTCTAAGTGATTAAAACCTTTCGAACAGCTTGACAGGGCTTTAGATTATGCTATACAGTATTTTAGCCAAGAGAAATGGTGTTCTTCTAACATCAAAAAGCTTTTAGGGTCCTTCTACTTATTCAAATGGGCAAACTCTTTTTTTTCTGATGGTTCTACTAGCATTACCATAATTTTTACCTCTTATTTTTTTTCTAATTATACTTATTAATTGGTTAAATATTAAAATAAGTTGATTTTAAATGAATTTGAATTTTGCTCTACTCGGCTCGACTTGTTAGCTCATTTCTAAACATATTTTTAAGTTATACGTAAAATGATATTCAATTAAACTAAGTTAATTTAAAAAAAATCGATAAGACGAGAACTAGACTTGACGTTCGGAATAGCGATGGCTTTTGTTTTTTGCTGAAATTTTACAGCTGACTGATTTTTTACTGTTGCTGAGTTGGCTTATTAGGCATAATTAAATTTTAAAAATGTGAAAATAAAAACGGCACGCTAATCTAAAGCGGACAATGCAAAAAAAATACGGGAAAAAAACAAAACTAAAAAAACAAATAAAAACAAAAACGCTACAATGGAGGTGAAGCCGACGCCGATTGCTGGTGTCGGTCGCGAAGCCCATCTGAGCGCACCATTATCTACCCTTGATACAGGTGGCCCCCTCGCCTTGCGAGGATGCGCAAGCTTCTGAAATGTTTGCTGCTGAAACACTAGCAGTACAATGCCTTTTAATTCTATCAGCGAGAGCTAGTATATAATTAACAAAAGCGATCATCGTCTTATACTTCGTATATTATTACCGGGAGAGTTCCTGGCCAGCGACTGCGTCCACGTCGGCGTCGCCCGCCGTTGGCTCGACGCGTGTGCTGCGCGCTGTGCGAGCGAGCTGCGTGGACGCTCTTGGTCGCTAGTTAGCGAGCGGCGGTTTCGCCACCGAAAGTTCCAGAGAAGGGACGCGTTTCGATGTTTGCTTTTTACATGCCGCGGATTTGGTCAGAGAAGTTTTGCTTTAGCTTCTCGTCTGGCGGACGCGTCCGCCGCCCCGATTCGTCCCCTTTTCCTCCAACGTCTCCGCTTCCCGCACAGCTGCCGCTCGGCTTCGATCTCCCAGCGCCTCCATCTCCTTCCCCACGGTCTACCAGCGGCTGGCCCCCGCGCCATGGCGGAACCTCCGCCTCGAGCATCTCCCAGCGCCTCCACCTCCTCCCCCGAAGGGGCAGACACAGGTGAAGCAGCAAGAGTTTGCAACATCTCCTTTCCTCCCTTCCTACATGCCGATCGCCTTCAAGCTCCTCTACTTGCAGCGCCACCCCTCGCCGGCACTGCTGGAGCCGGAGCCCCTCGACGCCCGCTACCACTCTCGCCGCGACGCCGCCGGTCAAGTATTTTGTTACAAACTGTCTGTGATATTGATATATCACAGACGATTGTTTGTTAAAAACCGTCTGTGATATGCCTTTATCATAGACGGTTGTTTCTTACAAACCGTCTGCGATGCTAGCTATCACAGACGGTCTGTAGTTACAAACCATCTGTGATATTCTTTCCTACCCCTAAGTCTATTTCTGTTTATTGGCTAACCTCAGGAAATGCTAGCAATGCCCTCTGAAACAAGCAGATCAACATGTACACATACAGACAATTCACATCTCAATTCATTTCAGAAACATATAACATCCAATTTATATCTCAATTCATTTCAGAAACATATAACATCCAATTCATATCTCAATTCATTTCACAAACATAAAACATCCATTTTGCAAATCAATTAATTGAAATGAAGTAAAATATCCATTAACAATACACAATTACAAAAGATCTACATTGCATTGCACTTAGATGGTAACATTGTATTTTTTATTGCTCTATCACTCCGGAATCGAGGTCTCGCGAATGAAACAGATCTATAATCAACGAACTTGTCAGGCTGCATAAGCATTACTTCGATGGTGCATGATTGCCATCCAAGTATTGCTTGTGCAGCCTGACAAGTCGTTGATTATGGATCTATTTCTTTCGCGAGACCTCGATTCCGGAGTGATAAGAGCAGTAAAAAAATCATTGTGGGTTGTGGAACTCTCCCTTTGATTTTAGGACTTGAGCCACCAAAAAGTACGCGGACTCTCCTAGAATTCCTTCAAAGTTGGCCTGTGTCAATGCAGTCTTCGGGATAGACGCAGTCTGTCGATAGGAATATCAATGTGCGTATATATATAACTTGATAAGTATGAAGTAATTATGGGAATACTAACAAACCTTAGAATTGGAATTGGTGATCTTCGAGGAATCGAGGAGTAGTCTCATATGGTGGCAAACGTAGAATCCACACGTGTTGCCCGGCTGCTGCTGGTGGCACTGCAAAAAATAGAATGTGTTAATTCAAGAGGTATTAATACTACCAACTATTGCATAGGAATAATTAATATGTACTAGCGAATACCTTAAAGTTTCGATGATATGTCAGGGCTTTGGCCCCTTGCGTCGAGAGATTTGCCATTTTAACGTACGTTGTGAATGCCCTACGTGATTCAAAAAAGTTGACCTTAGTCATTCGGAAGGAAAGAAAGAATACAAATATAAGTATGTATAGAGAAAATGTACTTACCTATCGATGAGTTGGCCGACAACTGTGTAGTCGGTTTTATTCTTACTTAGGGAATCAAGGTATATTATCTTGTTCCATTGTGGTACAATTACTACTAAAATCCAATGAAACTCCTGATTGTAGGGCATTAGTACATATTCCTTATCGCAGTAAACCAGCAGTGATGCTGAAATGTACCTCTCGACGACGTTAGCATTCTCGTTGATGGTATAACGGGCGACCAAGTGTGGGTCCAAGAAACTAACCGATGATTTGGATTTTCTAGCTTCAGTCACCATGTGTCTATATATACACACGAAAACAACAAATTATAGATGACATTTATCGGTATGATATGAACAGAGACTGTGATTGTACACACTTACAGCGTCCAGCATCGAACGAGTGAGGCGTCGAGAGCGTTGAGCGTGAAAAGATCAAATAAATCCTCGAAGGTCACCACGAAGACATCATCTTGAAATTCGTGCTGGAAATGATGATGCGCGAATTTGACAGTGAGACCTGTGCACCATTCTTTGTCTGGCTTATTGGATTGTTCCATATACCATTTGTGTAATGTCCTGCAACTCATCGATAGGAATGGGAGGCGTTTCACCAGGTCGACCATCGGCTCACCAAGTACGAATTTGCGTGCCAATGGCAGGTACAGGATATCATCATCGGTCTTCTTTGCTTTGCCTTTGCTGCCTCGGCTGTCCTTACTACCTCGGTTGTAGGTCGACTGTAAAGGTAGCACCGGTGCAAGTTGTTGCACTGCGAATAGCTCCCGTGGACTCATCACCGGTGCAAGTAGCGGTGGTGAAGGTAGACCTTGTGGAGATGGCACTAGTGCAAGTCGCTCTAGTTCGTCTTACCCTTGTGAACCTGCCACCGGTGAAGAAGCCTCCAGGCAGATGTCACTTTTGGGCCACTGGATGAAGGTTCCAATGGCTTACCCTAGAGTGACGATCTCGTCATTGGGGGGCTTCGGTAGCGGAATGACATCGAAATTGGCATGCACACCATCCACAGACACTTTTCCGAAGCCTGGAGTTAAAGGTGCACGGTGCACCAAGGCCCCTTCACCGGACGGATATGCCAGGCCCCAAGTAGCGAACAAGGCAACGGAGGCATATCTCACTTGGAGCTTGCACTTCGTAGCTTGCAAGACGTCGTCCACAGGAAATCTGCCCTCGCATTCCGTCGTAGAATTAGACACGCAGCTACTCCGACGGTTGGGGGGCTGGCTAGCACAGGAGCGGCGGCGGCCTGCTGATTTTCTTCTATTTGTCTTCGCACCTCATCTCTGACGTAATCAGCAAGCTCCTCTCTAAGAGATGCCTTGATCTCCTCTCGTAGACGTGCGTCACGCTCGGTTTTGTTTCTCTTCCTACTCCGATACAATTCGGGGTTATCTGAGAAACCTTGATTCCAAGGAACATAAAACCCAAGGCCTCTCGTACGACTTGGGTGCTCCTTATTTCCCAGTGCTACGGAGAGTATATCTTTCTCCCTAATTGACTGGAATGATCCCTGGGCAGATTCGACACTCAGTGCATCCTACAAGAGCTCGACATGTCATTTAGTTTTCAAGGAAGTAGTGGAGTAATTACAAGCTACGTAGTTCGATATCTTACCAGGCGTTGGGACACTTCCTGGTCTGCAGGGTTCCGGAAGGAGATGTCCCCCGTCGACATGGTAGATGACCTCGCTCTAATCCAATTTCGAGCGCGCTCATCCGGGATCGTGGCAAATGGCAGGGCAGTGTTCCGCAGGATTGCCTGTTCGTCCTCCTGCCTCCACTGCGGGATTTTACCCGCAAACCCAGCTATGCCGAGTCTGTGAGGATGTGTGTTTTTTTGCCTGGAGGGCCTTGTGCGCCGCGCTTGCACTTCTAAAAGCTTCGGTCGTCTTCATCGCCTTAAACTCGTCCCATTGTGGTTCCAGGAATGGATAGTTGTGAAAGGGCGTTAGATCCTTCTACACATAGTCCTTGACAAGCACGCTCTTGAAATTCTTCTATACTTTGCACGCCGCTGCCAACGCATGTCGTTGCATGGAGTCGTGGTGTTCTTCTGGGATCTCGAACAATGCTAAAATCTCTGTCAGCAGCTCACGTTTCTGAGTCTCACTCACGCTCTTCCACGAATCGAATGTGATCTCAATTCGTTCTCGTGCAACTATTCCAATCGTTCTTCAAAATGCCCTTGCTGCTTTGTTAGGAAAGAGAGGGGCCCCAGATCTATCGAGCTCTGTGATGGTAAATCGGTCATCGGGCTTTTTCGATAGTCCTCTTGCTTTGCGTGTTGATTTTGGAGCGGACGCTTCTGGCGATGATGTTGAAGAATGCACGGCTGACATGTTGGCCTTCTCATATATACGTAAATAGTGCGGTATAAGCACATACTTAAATTTAATTCCAATAAGATCTTAAGCATATGCATATACAAGTAAGATTTAACAAGCAACATATATATACATTTGCATATGCATAACAGTAAGATTTAACTACAATAAGATCTTAAGCATATGCATATACAAGTAAGATTTAACAACAGAATAGATCATGCAGCCCAAATTAACTCAATAAGTTGTATTGCTCCAAATAATTTCATTTTGGAACAGCCATTGACATCATCCTGTATGTTTTTTTTCTCACGCTAGACATGAATTTTGCACAATTGTTTGCTTGAAAATGGCATATGGATGCAAACAGTGCATCATGCTACTAAAGTATTGGCACATATATAACAACTAACACATCAGTTGCATGCATAAACAATGCAATGCACCTCTTATTTATTATAATTTACTGCACAACAGAACAGAACATATACAAGTGCCTATTCTTTCCTAACAGATCATGAATATAATTTACTGCACAACAGAACAGATCACGCAAAATTTTATAATAAAAGAAACTAACAGAGGCGGCTCGACGGAGGCGGCTGGCGACGGGCTCGAGGACGGCGACGGGCTCGGGGGACGGCGACGGGCTCGGGGGCTCGACGGAGGCGGCCGGTGACGGGCTCGGGGGGACGGAGGCGGCCGGCGACGGGCTCGGGGGGACAGAGGCGGCCGACGATGGGCTCCGGGGACGGTGACGGGCTCGGGGGCTCGACGGAGGCGGCTGGCGACGGGCTCGGGGGACGGCCACGGGCTCGGGGGACGGCCACGGGCTCGGGGACCGGAGGCGGCGGCGACGGGCTCGGGGGATCAGGAGAGAGGTTGGTATTGCGAATAACTAGCAGTGTACGCGCAAAACCCTAGCGCGGGGTTTTTATATGAAGGCTTATTACAGACGGTTCTAATATTAGAACCGTCTGTGATAATACATTTCACAGACGGTTCTGAGATACGAACCGTTTGTGATATCTATGGTATCACAGACGGTTCTTATCTCAGAACCGTCTGTGATATAATAGATATCACAGACGGTTCTGAGTTTAGAACCGTCTGTGATATTTATTATCACAGATGGATCTAAGCTTAGAATCGTCTGCGATTACTATCACAGACAGTCTTAAACTTACAACCGTCTGTAATAAGCCTTTGCCCGGCTGTAGTAACTGCAACAACCAGCATTCAATAAGCCTTTGTCCAGCTGTAGTTATTTCTTTACAACAACCCAGTATATTTCTTTACAACAGCCCAATGAACATAGAGATACATTTGTATAACTCATTCTCAAAATTCACCTATATATCACACACATGCATGTATTGTTATATACATAATTGCCAATTCACATATACATCCCATACATGCATTGTTATATACATTAATGCAAATGCTCACATATATGTCGTCATTCTCATTCCACTTGCTTATTTCCTTTAAAAATTAACCCTTCATGATGATCAATTTGTACGTAACTAGTTTCATCACGCTGTTCGTCGTCGACCCTTATGCCATTTCCAAAAGGAGGTACTCGTCAAATTGATTGTATTCTTCCTCGTCCACTACATTCTCTACTCCGACAATTCTCCTTTTTCTATGAAGAACTATATGGCGCTTCTTATTTGCCGGGTCGGTTACATAGAAAACTTGAACAACTTGGTTGGCGAGTACGAATGGTTCGTCTTTGTACCTGACACATTGGAGGTCCACGGTAGTAACACCGTACTTGTCAACCTTCACCTGTGGGAGATGCATCCAACGACAGCGAATTAAGGGGATCTTGAAAACCACGTAGTCGAGCTCCCAAATCTCTTCTATGAACCCATAGTACGAGTTTCTCACCCCATCAGTACTGAATGCATTTATGCGGACACCGCTGTTCTGGTTAGTGCTCTTTACATCCTGAGCCTGTGTGTAGAATGTGTACCCATTTATGTCATATCCTTGCCATGTCACAACTGTAAATGTTGGCCATTTTGCCAACCATGTCACCATCTCACTTGACGAGCTCCTAGCGATTTGCTCCTTCAACCATTGGTTGAACCGACTGCTATGTTGTCTCATGATCCAAACATCCGGCCGCTTCGGATTCTGTTGCCGAAGCACATCCTTGTGCTGGTCGACATAAGGGGTCACTTCAGTCATGTGTTGCAAGACCGTAAAATGGGCTTGCGCATACGCGTCTATATCTGGAGTGATTGCTTTCCTTCCTATAGTTCCGATACCCTTGAGCCTCCCCTCATGACGAGATTGAGGCACATCTATCGGTTGAATCTGAGCCATATAATCGACACAAAACTCACTGACCTCTTCGCTTGCATAACCTTCGACGATGCTGCCCTCCAGCCGAGATCGATTCCGTACATAGGATTTGAGGATTCCCATGAACCTCTCAAACGGGTACATGCTACGTAGGAATACGGGCCCGCACATTTTTATCTCCCACACAACGTGAACAATGAGATGAACCATGATATCAAAAAATGAAGCAGGAAAATACATCTCAAGATGACATAAAGTCATCACCACCTCGTCCTACAGAGCATCTAGTCCTTCGGGATCGATGACCTTCTGAGCAATTGTGTTAAAGAAATAACATAGCCTCATGATTGTCTCTCGGACTTTGATCGGCAAAATATTCCGAATTGCAATAGCGAGCATCTGTGTCATCAACACATGACAATCATGAGACTTCATTCCATTTATCTTCAAATCTTGCATCTAAACAAGTTTCTTCACATTGCCGGAGTAACCAGACGGAACTTTGACACCATACAAGCACATGCACAGTTCTGTTTTCTCGGCCTTAGACAGAGTGTAACACGCATGGGAAAGGTACATTCGTCCATTATATGTTGTTCTCGGTGCTAACTCACGCCTGATGTCCATATCAGCCAAGTCAAGACGGTGTTGACGCCGTTCTTTATTTTATCACGAATGTTCAGTAAGAGACCAATCAAGCTGTCACACATATTCTTTTCTACGTGCATGATGTCGATGCAGTGTCGAACATCTAGGTACTCCCAATAAGGTAAGTCCCAAAATATTTATCTCTTCTTCCAGATGTTCTTCTCACGACCCCTCAATTTACGTCTCTTTCCGAGAACAACATCTAAATCCTTAACCATATTATAAACCTCTTTTCCGCTTAAATGCCTTCAAGCTAAACCGTCCTCCTCTCCATCAAATTGTTTCTTCATCTTGCGGTATGGGTGAGCCCTCCGAAGGAATCGGCGGTGACGCATGTGCACGGTTTTGCGTGAGTGTTTCAGCCACACACTCTCGGTACCATCTAAGTAGTGAGTACAAGCTTTGGCACCTTTTGTATTATGGCCTGATAGGTTAGCAAGGGCAGGATCATTTATGGTGCAGAACAATAAGGAGCGCAAAGTGAAGTTCTCTCGTTTGTATGCATCCCACACCTGTACCCCTTTGTCCCACAGTACTTTTAGATCTTCCACCAACGGCGCTAGATACACATCAATATCATTCCCAGGTTGCTTTGGCCCTTGGATAAGTATCGACAGCAGAATATACTTTCGCTTCATACACAACCAAGGAGGAAGGTTATAAATACAAAGAGTCACAGGCCAAGTGCTATGTCAGCTGCTCATGCTACTGAAAGGATTCATTCCATCTGTACTCAATCAAAACCTTATATTCCTCGGTTCTGCACCGAAATCTGCAAAGCACCTATCGATGTTTCTCCACTGGGTGGAATCAGCAAAGTGTCTCAGCATTCCATCCTTCTTGCGCTCCTCCGAGTGCCATTGCAGCAGTTTTGCCTCATTTGGATTCGCAAAAAACCGCTTCAAATGGGGAATTATAGGAAGATACCATGACACCTTTCCAGGAGGTCCTCTCTTCACCTCTGTTCCCTCGCCATCATCATTTGATTGATTGTTACGTTTGTATCGGGATGCGTTGCACACCGGACAGACATGCATGTTTGCATACTCTTTACGGTACAGGATACAGTCGTTCGGACATGCATGTATTCTTTCTACTTCCATTCCCAATGGACAAAAAAACTTCTTAGCTTTATACATGGTTTTAGGCAACTCATTTCCTTCCGGAAGCATGTCCGCTAAAAGATCTAGCAGCACCGTGAAACTCTTGTCGGACCAACCGTTGCTTGCCTTCAATTTCAACAGTTCAAGCACAGCTGATAACTTCGTGTACTTTGACCTGCACCACGTGAACAAAGGTTTCTCTGAGTCCTCCATCAAGCCTCGGAATTTAATATACTCTCTCTCATCATAGTTCTCTTCTACATCACGAAGCATCGATCCAGTTGTCATCGTGCGACCTATCGAATCGAACCACAATCATCATCCGGCAACATATCATTGACTTCACCGGCGATGTCATCCGGCGGCATATCATTGACTTCGCCGGCGATGTCATCCGGCGGCATATCATTGACTTCGCCATGACTGGTCCAACACGTATACCCTTTTTTGAAACCCCTCCGAATCAAGTGTACTTTAATCTGCTCTCGATTCTTAAACATCTTCAAATTCTCACAATTAGTGCATGGACAATACATATATTCCACCCTCTTATTTAACATATCCTCCTCGGCAGCTCTTGTAAAAGCAGACACGCCATTAATGTACTCTTCACTCACACGGTTTGTGGTATACATCCAGCTTCGGTCCTATATTATGCACATATATAAAACAACTTAGTATTAAAATTAATTTAATTAATTATTACTACATATATGCCACATGCATTGAGGCTAGCTACATCTAAATTAGCTAGATCTTCAAAGTATATATATAACAGTTCCCCGAAAATTAATTAGCTAGATCATACTAATTATTTTGATATATATTGCAACCAAAAATAAATTTCATTACTAACCATATCTAGGGCAACCAAGAACTCAATGAATCTCCTGCCAAATAAGCCTCCTTCCACCAAAAAAATGGCCTTGCCGCATCCAGCTGCAGCACCGGCTAGATCTGGATCGAAATGAAGACAGATGCGGTCTGAGCGGCGCAATAAATACATAGCAGCATTATCACAGACGGTTTTAAACAAAACCCGTGCAGTGATAGTCAATATCACGAGCGATTTTTAGTTAAAAACCGTGCAGTGATATCACAACCAGTTTTACTAAAAACCGCTGCGATATCTTTGACTATCACGAGCGGGTTTTAGTTAAAAACCGCTTGTGATATTCCCGATTATCACGCACGGTTCTTACCAATGAACCGCTCAGATATCTGAAATATCACGAGCGATTCATTGGTAAGAACGGTCTGTGATACTCGTTTTCTCCGACGCTCTCAACACAGACGGTGTCCAAATGAAAACCGTCTGTGTTACTATCGGCTGTTTCTTGGATAAAGTTGTGTTTTCTTTACCATTTTTAACTAAACAAATGGAGGGTTCCAGTGTTTTCTTGATTTTAGCTTCAGCGTAGTTAGAAACATGGTGTGGTTTGTGAGTTATTGCAAATTGCTGGTGACCTGTTGAGTTCGAAAGATACGTGTTGTAGGGGTGGCCCCCAACTAAGCCCAGCCGGCCTGTTAGAGGATTATAAGGTCCAAGCGGGACGTGTGTAATGACGTGAATGCCTATGTAAAGGATATTCGGGTGTGATGAGGACATCCCTTCCATGGATACAACTCATCCACAACAAGGACCACTTACTCGAGCTCGTGCTCGTCAACTTAATTACCAGGTGAATTCATTCCTAGGTTCATATATTACTGAGAATAGTGGTCGTGATCGTGCTCGTGCTCGTGCTCGTCAACAAGGCAATCATACAACATTTTCTACGCCTTATGAACCTTCGTGCAGAGGGTCTTGAGGAGGATGTCAGAGTGACGAATGAGCGACTTGCTCAACTTGAGGGCGCCTAGATTGAGACCAATGCCACACTCGCTGCGATGGAGAAAGCGCAAGGTACCACTAACAATTCGTTGGCAGATATTATGGCGCGCCTTGAGGAGATTGCCCAAGCTTTGTCTGCTGTTCCCCCTGCTGCGACGGTACGGAGACAAGATGACTCCGACCATATGGGTGATTCCGAGGGCGATGGTAGGGTCAACCACAACAACGATCGAGCTCGTCGACAATTGCGTTTTAACCGACAAGGTATGCGAAGGGAACCCCCACGGCGTGAGGTACGTGACCACGACGATTCTTTTGCTAAGATTAAATTCACTATGCCTTCTTTCAATAGTAAATATGATCCTGATAGCTATCTTAATTAGGAACTAGCTGTTGATCAAAAATTTGCTTGCCATAAATTTTCTAAGAATAGACGAGTTAGGGCTGCTACTAGTGAATTTACCGACTTTGCTTCTGTTTGGTGGAAAGAACATTGTCGTCAAAATCCCAATAACATTCCTAACACCTGGGAGGCATTAAAATTGCTTATGCGCCATCGATTTGTTCCCTCATATTATGCTCGTGATCTGTTAAATAAACTGCAACATCTACAACAGGGTGCAAAATCTGTGGAAGAATATTATCAGAAATTACAAATTGGTATGTTGCGTTTTGGGTTAGTTGAGAATGAGGAGGCATCCATGGCTAGGTTTTTGGGAGGGTTGAGTCGAGAAATTCAAGACATCCTTGATTATAAAGATTACAACTCCATTACTAGATTGTTTCATCTTGCTTGCAAAGCTGAACGTGAGTTGCAGGGACGCCAGACGAGAATGCGATCTAATTCTTCTGCAGGTCGCACAAATTCATGGACTCCGCGCACCCCTGCTCCCTCGTCCATTGTGGCGCCATCACACTCCAACAACAAGCCGCGCCCTACTACATCAATTTCGGCGCCACGAGTTTTTTAAGCACACAAATCAGCACCACAACTTTCTGCAAAAATATCCTTTTCAGTTGCTTCGACCGGACGAACAAGGGACGTTCAATGCCATCGTTGCAAAGGCTATGGACACATGATGCGGGACTGTCCAAGCAAGCGTGTATTGATTATACGCGATGATGGTGGGTATTCCTCTGCTAGTGATTTTGATGATGAAACATATGCTTTGCTTGCAACTGACCCTATAGGAGATGAAAAAGAATCTGATCATGAGGAGCATGTTGGCGCCGAAGATGCCGACAAGTATTTGAGCATTATAGTGCAACGCGTACTAAGTGCTCAAGTGTCTCATGCCAAGCAAGACCAGTGCCATAATTTGTTCTAAATCAAGGGCGTTGTAAAGGAACGCTCGATTCGCATAATTGTTGATGGTGGGAGTTGCAACAATTTGGCAAGTATGGACATGGTACAGAAGCTTGCTTTGCCGACTAAACCTCATCCTCACCCATACCATATTCAATGGTTCAACAACAGTGATAAGTTGAAGGTAACACAAATGGTGAAAGTACACTTTTCTATGGGTTCCTACCATGATTATGTTGACTGCGATGTTGTACCTATGCAAACTTGTTCATTGTTATTAGTAAGACCTTGGCAATACGATACTGATTGTGTGCATCATAGTAGAAATAATCAATACTCTCTCATGTTCAAAGGAAAAAAAATTGTGCTGCATCCTATGACTCCAGAACAAATTGTTAAAGATGAACTTGCTAGAGCTAGTAGAAAGAAGAATGTAGAGAAATCTAAGAGTGAAAATCAGATTGTAGCAAAAGAGCTTGCGCAACATAAGAAGAAAAAACTGAAATCTGCTCATGTGAACAAAAAAGAAATACAATTGAAAGGTGTTAGTTTTCTTGCTACTAAATCTGATATGACTGAATTGGATGCTAGTAATGCTGTTTGCTATGCATTAGTTTGCAAAACCACTTTGTTTTCATTTGAGGAGATACCATCTTCTTTGCCCCCTGCTGTCACTAACATTTTGCAGGAGTACAAAGATATCTTTCCGAAGGACATACCACCGGGATTGCCTCCGCTTCGAGGGATTGAGCATCAAATTGATTTAATTTCCAGTGCATCACTACCCAACCGCGCACCATACAGGACAAACCTAGAAGAAACTAAAAAAATTCAGCGCCAAGTTCAAGAACTGCTTGATAAAGGGTATGTACGTGAATCTCTTAGTCCTTGCGCTGTTCCAGTTATTTTAGTGCCTATGAAAGATGGATCATGGCGTAGGTGTGTTGATTGTAGAGCTATCAATAATATTACCATTAGATACCGTCATCCTATTCCTAGGTTAGATGATATGTTTGACGAATTAAGTGGCTCTACAATGTTTTCTAAAGTTGACTTGCGTAGTACGTGAATCTCTTAGTCCTTGCGCTGTTCCAGTTATTTTAGTGCCTAAGAAAGATGGATCATAGCGTATGTGTGTTGATTGTAGAGCTATCAATAATATTACCATTAGATACCGTCATCCTATTCCTAGGTTAGATGATATGTTTGACGAATTAAATGGCTCTACAATGTTTTCTAAAGTTGACTTGCGTAGTGGATACCATCAAATTAAAATGAAACTTGGAGATAAATAGAAGACGGCTTTTAAAACTAAGTTTGGATTATATGAGTGGCTAGTGATGCCTTTTGGATTAACTAATGCCCCTAGCACTTTCATGAGGTTAATGAACGAAGTTTTACGTGCTTTCATTGGTAAATTTGTGGTAGTTTACTTTGATGATATATTGATTTACAGCAAGTCACTAGATGAACATCTTGAACACTTACGTGCTGTTTTCATTGTTTTGAGGGATGCACGTTTGTTTGGTAACCTCGAAAAGTGCACCTTTTGCACCGATCGAGTTTGTTTTCTTAGCTATGTTATTACTCCGCAGGGAATTGAAGTAGATGAAGCCAAGATTGAAGCTATAAAAAGTTGGCCAACACTACAAACGGTCACACAAGTGCGGAGTTTTCATGGACTTGCGGGATTCTATCGCCGCTTTGTAAAGGATTTCAGCACCATTGCTGCACCACTTAATGAATTAACAAAGAAAGGTGTTTCATTTAAATGGGGAAAAGCGCAAGAAGAAGCTTTCAACCTTCTCAAAGAAAAGCTCACAAATGCACCATTACTCCAACTTCCTGACTTCGGTAAGACTTTTGAACTTGAGTGTGATGCTAGCGGAATTGGAATTGGTGGTGTGTTGATACAGGAAGGTAAACCTATTGCTTATTTTAGTGAAAAATTGAGTGGGCCTAGTTTGAACTATTCTACTTATGATAAGGAATTACTTGCCCTTGTTCGAACTTTAGAAACATGGCAACATTATTTATGGCCCAAAGAATTTGTTATCTATTCTGATCATGAATCATTGAAACATATTAGAAGTCAAACTAAACTGAACCGTAGACATGCTCGCTGGGTTGAATTCATTGAATCTTTTCCTTATGTCATAAAACACAAGAAAGAGAAGAAAAATGTGATTGCTGATGCTTTGTCTAGACGGTATATAATGTTGTCTCAACTTGATTGTAGAATTTTTGGTTTGGAGACAATAAAAGAATTATACACCTCTGATGATGAGTTTAAAGAGGCCCTGTCCAATTGCAAAAATGGTAGATCCTGGAATAAATTTGCTTTCAATAATGGATTTTTATTTAGAGCTAACAAACTATGCATTCCAGCTAGCTCTGTTCGTCTTTTGTTATTACAGGAGGCACATGGGGGAGGATTAATGGGTCATTTTGGTGTCAAAAAGACGAAGGACATCCTCGCTGAACACTTCTATTGGCTAAGGATGAGGCGCGACGTTGAGCGCTATGTATCTCGCTGCACTACCTGCAATAAAGCTAAGTCCCGACTTAATCTACATGGTTTATATATGCCTCTTCCTGTACCTAGCATTCCTTGGGAGGATATTTCAATGGACTTTATTTTGGGATTACCTCGCACAAAGAAGGAGAGAGATAGTGTTTTTGTGGTGGTCGATAGATTTTCTAAAATGGCACATTTTATACCTTGCCACAAGAGCGATGATGCTACAAATGTTGCTGATTTATTTTTCAGAGAGATTGTTCGACTACATGGAGTGCCCAATACCATTGTTTCAGATCGAGATGCGAAGTTTTTGAGTCACTGTTGGCGCACATTATGGGCTAAATTGGGTACCAAGCTGCTGTTTTCTACTACTTGTCACCCCCAAACAGATGGACAAACTGAAGTTGTCAACCGCACGCTATCAACTATGTTGAGGGCTATCTTGAAGAAAAACTTGAAGGCGTGGGAAGAATGTCTACCTCATGTAGAGTTTGCTTACAATAGATCGCTGCACTCTACCACAAAGATGAGCCCTTTTCAGGTAGTATATGGCTTTAATCCTCGTGCTCCTATTGATTTATTGCCTATCCCCATCTCTGAAAAAGTGAATTTAGATGCTAAGAAGCGTGCTGAATTTGTCCTTAAATTGCATAAAACAACTAAAGAAAACATAGAGCGCATGAATACTAAGTATAAGATTGCTGGTAGTCAGGGTAGAAAGAGTTTAACTTTTGAACCTGGTGATTTAGTCTGGTTGCATTTGCGTAAAGATAGATTTCCTGAGTTGCAAAAGTCTAAGTTGATGCTTAGAGCTGATGGTCCATTCAAGGTGTTAGCTAAGATTAATGATAATGCATATAAGCTTGATCTGCCTGCAGAATTTGGGGTTAGTCCCACATTTAATATTGCAGATTTGAAGCCATATTTGGGGAAAGAAGATGAACTTGAGTCGAGGACGACTCAAATGCAAGAAGGGGAGGATGATGAGGACATCCCTTCCATGGATACAACTTATCCACAACAAGGACCACTTACTCGAGCTCGTGCTTGTCAACTTAATTACCAGGTGAATTCATTCCTAGGTTCATATATTACTGAGAATAGACCGCTACCTAATGCAAGTGATTTAATCGTGGTTAGGAACTTGGGAAAGGATGAAGGAAAGGGACATGGAGTCATGGACATGCAAGGACGGAATCATGGAGGTCACCACGTCACTTTGGGATCAAGTCAAGCAAGAATCCGAGTTGGACACGTTCTGGAATCAGAGTCAGACTGCTGCGATGGTACCACATTCAAATGGGCATAACTTCTTCATACGGACTCCGTTTGGGGCGTTCTTGTACTTCATGGAAAGCTTATGAAGTCTACTTTCCAATGGATCTGACCTCATCTTCAAATTCCACCCGAACCAGTCACAATCATCAAAACAATCCACGTTAGTTTCTGAATCCGAGTCAAAAAGGGTGCTGCGCCACCACCACTTGGGCCCATGGGCCTTGTAACCCTAGGGCGCCGCCCCTGATCGTTTTTCTATATATAGGAGCCGCCGCCGCCTGCTAGAACTTAGATTTCGTTGAGTTTAGGTTTAGCCATTGCGCAAACTTTGGTTCTTCAGTTGTGTCAGACGACCACCTGTTAAGACTACCTTCGGGATCCCACCTTTGTTTTTCAATACCAACTTTGTTATTCGCAATATTAGATTGTCTTTCGTCTTATTCTTAGAAGTAAAAGATATTTGTCCTTCTAAACTGTCCTTAGTTGTTCTTAGAATGTTGAAAATGAGTAAAGCTTCACTAGCGTGTATCAGTGCTTCTTGATCTGTATCAAGTATTGACTTATTTGACTAATCTTGACCTCCAAAAGTGCTAGAAATTAAAGCCTACATTCAGGTTACATTACCTTCTAAAATTCTGGAGTAGTCTACAGCAGTTGGAGATCCTGGCATAGGATAATGGGGATAAGTTGTTCTAGTGGATTTTTGCTGCGTCACTCATGGGGATCCGTCGAATTGGACTAACACCACAAGCAACACTGCGTCACTTGTTTCAACTGAGGTATTTAAAGATTGTCACGTATAAAACTGTAGAACTACCCGGTAAAATTGGGGGACTGTAGCAATCGGAGATATTAGAAATACAAACTGCATCTGCTTATCTTAATCCGTTAAACACGTCCAATGCGCTTGTTGAACTTCCATTGGATATCGTTCAGTTGAGCCAGTTGTTGCATCTGATTTTTTCCACAAGGGGTAAGGTTGCCTGACGGGATTAGGAACATGAAACCATTACGTACTCTGAAATACTTTGATTTTAGCAGTAACTCACTAGACAACATCAAGGATCTCAGAGATTTGACTAATTTGAGAGATCGCCGGATCAGTTCTTACACTCGATTTCGTGTGGATGGTACGGAGGCGGTAGCTAAGAGTAGGAATGTTTTATTCTCCTCCTTTGAAAAATTTTGCAATCTTAAATATTTGTATGTGTAGAGTCGTCGCTCTTTTTTTAGATCCTACTATTTTGGTAATTAACTAAACCTGCTAAAACAGGAAGGACAAACGAAACAAAATAACAGTATTAAAAATTAAAATAAATTCACCCAATTCTTAAATTGAATCGACATGTGCTGAACTGCGTTCTTCCATTCGAACGACGCATGAATTGATAGCTATGTGTAGGACAAAAGAGCATCACTGTGTCAACGTGCTTTTGCTGGTGAAGACATCTGGCTTCCCGTGAACTTCGCCCGGCTGTGGAGCACCTCACTACACGCAGGTCGAGGATGGCAGATGGCGAATGCGCTTTAGCTCGTCCCCAATTCTTCGTGCCCCGCTTATTTTAGCTTTTTTTCAGTTTTAATTTTTAGCTTCAGTTTTTTTCATTATTCAGTATTTCGTTTTTTTCTGATTTTTTTAGATATTTTAGACTTTTTTATTTTCTTTTTTTTCCTATATTTTTTTGCATTGTCCGTGATGGGCTAACATATGTTTTTCTATTTTTACATTTTTTAAATTTAATTATGCCTAAAAAAATCAACTCAGCTACAGTAAAAAAATCAATTACAGTAAAATTTCAGCAAGAAGCCATCACTATTCCGAACACCCCCTCGTCAACAAAGCAACTCACATTAAAAGCCACGGCCAGCATGCATCAAATATCCAGCATCAATCACCAAACAAGGACAGCAAAAACCATACAACAAAGCACCACTTAATTTAGCTTCTGATTTTTAACTTTTATTTTTTATTATTCATTAATTTTACTTTTTTCTGATTTTTTTAGATTTTTTAGGCTTGTTTGTCTTTTCTTTTTTCTTGTATTCATTTGCATTGTCTGTAATAGGTTAACATTTTTTTTTTATTTTTAAATTTAATTATGTTATATAAATTAACTTAGTTACAGTAAAAAATAACTTTACTATATAAAAAAATTATAAATTAATGCTATTTTAAACACCCCAGGTAGCAGCCCCAGCCATCCAAAAGCTGTCCAGATTTTCTATTCAACGATCCCGATGTCACGGCCAGAACTTCTAGTCCCAAAGCTCTTTTCTATTCTATCTTACCTCTCTCCAAAAAGTGTCGATCCAGCCAACCAATGCATGCGAGTCTAATCTCTGATTTTTTTTTTTATTCAATCAACTGCTCCAGCGTTGCAATTTCCGCACACCAAAAACCGAGTACACCAATCCATCTCTCCTGACGTCGCTTTCGACAGAAGAAAACAATGCTGCTTTACCGAACAAATAGCACGGCGCACGAAACGTGGAAACGGCGAGAATGCTCACGCGACGGGGCACTCAGCGCGCGGTGGCGATCGGCATGAGCCGCCCGGTGAAAAGAAGGCAGCGGTGTCAGAGACGAAATGTCACAGCTGAAAATCGACGCACGCGCCCACCGACCCTAGGTCCTTTTTTATATAGCCTTACGTACACGCTCACAAAATCTTGACCGAAACAAAAATCTAATTAACCTCATAGGGCGTTCGGAATAACGATAGCTTTTGATTTTTGTTGAAAAAACACTGTAACTGAGTTGGTGTATTAAGTATAATTAAATTTAAAAAAATATAAAAAATAAAAACAGCACGCTAATCTAGAGCGGACAATGCAAAGGAATACGAGAAAAAAAATAAGACACAAAAATTCGAAAAAACAAAAAAAAAAGAAGAAAACAACAAAATAGCAACAATGCTCCCCATCGCGTGCACAGTGAAAAAATCGTTGAACGCCGCGATGGGGAGCCGAACTGATCGCTGCCTTAATCAAGCCAGGCAATTACCAACTCTATCAGACTTTTATCCCCTATTTTTTAAAAGATCCGGAACCCTTTTGTAACACAGATTTTTTTTAAACTTTTTATCATATGTCATAGCCTCTGGACCACACTACCGTAGTTTCAACACGTATCATCCGTTACATACGTCTCACACATCAAATAACATCAATAAGCAACATTGTTAATTATTTATCATTACAAAAATCCTACACCTAGCTATATGGTCTAATAATATGCTTTTATTCCTAGAACCGACCACCATACCTGTTGGGATGAATTGAATTTCGAGGCCGGGGCAATGCCCAACCACCGAAGGCTCGAGCTAGGTTTCAATGCGCAGGGATGGCACAACTATGGCGCTGCACCTGCTGGCATCGAGCACCTGTCAGGCCTCAACAAAATATCTGTAAAAATCGAGGCCACATTTGCCAATCATTCCAACAGAAGATCTGCGCCGGCTGTGTTGAAAAATGCCCTTGAGATGCTCACATGTCGTCCTACAGTTAACATCAAGTTCCTTGACAATGCGGCATTTGCTTTTGATGACACGAAACGTCTGCCCTGGTAGGAGGAGCAGGCTGGTAAGGCTCATATTTCTTAGGCCCTATATAAGGAGGTACTTTTTGTAATCGTGGGCAAGCAAGCAATAAACTTCTTCTTCTAGGATTCTCTCCTGTCCTGAATTCCGACTCTCTACTCTCCCGATTTTTTCTTCCCAGCATCACGGCGCCTTCTCGCCATGGACGTCCTCGTCCACCGGTTAATCACCCATATCACCTGCGTAGCAATTCAGGTCATATCAATATGGTATCAAAGCAGGAGATCTCAACCATGGCTTCCGAGGCAGACATCCAGGAATTGAATGATGATTTGAAGATGGCGATTGTGTATCTCGCCAAACAGCTGATGGACAGTCTGGCCACGGTGCACAAAGAAGTGGCAATGGTTCGTCAAGAGGTGGCAGGGCTCGACGGACGCATCAAAATCCTAGAGATGGGAGAAGGTCTCTCGCCGAAACCTGCCGATCTTCCCTTGCTGCTGCAGGGCTCTTCGGCCTTGGGGAAGAGAGTCACACCGGCAACAGCTACACCGTCGTTTGAAATGGGGGTGTCGCAGTCCTCATCGGCTCTACAACCAGCCAGGCCACCAACTCTTACAAATTACTAAAATTCCAGTACTCTAAGCAGGACCTTACTAAGATGTTAGCCGCAATCTTATGTTCCAAATGGGTCACGTGTTTCCATCTCAGCTATGGTATCTTTGCAGCGTAAGTTGCATGTATATTTGCATATGTGGACCTGATATTGACTTAAACGTCCTTGATCAACCTAAGCCAGCGAATTTCATGTAAAGAAAGAAGCAATTAGGTGTACACGAAAGGTAAATTAATGTACCAGGTAAGCAGGTATTGTAGCACCTGAAAATACAGGGTATTACAACTAATTAACTAGATTAATTTGCTTTCCTTATCTGAATTCAAAGGGGATAAATAGAGGGCAACTTCTTCTTGCGCAAGCTTCCTTTTTTCCATCTGCAGAGGTGGGTCCCCCCCCTCTTTGGTTTTGGCCGGCGGCCTGGGTGTGGCGAGGCCGGTGGCCTAGGCGCGGCACGGTCGAATGCTGGGAGGCGGCTCGGCGGCTTGGGCGCCGCGAGACCGGAGGCCGGGAGGTCCACGTTAATCATAGGAAGTAAAAAGGTAGAAATTTCTATGTTAACGTAGAAAAAGAAAATATCTATAAATTTTCATGTTAATCGAAGAAAAAACATCTCAACCCTTAGCATTTTAATCGATGTAACCAACGGTCCTTGATTGTGTTACCTGGTTTCGTATATTGGAAAGTTAGTGTTTGATGTGAGCATCAACTGATGCCTAACTCCAAGTCAAACTACAAAGCAAGTCACGCTAATTCAGCAAGCCTGAGTCCTAAGAGCAAACCAATCCATCCATATATATAGCTCGATTCGAATTGGCTTGCATGCATACACTGCAGGGATACGGGTAGGCTACACTAACGTAAATTAAAATTTTTACCGCGTAAAAATAGAACTTTGTTGAAACTCACTAAACAATCAAAAGCCACAGGCCATGAACATTACTAAATAGCACCTGCAATTGCGTGGCAGAGTATAAACGATACCAATACGAAATAGCGGTCAGAAATAGTGGCTTTAAACTTAGTGGCCGCTACATGGCCGATTTATGGGCCTACTATTGCTGCATCATTCCTATGCAAAGTGAAATCCCAAATTAGTAACAGTCACTGCACTCCATACTCATCCTCCTCAGCCACCATGTCCTAATCTCCTGCTCCATGGCTAATGGTCCTCGCCATCAACCATACTTGCCGCACGACCTTGCCTCATATTTCTTCTCTACTGCTCACTTGCTCGCAGCTTGACCAATCGACACCGGTGAGCAACTAAAATTGAGAGCCACGCTTGCAAGTTGCAAGTTGTGTTCAGTCTGGTGTTTCCTAACATTTGAAGTCTGAACTGATGCTAAGATCAAGTCTGAACTTTGAACTTCTGGTATCATGTTGTTGCTTGATTGCTCTAACATTGATCTTATGCAATATCTAATTCCGGCTAATTTATCATGCATGTACTACGTATGCCTAAGTTTCTAATTGACTTGGCTATCTTGCATGCTGAAGTTGCTTTTTATCGTGGTAGAAAGTCATGAGATACATATGGTTAACTAAAGAATCATGAGTGTCTTCTAATTCCTCTGTAGGAACATAGCGTCCGTTATATCGCCCGCTATCCACTATGTCGACACCGATCCGCTACGACCCCACTATCCATGATTTAGTAACTTGGTCATGAAACATAGAAGAAAGCACAAAGCTAAAAGCATAAAAAAAATCCAATTTCCCAAGTAGCAGGATCGCTATTACCCAAGCATAGGTATAGAACGTCATGGTGTGAAGCAACCTGCAAGAAGATGAGGAAATGGGATTAGGTTTACGATTTGGGGGTATCTCAGGAAAATCTGCAATGGTATTTTCCAGCTACAGTTGTTCAATCTTAAATCTTTGTTACCACTACATGAGCCTGCAGCTCTTACTGCCATGAGGCTAATTTTTCAGTATAACAACATCAAATCCAAAGACAAGATCTCATGGGACCAAAAGCTAGAGGTCTCCTGGAAATGGGGCATAAATCCTAAGAAGCATTGAATGGGAAAGCAAGCTTGAGCTAATGAAAATTCCAAGATGACATTATGGGAAAGCAAGCTTGAGCTAATGAAAAATACAGGATGAAGGAAAATAAGCTTCCATGACATAAATCTCTAACACTATTCTTTAAGAAACACCTTTGTTCTTATAACATACAAAAATTCTACAGAGTATTCTTCTGTAAAACTTTTATCAAGTATTCTATTTAAGACAACATGAAGATATTACACTATCATTCACTGTAGCAAATTTTGCCTGATCATTTCAATAGTTATTTTTTTTTGCAAAAATATTCACATTAAAGTGAACAGAGATTATCTACCCCCCTCTACATTTACTCAAAGTTAACTGAACAATGGAATTAACAGAAACATATGAGGTGATAACTGGTTTCTACAACTAAAAAAAGTTAACGAATTACCAACAGCGAGAATACCATACACTAAGAAACATCAGAATTGCATATCAACTTAGCATTTACTGTCCATCTATGCATATAGCGTATCTCTCTCTAAATAGGACATGTAAATGGTTTCATAAGAGCTCAACTTCATCATTAGTGGTGCAATGGACTCTTTTTTTACTCTCTCAAGTAGTATAGACTAACTAAAATTCAGAATGAAGACTCACCTGCTGTTGTGGGGGTGGTCTAGCCCCCCGTAGCTAGGCTTTGGAATGGGCCTAATATGTAATAGACCCAATAATATAGATGAAAGTACCGATGTATTCTCATCTTTTGTAATTATCAAGAGGTAGAATGGGAAATCCCCATTCTACCCCATTCATGTATATAAATCCCTAAAAAGGGTATGAGAGGGCCAGATACACTCATTTACACTTAAGCTCTCTCCTGTAGTTAGCCCTTTTTCGAGATTTTCCCTCCTCCCATGGAGAAGGGTACCATGTACCCTCTGTTGTGCTGACACCACAACAGATGGCACCGTCCGTGGGGACTACGCAAGAAGCTGCGCAAAGGAAGGCGCTAGAAAGCAACGACAACCAAGCGAAGGAGAAGTGTGGCGGCAGTGACCGTCGAGTCCAACACACGACGGCTGGTGGTCAAAAGCCCGCTACCTCTTGGTAGCGATGCCCTTCGCCGTAGGTGGTGAGCAGTCGACGCAGAGGCGAGGGGCTAGCTCCAACACCAATATTGGCACGATCGTCGCCGAAGCTGCCCGCACTGGCAGCACTAGCACCATCGACCACGACGCCATCGTCAACCTCGGTGTGCCGTCATCACCACACCTCGGAGTCGGGGCGTGATGCCATATTCGGAGAGCGGGGCCAGCCCTACTGTGATGACCACCGGGCTCTGTGACCCCTCTGTTGATGTCCCTACCATGCCAGACTTCGCATGCAAAGCGCTAGTTTTCACTCGGCATCTGCGCCTGCATCGCACATGACTGCAAATCCAAAGGAAAATGCGGGTAGCATGAGACAGCTGGAGGTCACACTAGTTAAGGAGTAGGCCACTGAGCGGGTCCGTCTTGGTCTACTGTTGGCTAAAATCGCACGGTGGCCTCGCGCCCCGGTGTACTCTGCGTAGTATAAAACGCCGGGAATTTAGTCGTCCTAGGCCACTCTACTGAGTATAAAAAATCACACAGTGGCCTCGCACCCCGACGTACTCTGTGGAGTATAATCCAATCTTTTGTAGTTGTAAAACTAACAAGCCATTCCCCTAAAACATTTTCAAGCCCTACGAAGCATAGGTGTCAAATTAGCAATCAGGAATTAGCAAATTTTGTAAAAGGGACCATTGTGGTGATTAAAACTTCAATGGCATACCACATCCTAAACATCCAGAACTGTTGTGCTCAAATCAATGTGCCTTTGCAGCAGTAAGAAAGCAAAGTGAAGGATCAGCATGTCCAACAAACCAGGTTCCTCTCTGGCACTCCGTCGAACATCTCCCGTGCTTCGTTGACCAGCCCCAGCCGCACAGCCTACTGACCATTCAGTTTGTTCCGACCATTCAGCCTGCTGCTAGAAAAAACCATATCATCCAAATTGCTCCAACCTATCCTCCCTCAATTCTATTCCCAAATCTACTCCTATTTTTTTGTATCTAGTTTTGCTCATAATTCTTGTATCCAGTTCTTGGTTCCTAACATTCTGCCACAAACAAATTGGAGCACAAAAAAGAATAACGTTTCAATGGCGCCATTGCGGTTGTAATGGCCTCCTGCTCCTGCTCTAGCATCAGCAGTAAACACCAGCCTCGGCTTCTTAAACTCCTCCTCCACCGCCACCATCCATTCCACGGACTGCAGTGAACCACCTCCCACGCCAACCACTGCCTCCCAACCATCACCGAGCCCTCTCGTACTGAAGCAAGCCCAAGCTCTTGCGTCGCGTTGCTGGGGAGGAGGCGTCAAAGGGGAGCGGTGGGGGCTGAGGCAGCTGTCACAGATGGATCAGACAAGGGCACTCCCTGGGGCTCGTCCACGGCCGCCTCCCCTTCCCTCGCCATACCACAGCCGCCGCAACCTCCCTGCTCCGCTGCCTTCTACTCCCCATGCCACCTCCTTGCCATACCGCACCCTCTTTTCCCCCCCATGCTGAGGTTGCCACATCCCCGAGCGGCAGGCGATTGGGGCTCGGCGACGACTCCTCTTTTCCTTCCCATACCGAGGCTGCCACATCCCCGAGCGACAGGCGAATAGGCGATTGGGGCTCGGCGACGACTCCTCTTTTCCTTCCCATACCGAGGCTACCACATCCCCGAGCGACAGGCGATTGGGGCTCGGCAACGACGCACGAGGAGGAGTAGGCGGCGGTTGTGTCGGGTGGGAAAGAGGGGTGCGGGGGAGGACAGCGGAGGGTGGAAGGAGGCGAGCGGTCATTGCGGCGCGCGAAGCAGTCGACATGACGGCGTCGGCGTGCGAAAACAGGCGGGGAGACCGGGGAGTGGCGGGGGTGGCGCGGGGAGGGAGAGGAGGTGGCAGTGCGAGGAGGCGACGGCGAGGGGCTTGGATACAGGCGGCGACATCGCGTGCGGAGGAGAAGTCGGCGACTGCGCTTGGTGGGAGGAGGCGAGTGGAGAAGAGAGGAGGAACGTGGAGGAGGGATAGTTGGGAGGCAAGGGGAGGGAGGTCGCGGCGCTCAACTATCCAAAACGACTATTCTTCATAACAGTTGCCCTTTTCAGCACTGGATTCTTTTCATCAGAGGTCTCCATCCTCGCCGAGCACTGAAAACTTCAGGTTACATTACCTGCTAAAATTGACATCTGAAGATTAAACTTGACATCGAAAATTCTAGTGGATGGAGATCTGAAACTTGCTAAAATTGACATCTGAAGGTTACATTACCTGTTTGGATGGAGATATCTGAAGATTAAAGCCTACATTCATGTTACATTACTTGCTAAAATTCTGGAGCTACAGTCTAGAGCAGTTGGAGATCCTAGCATAGGATGATGGGGATAAGTTGTTCTAGTGGATTTTTGCTGCGTCGCTCATGGGGATCCGTCGAATTGGACTGACACCACAAGCGACACTGCGTGTCACTTGTTTCAACTGAGGTGTTTAAAGATTGTCACGGATAAAACTGTAGAACTACCTAGTAAAATCGGGGGACTGTAGCAATCTGAGATATTAGAAATACAAACTGCATCTGGTTATCTGAATCCGTTAAACACGTCCAATGCGCTTGTTGAACTTCCATTGGATATCGTTCAGTTGAGCCAGTTGTTGCATCTGATTTTTTCCACAAGGGGTAAGGTTGCCTGACGGGATTAGGAACATGAAGCACTACGTACTCTGAAACACTTTGATTTGAGCAGTAACTCACTAGACAACATCAAGGATCTCAGAGATCTGACTAATTTGAGAGATCGCCGGATCAGTTCTTACACTCGATTTCGTGTGGATGGTACGGAGGCGGTAGCTAAGAGTAGGGATGTTTTATTCTCCTCCCTTGAAAAATTTTGCAACCTCAAATATTTGTATGTGTAGAGTCGTCGCTCTTTTTTTAGACCCCCACTATTTTTGTAATTAACTAAACCTACTAAAACAGCAAGGACAATATTCTGAAGCTTTTATTTAGCTTTAGTTTTTAGCTTCAGTTTTTTTCACTATTCAGTATTTTATCTTTTTCTGATTTTTTTTAGATATTTTGGAATTTTTTTATTTTCTTTTTTTCCTATATTTTTTTGCATTGTCCGTGATGGGCTAACATATGTTTTTCTATTTTTACATTTTTTAAATTTAATTATGCCCAAAAAACCAACTCAGTTACAGTAAAAAAAAACCAGTTACAGTAAAATTTCAGCAAGAAGCCATCACTATTCCGAACACCCCCTCGTCAACAAAGCAACTCACATTAAAAGCCACGGCCAGCATGCATCAAATATCCAGCATCAATCACCAAACAAGGACAGCAAAAACCATACAACAAAGCATCGCTTAATTTAGCTTCTGATTTTTAACTTTTATTTTTTATTATTCATTAATTTTACTTTTTTCTGGTTTTTTAGATTTTTTAGGCTTGTTTGCCTTTTCTTTTTTCTTGTATTCATTTGCATTGTCTGTAATGGGCTAACATATTTTTTCTATTTTTAAATTTAATGATGTTATATAAATTAACTCAGTTACAGCAAAAAATAAATCAATTAAAATAAAAAAGTTATAAACTAATACTATTTTAAACACCCCAGTAGCAGCCCCAGCCATCCAAAAGCTGTCCAGATTTTCTATTCAACGATCCGATGTCACGGCCAGGACTTCTAGTCCCAAAACCTCTTTTCTATTCTGTCTTACCTCTCTCCAAAAAGTGTCGATCCAGCCAACCAATGCATGCGAGTCTAATCTCTGATTTTTTTATTCAATCAACTGCTCCAGCGTTGCAATTTCCGCACACCAAAAACCGAGTACACCAATCCATCTCTCCTGACGTCGCTTTCGACAGAAGAAAACAATGCTGCTTTACCGAACAAATAGCACGGCGCACGAAACGCGGAAACGGCGATAATGCTCACGCGAGGGCCACTCGGCGCGTGGTGGCGATCGGCATGAGGCGCCCGGTGAAAAGAAGGGACCCTAGGTCCTTTTTTATATAGCCTTACGTACACGCTCACAAAATGTTGACCGAAAGAAAAATCTAATTAACCTTAATTAAGCCAGGCAATTACCAACTCTATCATGCTTTTATCCCCGTATTTTTTAAGAGATTCGAAACCCTTTCGTAATACAGATTTTTTTTAACTTTTAATCACATGTTATAGTCTCTGGACCACACTACCGTAGCTTCAAACAGGTATCATCCGTTACATACGTCTCACACCTCAAATAACATCAATAAGCAATATTGTTACTTATTTATCATCACAAAAATCCTACACTTAGCTATATGGTCTAATAATATGCTTTTATTCCTAGAACCGACCACCATGCCTGTTGGGATGAATTGAATTTCGAGGCCGGGGCAATGCCCAGCCTCCAAAGGCTCGAGCTAGGTTTCAATGCGCAGGGATGGCAAACTATGGCGCTGCACCTGCTGGCATCGAGCACCTGTCAGGCCTCAACGAAATATCTGTAAAAATCAGGGCCACATTTGCCAATCATTCCAACAAAAGATCTGCGCCGGCTGCGTTGAAAAATGCTCTTGATATGCTCCCATGTCGTCCTATAGTTAACATCGAGTTCCTTGACAATGCGGCATTTGCTTTTGATGACACGAAACGTCTGCGCTAGTAGGAGGAGCAGACTGGTAAGGCTCATTTTTCTTAGGTGTTTGTTGCTGCGACAGAATTAGGCAGAAGAACAGCAGAGGCCAAAAGCTCGGCAATGTTGTGCAGGGTTGAAAACATCTGCCCGTTGGTCTCGTTGTGTGTATTACTATGATGATTATTTTCTTCCATCACTCGCGTTCATTCTCTCCCTGTGCAAACTCACTTGTCTGATCTCTCTTCTTGTTTCTTTTTCTTTATTGGAAAAATCGAAAGGATTGAGGAATGAAATTGCTGTGGACTCTTATTGGGAAAAACATATACGAGAAGATCAAGGAGTCAGCGGCGGTTTGGATGGGAAGTTCCAGCGGCCACCAACAATATGTGACATGCTACAGTCGGAGTTCAATCCGGATGGCAAGGGACTATATACGGAAGTCGTATTCGTTTCATAGTAGGAATAGGATATTTATGACATGCTAGGAATCGGAGGCAAGCAAGCAATAAACTTCTTCTAGGATTCTCTCCTGTCCTGACTTCTGACTCTCTGCTCTCCCAGTTATTTCTTCCCAACATCACGGCGCCTTCTCACCATGGACATCCTCGTCCACCGTTTAATCACCCATATCACCTGCGTAGCAATTCAGGTCATATCAATTTGGTATCAGAGCAGGAGATCTCAACCATGGCTTCCGAGGCAAACATCTAGAAATTGAATGATGATTTGAAGACAGCGATTGCGGATCTCGCCAAACAGCTGACGGACAGTCTAGCCATGGTGCACAAAGAAGTGGCGACGGTTCGTCAAGAGGTGGCAGGGCTTGACGGATGCATCAAAATTCTAGAAACGGGAGATGGTCTCTTGCCGAAACATGCCGATCTTCCCTTGCTGCTGCAGGGCTCTTCGGCCATGGGGAAGAGAGTCACACCGGCAACAGGGTATTACAACTAATTAACTAGATACAGGGTATTACAACTAATTAACTAGATTAATTTGCTTTCCTTATCTGAATTCAAAGGTGATAAATAGAGGGCAACTTCTTCTTACGCTAGCTTCCTTTTTCCATCTACAGAGGTGGGTTCCTCTCTCTCTCTCTCTCTCTCTCTCTCTCTCGGGTTTTGGCCGGCGGCTTGGGCGCGGCACGGCTGGATGCTAGGAGGCGGCTCGGCGGCCTGGGCACCGCGAGGCCGGAGGCCGGGAGGCGGCTCGGCGGCCTAGGCACGGCGCGGCCGGAGGTCGAAAGGTGGAGCAACGGCCTAGGCACGGCGCGGCGGCCGAGAGGCAGCGCACGGGCTGAGTGCGGCCATGGGCAGCGCAGGCTGGGAGGTGGCACGGCCGGGTGCGGTGCGGGCAGAGAGGCGGCGCACGGGTCGAGTGCAGCTAGTTGCGGCACAAGCCGAGCAGCAGGGCCAAGCTAGCGCGGCTGAGGCGTGGGCCAGCATGGGCGGCGACGGCATCGCCGGTAGGCGGCAACCGACGGAGGCAGCACGACTACATGGCCGTAGGAAGCCAGCTAAGGCGGTGTGACCGCACGGCTGCGTGGCGTGGGCGGTCGTGCAGCAGGGGCGGCACAGTGGCCAGAGCGGCCGGGCGACCGACCTGCACAGCAATGTGATTCGACTGACAGGGTGTGCAGCCAAATCACATATCGCACGGTGTTTTTTTGGATGCGCAATGGGTTTCACACGGCCGAACGATAATTTGTATGACTAAATGGTGATTCACATGACGGAGGCTTAGCGAACACAAATTCTTTTGGTCAATTGTACTTCTATTCATATGTCCAAGAGTTTATCGTAGCTTTGATCTGATCCATCTTTATTCGATCTTGTAAATTCACACACGGTCTCTGAGAGAATATTCGGGCAGTTGCGCACCTTTAACGTACATAGAATAGATTTGAGTTTGAAATTTTATACATAAACAGTAAGTTTACAAGTGTATCTAGTGTTGGAAATATAGGCAATATTTTAATTCTAAGTTTTATTAGAAGACAAATACAGTAAAAAACTAGTGATGCAAAACTCACAACTAATAGTAGACTACACATTATACTTTTAAAAAATATGCAAGGAAAAATAGTATCAAAGTCAATCGAATGAGCGAACAACTTACTGTTAGGTTTAATGAAGAATAGGAAGCAGCATAGGTTTAATGCAATGCAAAACATAGATGACGCAGTGAAGTGAGTGGTCGCGCAGATGTGCGCTGCCTAGCTAGAAACCTTATTGCTGCCCTATGCAGGTCTTCACAGCAGCAACGGCTCGAAAATACCGCTCCCCTTCTTCACGATGAACGCTAGGAAGAAAAGTCGACGAGACTCAGATGACACAGCATAACAACACAAATTCACAGGAGGAAGAGAATGAAGGTAGTGAGATTCTTGGCAATATACTTTGGACATCTCTATGCATATATATAGACATACTGATAACTAACATGATTAAACAGTTGTTTACCCACTGATAACTGACATATTTAATCAGTCATTTACATACTGTTAATTGCCTATCATCAAACCCAATAAAGTCTCAAATTTAAACGTTTGAATCTCATTCAAATAGAGAGAGTGATGCATGGTTCAGCAAAAATAAAGATAGACTTAGTCTGTCAAGTGACACGCCACATCACAATACGGTCACACGTGCCACAAGTCATATGATTTTCAAACGAAAATATGTGTGTGTAATTAGCCAAAACTCTCCTCATGTCGTCACCATCTATAATTCTAGAAGTGGCATGGACTCCCCTTTATAAATTGGTCTTCCCTATCTTGCTTTAGCAATATAATACTAAATCATACAAATTTTGGAATTAAGAAAATGAGCCTCACTCATGGACCTATTTTTAACATCTAGAAATTGTTTTGGAATTTTGTATGACAATTTCTAGTTTGATTGCACGTGATTGCATAGCATACTTCCCGTTTTGTAACCAACGGGTTAAGTTTGACCAAATGGAGATCAAAATGAAGCTTGAAATATATAAATTCGGATTTTCAATTAATGTAAAAATAGTAAATTAAGAAATATAATTAATTTATCGTACTCTGGTTTAGAATTGAGCATGTATGAATATAAATATTAATTAAAATATGTAGCCCGTGCACCCGCACGGTTTAAATAGTAGTGTCTACACAAATTGGTGGCTCCTCCCGAAGATCCACGTTAATCCTGGGAAGTTAGGCATACACACATCTGATACATATATTCCTCTAGGGAAATTAGGCACATACATGGTTGCATGCTTGCTTATTCATGATCTAACATTAATTGCACGTACACCGATGATACATAACGATCGATCGTGCATGCGCTTCGTGGTCCTGGTCATCCCTCGAGGGCGTGCGTCTCGAGACTCGCGAGGGCATGCGTCTCGACCCCGCATTGACTCAGATTGCTCGCTTTCCGGACGGCCTGCATGCATGCAATTAATTATAATCGATCGAACGATCCATAGACAGACGCATGGTAACTACGTACGGAGATGATGGATTAGGTGACGTCGGATCGGTGCATGCGGATGCAGCTGGCGTTCGTAGATGGGAATGAGTGAATGAATTAGAGCAACTTCAGCAAGGTCTTTACTTGAATCCTTAAATTTAGATTTAAGAGTCAGAGTAAAAAATTGAATTCCAGCAGAGCCCCTACTTGAGCCCTCAAAAATAAGGGCCTCTCAAATGAGACCTCCAAGCCTCCATTCCTAGGGGTCCTGCTCAGGCTCTTATTTTTCAGGTTTGCTGTTTTTTTCCCGCACCAGTGAACCGTCCCCGCGCTCGGCCTCCATTCCCCCGCGCTCGGCCTCCAACCCACCGCGTGCCTCCTCCTCCATTCTTCCGCCGCGCTCGGCCTCCATCCCGCGCGCGCCCTCTTCCGCCAGATCCCCCGTCCCGCCTCCTCCCCTCGCCCCCACCCCGCGCCGCCTCCTCCCCTCCTCCCCATCCCCCGGGTGCCTACCCCCTCCCTCCCACCCCGCGCCGCCGCCTCCTCCTCCCCTCCTCCCCACCCCGCGCCGCCTCCTCCCCTCCTCCCCATCCCCCGGGCGCCTACCCCCTCCCTCCCACCCCGCGCCGCCTCCTCCTCCTCCTCCCCACCCCGCGCCGCCTCCTCCCCATCCCCCGGGCGCCTACCCCTCCCCTCCCACCCCGCGCCGCCTCCTCTCCTCCTCCCCATCCCCGGCGCCGACCCCTCCCTCCCACACCGCGCCGCCTCCTCCTCCTCCCGCGCTGCCTCCTCCCCATCCCCCGGGCGCCTACCCCCTCCCTCCCACCTGCGCCTCCGCTTATTTCACAAATCTGAGGTTTCATAACTGGCAATACATCACAATTATAATATTGGGCTCTGCCATTGAAAATTCACATTGCATACATGGTGCCTAAAATTGGAAGCACAATCGTGCGTTTTATTTGAGTGTTGTACACATATATTGTGCAATCCTAGCTTGGTTGCTATGATGTTGTTGGTTGGGATTTGACTGAGAACAAGTATTACTTTCTAACAGAATGAAAATGTCACTTGTTATCTATGTGGTTGATGAAATCATAGTATTACTTTCTAACAGAATGAAAATGTCACTTGTTATCTTTTCTCAGCTGTTGTCTATACAGCTACGCTAATTGGCATAAGTTCACCAAATCGTCTGTCCTAAATTATTTTATGATTAATTGATATGATACCTTGTTTATCCTCCTTTTGATGTTAAATATAGTATTTTTATCTATATTTGAAAGTGGAGTGTTTTCTGTTTCTTTGTATTAGTGAAATAGTCTGAAGAATTCATTGCTTGAACCAGCAAATGGTATTCCTTGGGTTAACCAAGGCTGTGGTTCCTTTAGATGACTTGCAATGTTGGCACTTCCTAATACTTCCCACTTTCGGAGGAAATCATCTTAAGTTGCATCTAGATCAACATTTGTATTTTCCTAGTTACCCCGGTGCTTTCAAACTTTTCGGTTGGCGTTCATCACCAATGCGATTCCATTTGTATGCACATAGTTATCTCTCACTCAAGCATAATTTTAAGTAGATTTTTTATTCCTTCAAAGTGACACTGATTATACATCAAGAGAACCATATTTGGTTTTAGCAAGTCCCGAATCTCGGTACTTATTATCAAGCTTGTAATTTTTGTCATGCCCATATCCTATTTTATGTACTAACATAGTATATTATTGCTCTGTGTCACTAACCAAAATGCATGCTTTTAGCGACACTACTAGCACTCGCAATGCCGGATAGCTTGCTACCTAATGGAAGTTCTAGTGATATAGTAAATGGTGGTCCATCCAGTGACCAATTTATCTATGCCGGTAAAGTTGTTCATGGCATTCCCGGTGGCATGGATGCTTCCTTAGCTTGCTAGCAAAGACATAATTCAGCTGTTGGGCGTTTCTCAAGATACACAGGGAGATTGAAGCCAGACAAGGACATGAGAAACTCCGCGATGATCTTGTGGAACATTTGTGGGCGATACATAGTGCTAGCTAGTTGTTTAATAATTTTCGTAGACTTCATTTTACATGTTATAATGGATTATATTAGTTTATTTGATGTTATGTGATGAACTTTGTGCTTTCAATTTAAATTCGGAATAAATTTGAATTTAAATTTGAATATTCGTATTTGAATTCATAAATTTACATATTGTTCCTCATTGTGAAATCATAAATATTTTATTGTGTATTGTGCTTTTGTCCTATACATATGCATATAGTGTGTGAGGAAATAGAGATAATTGAGAAGTAGGGGCCCTGTTTTGAGGGCTTCTGCTGGAGTGCAGCTCAGAAAACAGAGTCCTCAAAAGTAGGGGGAGTCCTTAAATGAAAAGTAGGGGTCTTGTTTTGAGAGCTACTGCTAGAGTTGCTCTTAGTATGAATGTATGATACATACCAGGTACATTTGGCTCATTACTTGGTTGATGGCCTCGATCCATATCTCCGGGTGGGGGGAAGTGAGAGTGTAGGTGTTCTTTGCTGTCCCGATCGCACGAGCTTGGGCGGCGGCCCACGCCACGCGGTGGTGGACCTCGGCATGAGCTTCACCTCCATGGTGACGAACACGGCGACAACCTTGCCCGGCGAGCCATTGGCCGTTGGGCGCTGCATCTGGTAGCTCGACAGCCACGAGTAGATGTGGGCCACCCCTGACGGGCCTCCTTGGTTCAGGCTATTCACCATCGCGTTGATCTCGACCTCGAGGCCTCCCAGGACGTCCAAGCCGCTCCAGAACTGGTGGACTTGCACGAACTCTTCCCACGCGCTCGGCTTGATCCCGTGGCCTTGCCACCCTCAACGATGATGGAAACCGAGCTTCGAGTTCGTTCTTGACGGTTGGCAACTATCTGCAGCAGCTCGAACCGGACGACGTGGTTGACGACCACGAGGACGGAACTTTCAGACGGCGTCGCGCCTTGGGGCCTTTGGATGCACACGACGTTCGAGAGAGTTCAGCGTCACCAATGTAGTTGAAACTAACGGTGAGCACCTGCAGATCACAACCGTCATCCGATGGCGGAGCTGCAGCACATCGAGGCGGGCGATGAAGGTCTTCACCTCGCCGCGTGAGCGTGCCGATCGCGATTCGCCGGACGCTTTGTCGTCGGAGATGGTGGAGCTCGTTGTAGCCCCGGACTCGATTCCCTCTATCGTTACCGCACTTCGCTCCTCGGTCTTGAGCGTGACCCGCGTGCCTACGGCGACGACGTTCTTGAGCCCGCCGAGGCGACGGCGAGGGCGCTGTGATCTCGCCTCGGTTGTCATCTTCCACGAAGGAGTAGGTCCCGCGTGATTTTTGGGCGATGGAGAGCGGCGCCTTGGGGTCGTCGCCGCGCGCAATCCAAAGGTGTGGACGGTACTTCGAGGCCGCTCGAATCTCGCCGCTGTTCTTTCCGTCCGTCGGGAGGATGATGAAGCTCGCGCGGTTCGGCTATCGGCGGCCGCTCCTCCAGATCTGTGATTAGATTATTAGAGCAAGTATAAGCAAGTGATGAGCGGTTAATTCGTTTCATTAATTAACATTTACTACTAATACACACACAAACAAAAAGGTTTATCTCTTGTACGAACGAAAATAGTACTAGTAGATTCGTCGTCAAAATTATTTTTATATAATCATCTTTCTTCGGCAGCTTCGGCCGGCTACCAGAGGATATATGTAATAGGGGCTGCCAAGGTTGTACTTATTTTCTTTTCGATTCATCATTTCATCTCTAGGATCGCAAGATCAACTCTATCTTTTTCTTTATAACCAGAGTCCAGCATATAAAGGACCGGATGATTTTTTAAAAAATTTATAGCATATTTCTGTGTTTTTTTCT
This sequence comes from Melocanna baccifera, assembly GCA_036346265.1. Lineage (NCBI taxonomy): Eukaryota > Viridiplantae > Streptophyta > Magnoliopsida > Poales > Poaceae > Melocanna > Melocanna baccifera. The sequence continues at coordinate 24,026,833 of CM070679.1, forward strand.
TCTTAGCAGCCGTAAACTATCTATTACCACCAGCTTTTAATTATTTTATAGTAGATGGAGCGTCATGCGAATTATTTTATAATAGTAGGATTGCAAAGTGAATATGAGAGAGAGAGAGAGAGTGCATAAGTAGTAGATGCCACTCTAATTTTCTTGTGTTTAGCAAGTTAAATGAGGGGCCATGGCCCATTCCGACCTCACTACGCTCCGTCGGTCGATAGATAGTCATATGGGAATCGTCCAGTTTATTGAAAAATATGCAGAATTATCATTTCAACATAGTTGTCCTGTTGAGAGAATTGTTGCAGTTTTCACACTCCCGGTTATTCATGTTGTGAAAGTTGAGTGGTTGAAATATGCTACTCCATCCATCCAAAAATACATGATGTATTTTGTCTTGCACATAAACTAAAGAAACATTGAAAATGATTAGACTACCTCTAATTATTATTTCTAAGTACTACATTCAATGTATGTATGTAAGGAAAAAAGTAAAATTGAATATTTATTAAGGGTATTGATACGGGGTCGCCCGATCTTCTCGACGTAGGATGGATACTCACGGGAGTCTTGTTGAATCGCAATGATCCTCCAATGCCAATGCAAGGGACGAACACTCTTTAATCCGCCAAAACACACTCGCGTCGATTTCCCCGACCACCAAGCGAAGATCTATCGTGCACCCAATTCCCAGCGGAAAGGCTGAACGATCTTGATTGAAGAACACTCCTAATTCCCTCACGGAATTTCAGCAACAATGATAAACTCGTACAAAGATCAATAGATTGATTATTCTCAAAGGTGGTCTGAGCCCTTAGGCTGCCAATACATGGCTTATATAGGACCTTGGGACGTCCATAGAGTCCACAAACCTAGTACAACTCAACCCTATATGGTTTTAGATACGAACTCTCACAAAAAGGAAACTAGATTTTACAGTCGTCACATTGTTTCGGCCATAACTTTTGATCCGTGACGAATTTGATGTTGGGACCAGATCCATTACGTAGCCCTTGAAAATATCTTTCCAAGGAGTACAAGAACACCCAAATCGGACTCCGTTTGTGAAAGTTATGACCTTTTTGGTAAGTGCCTATCAGGCTGTCCCGAACCGAATCCGAGCTGAATTCTGAGTTGAATCCGAGTTTGAATCCAATTGGGCTTGTTGGAGGTACGAATTTGGCTGAATAATCTTATCCAAAACTTGTAGTTTAAGTCCTTGGGTTTCTCCCTTTTGCTCTCCCACTGAATGAGCTTTCTTCCTTCATATCTTTGACACCTAATGTCGTTATCCTCTTTATTTTGCGTCTCCATTGCTTTGCCATCGACAAATCTAAAAATGCACCATTTAATGACATGAGGTAGTATTCTATTCTTATGAATAATAACATTATATTTAGTTTGAAATGAGTTCACCTGGCAATGTTTGACGCGGCTCAAAAACTCTTTCCAGTTGAATAATATATTTAACTGAAAAGTACAAGACACGTGCGTATCCGCATCATCCTCCCCTTCTTCAAGAAAAGCCGTCCTCGGCTTTTGATAGCCTGAAATTGTACTAAACAAAGAATACAACGTGTATGCATGGTATATATATTTGTCATCAACACTTCTTCTGGTTAGCATATCATGAACATCTGAAGGTGTAATAAACGAAAAGAACAACACATACGCATGGTATATGTAAGAGTCAATTGTTGTGCTATTTTCATTATTTTGCATAAACCGATGAATATAGTAGCAACCAAAATATGCATGCATTGCAATATTGTTTTTCACATCATTCTCCTTCCCATAAAAGAAAGTCGTCCTCGACTTTTCTAAGGACATAGACAGATCATTAATGAGCAAAATCAGATTTATGTGTTCATCCATAGGAAAGAAAATTTTGAGCGGTTTCCATGTTTCAACTGCGCTACTCTGATTATTTTTACATGATTGTACATTAAAGATCGAACAAGTAGACTTATGAAATCTTTCTAAACAGTACGTGCTATTGTTGAAATTCATCTCATTGTGATCACAACATAGCATAAAAGATTGTTTATCCATAATATGCGATTTCAGTTCAGCAAGCTTATCATATGTAATGCAAATTCTGTGAACATAAAATTTTTCATCTACACCATAATCTCCAATCAAATTGAACTTATATGTGTAGGCATAGGTACTAACTAGTGATTTTGAACTTGAAATTTCAGCAATATTATAAATCACACTAGATAGCTCTCTAGAATCATCAAACATGATATAGCACAAAGAATCATTAGGAGATATTCTAGTAAGAACTTCCTTATGAGTAATCAATTCCACATTATGTAAATTGAGCAAAGAAATTTCAGAACATTGAGTTTTCAGTTGATCATATGAGCTCTCAAAATTACTCACCTTTGCATAACTAAATTCAGCACCACTATTGTTACCTTTATCGTCCTTCTCAGATAATGTAGGTGCTGGGGGTTTAAAATTGTTAGGATGTACCCTCAGGGCAGCAAACGCTTTATCCCTTCCCGTGGTTATCTCCTCATTTGGCTTCAAAGGTGCCGGTTGTTGAATATTCAATTCTTCATCTTTAATGTCAACCTGCACAATATGAGAAACAATACTAGACGTAGATATTAAGGTGTTAGTGTCAGATAAATCCTCACTTTGTCTATCTTCTACTTCTCTCTTTTCTTTTGGTGTCTCTCTCACACTCTCAATTTGGATGCTCTCAACCTCACATATGGTGGAATCACCCAGCTCGCTGTTTTTATCACTCTCACTCAATTTGGCTATGTGGCTCTCATCCTCACATGTGTTGTGGTGTATCTTAGGAGCTATATGTAGTTTTGGGATACTATATATCTCCTTGACCGAAGGGAAAGTCCCATGCTCGGTCATCTTCTCATGTGTCACACTAGTAGAGGCAGCAGAATTGAAGTATGGACGGGGAGAAAACTGTGGTGTACGTCTCTCCATAAGTCTCTTCTCCTCTTGAATAGCACAATTCACAAGATCTTGCACACTACCAAAATATTTATGTTGAAATGTAGCGGCAATCTTGTAATTCAAACCTCTTTTGAAGTATATCTTCTTTTGTAGTTCACTAATAACACCGGCCCGGCGTAATGCATCTTTCAGCTCAAAATAATATTCTTGCACGGTATTACTCCCTTGTGTGATACTCTCCAAATAGCGAAGCAATCCCTGTGCATAATAGGGTGGCACAAATTCTCTCCTCATGAGTGCCTTCAAATCTGACCAAGATTTAATGAATTCGTTTCCAGATTATTGATGCCACCAACTATAAGCATAATCTTCAAATTCTCTAGTAGCACACATCACCTCTTGGTCTTTGGGAAGCTTTTGAAATCTAAATACTTTCTCCATTCGCCATTCCCACTCAAGATACTCCTCTGGATCTTCACTGCCATAGAAAGAATTAAACCTATCTTCGACTTGTTGTGGATGAAGTGCCCGCATAACATCATTTACGATGTTCGAGCGTAACACTTTCATTTGATGATTGAATTCAATGCGCATATCTTGTGCGAAATTGTTCATCTTGGTCTTGAGTTGCGCTTTCAAGGTGGAAGAAGTGGTGGTGAACTCATTGCGCAAAGTTCCCTTCAAAGTGTGGAATTGCAAACGATCCACCGGGGTATGCTTCTCTTCCATATTATTGTCTCCACCTGTCATGATTAGTTCTACAAAGAACGCACAAATACCACAACATATATACGATATGTGGAGTTCACTCTATCTCACTTTTTTTTCCTCACCAAGTAAAGTTCTTACCTTTCTGAAGTGAATTGAGGTTAAAAAGAAACTTACACTTGGTGGTGGCTACAATAGCAAGTGATGATCAAGCGGATTTAAAAGTGACCCACAATTGCACGGCAAAAGGATATTTAGTGGAGTTTGGTTAGGAAGTATTTATCCTACACAATCTGAATTTCACGATATTGTAAAATTAAGTAATAATCCAAGCTAGAAAGTATTGTCTATGTGCCGATCCAAATGATATAAGTGAAGTATATGAACACATACGCAATGATCAATGTGACTCAATGCAAACAAAAGGAATGAGCTAAAGGAAACAATCGGGAATATTAGCTCGTTTTGCACCAAGTACTAGGAGAGACGCTAGCCAATTGCAATAATATGAATTTGAGGGCACAAGATTGTCCAAAGAAATTAAATACACAATCTGAATTTATGGACTAAGATTAAGTCACCCAAATTCGGCCAATGCTTTCTTTTCTTTCTTTCTTTCTTTGTTTTTTTTTTGCTCAAGCCGTGGCTCCTCTTTTTTTTTAATCGGCTGCCTTTTTTTTTGGCTCTTTTTTTATACTCAAGGCCGAACTAGGTTTAATTGTTCGTAGATTCTACGCAAGTCCAAAGTTGTTCAGCAATGTGTAGATAATTCTAGAACAGCCCTAAAGCAATTATCAAAGACTAGTCTCAAGGTTCAAAAGATTTAAGGGAAGATCTTAACAGATGCTCAGAAATCAAACCGCAACAAATTTCAGACGGTCTGAATGTGTCCAACTAAGGTTCTCATGGCAGCTAGGGTTTCTTGTGGCCAAATCAAACAAGAAAAGGAAACCCAGATATTTCAGATGTGATATTCTTTCAAGATGTGCAAAGATCTTATGTGGATAGCAAGAACAAGATTTCAAAAAGTAAATTGAATCTACTTTTTTTGGATGCTAATTGAAAGATCAACTAGCGGATTTTCAAGGGTTCAAAATAACAACGATTAAGCAACGCAAAAGGACACTAAGATCAGCACGTAAACAAAATTTCTAATGGATCAAAACTTAATAAAACTCACGAAAATAACAGATGCGAAATTAGGGTTTGGATTTTTTGTTGCAATTTTCGGTTTATTGGACTATAGGACAGAAATAAATCAATCTAAAAGTAAAGAGATAAGATCCTACCGAGTAAACCGCGCTCTGATACCAGATGATACGGGGTCGCCCGATCTTCTCGACGTAGGATGGATACTCGCGGGAGTCTTGTTGAATCGCAATGATCCTCCAATGCTAATGCAAGGGACGAACACTCTTTAATCCGTCAAAACACACTCGCGTCGATTTCGCCGACCACCAAGCGAAGATCTATCGTGCACCCAATTCCCAGCGGAAAGGCTGAACGATCTTGATTGAAGAACACTCCTAATTCCCTCACGGAATTTCAGCAACAATGATAAACTCGTACAAAGATCAATAGATTGATTATTCTCAAAGGTGGTCTGAGCCCTTAGGCTGCCAATACATGGCTTATATAGGACCTTGGGACGTCCATAGAGTCCACAAACCTAGTACAACTCAACCCTATATGGTTTTAGATACGAACTCTCACAAAAAGGAAACTAGATTTTACAGTCGTCATATTGTTTTGGCCATAACTTTTGATCCGTGCCGAATTTGATGTTGGGACCAGATCCATTGCGTAGCCCTTGAAAATATCTTTCCAAGGAGTACAAGAACACCCAAATCGGACTCCGTTTGTGAAAGTTATGACCTTTTTGGTAAGTGCCTGTCAGGCTGTCCCGAACCGAATCCGAACTGAATTCTGAGTTGAATCCGAGTTTGAATCCAATTGGGCTTGTTGGAGGTACGAATTTGGCTGAATAATCTTATCCAAAACTTGTAGTTTAAGTCCTTGGGCTTCTCCCTTTTGCTCTCCCACTGAATGGGCTTTCTTCCTTCATATCTTTGACACATAATGTCGTTATCCTCTTTATTTTGCGTCTCCATTGCTTTGCCATCGACAAATCTAAAAATGCACCATTTAATGACATGATGTAGTATTCTATTCTTATGAATAATAACATTATATTTAGTTTGAAATGAGTTCACCTGGCAATGTTTGACGCGGCTCAATAACTCTTTCCAGTTGAATAATATATTTAACTGAAAAGTACAAGACACGTGCGTATCCGCATCATCCTCCCCTTCTTCAAGAAAAGCCGTCCTCGGCTTTTGATAGCCTGAAATTGTACTAAACAAAGAATACAACGTGTATGCATGGTATATATATTTGTCATCAACACTTCTTCTGGTTAGCATATCATGAACATCTGAAGGTGTAATAAACGAAAAGAACAACACATACGCATGGTATATGTAAGAGTCAATTGTTGTGCCATTTTCATTATTTTGCATAAACCGATGAATATAGTAGCAACCAAAATATGCATGCATTGCAATATTGTTTTTCACATCATTCTCCCTCCCATAAAAGAAAGTCGTCCTCGACTTTTCTAAGGACATAGACAGATCATTAATGAGCAAAATCAGATTTATGTGTTCATCCATAGGAAAGAAAATTTTGAGCGGTTTCCATGTTTCAACTGCACTACTCTGATTATTTTTACATGATTGTACATTAAAGATCGAACAAGTAGACTTATGAAATCTTTCTAAACAGTACGTGCTATTGTTGAAATTCATCTCATTGTGATCACAACATGGCATAAAAGATTGTTTATCCATAATATGCGATTTCAGTTCAGCAAGCGTATCATATGTAATGCAAATTCTGTGAATATAAAATTTTTCATCTACACCATAATCTCCAATCAAATTGAACTTATATGTGTAGGCATAGGTAGTAACTAGTGATTTTGAACTTAAAATTTCAGCAACATTATAAATCACACTAGATAGCTCTCTAGAATCATCAAACATGATATAGCACAAAGAATCATTAGGAGATATTCTAGTAAGAACTTCCTTATGAGTAATCAATTCCACATTATATAAATTGAGCAAAGAAATTTCAGAACATTGAGTTTTCAGTTGATCATATGAGCTCTCAAAATTACTCACCTTTGCATAACTAAATTCAGCACCACTATTGTTACCTTTATCGTCCTTCTCAGATGATAATTTCACTACTACTGTATCTCGCAAAAAAACAGTAGTAGAAAGAATCAAAAGAAACTGATCCATGGCCTTCTTCACCAGGTCCAACCTCGACGGCTTTGTCGCCTGAATATTCGTGCCGACGCCGACGTCGACCACCACAACGAGGTCGATGGGGAGGCGCGTCACCTTTGCCGCCGGTGGCGCCTCGACGCTTACCAGCACTTGGAACCATTTTTTCGTCTGACATTGTGGGATCTGAGGAAAGATCGGGGTGGTGCTCACTTTCATCGTCTCCGCGGTAGCACTCGTCACCTGCATGCATATATGCGAAGCAACAACAGTTTATTTTGTGACGGAAATCTTGATGAAGAAATGTAACATTTTGATTTTTGGAGATTTTTAAAACCTTGAAATTAAAAATAAATTTCTGGGATTTTTCTGAATTTAAAACCAGGCTTAAATGAATTTTTAAGAATTTAAAATAATTTAATATGATTAAATTAAACCTCAAAATTAGCTGAAAATATTTTAATTAAGTTTCTTGTGTCACAAGAAATTTTCTAGAATTTTCTGAAATTAAATTAAGCTTCAAATGAATTTTAGAATTTTAAAATGATTTAATATGAGTAAAATAAACATTAACATAAGTTGAAAATATTTTATTTGGATTTCTCAGGTCTCAAGGAATTTTCTGGTATTTTGGTGAATGTTTGGGATTTATTTGCTATTTTCTAGAGCTCCTTTTCTTTTATTTGAATTTCGGAAATTAAAAATCCAAACCCCCTTTCTCCCACTTGACACGTGTCAACCGGCCCGCCCCGGCCCGTCCTCGGCCCACCGTCGCCGCCCGTCGCTCTCCCGCCGCGCCGCGCGTCACCAACCGGCCCACCTTCCTCCCCTCTCGGCCCGCTCCCGCGCCTCGCCGCCCGATTCCCCTTTGCGGCACGTGTCGGCTATTCGACCCGTGCGCGCTTGCCCCCGCTAACCCTAGCGTTGCGCCGCGCCGCGCCTGCTCCCCGCCGCCCGATCGAGTCTCGCGCCACGCGCCGCTCATCCGACCCACCTCCCGCGCCGCCCGCGCCCGGATGCCCTAACCCTAGCTCTCCCCCATCCCCGCCGTTCGATTCCTCGCAAGCCATCCCCGCCGTCCACGTGGTCACTGCCCGAGTCCCGCTTGCGCCCGCGCCGTGCCTCGCCCGGACCCCACCTCGGCCGTCTGATGCGCCACGTGTCGCCGCCCCCGCCTTCGTCTTCGATGCGCTGCTCGCCCGTCTCCGAAGCGGACTCCTCGACGTGCGTGCCATATAAGCCGCCGCCACTTTCGGTTCTTGCGCCCCGTCGTGCCTCGTCGCCGCTCTCCCCGTTCCCGACGACCGGCGCCGGCCGTCCTCACCGTCGCCGTCCGTTGGAGCCCACAGCACCGCCGCCTCCGAGGATTCTCGCCGCCGGAGACCGTTCCACCGCCGACCTTCGCCGTCTCCGCCGCCGTCAGTAAGCCGCCCCGCCGGACCTCCTTCCCCTCCGCCGCGATGTCGCCGCCGCACTCACCCCGCCGGACCTCCTTCCCCTCCGGCGTCGGTCACTGCCGTGCTGGCCGCCGTCGAACTCGCCCCTCTCTCCCTCGCCGGCGACCGCAACCCCGCGCTCGCTCGCTCACCCTGCCGGACGCACCCCACCTCGGTCCGCGTGCCCAACCCCGGTCCCCGCGCTCGCCCGCGCCCACGTCCAAGACGCTTCGTGCAGCGTGCCGCCACGCGTCGCCAATCCAACGGCCGAAGCCCTCGCATCTGCATCATCCCCCCTAGATCCGGATGGACGGACCCGATCGCGCCGCGTGTCCTCTTCCTAGCCGTCCGATCCACGCCGCGGCCGCGCACCCGACCGAGCCATGTCAGCCCCACCACGTGTCAAGCCACGTCAGCCCTAAGTCCACGTGGTAGGCCACGTCAGCAAAAACCAGCCCCCAAGTGCCACGTGGCAGCTGACGTGGCACGTCAGCCCTAATCGGCCGCGTCAGCACCGTCGCCCAGCGTGCACTGTTTCATGCGCCGGGTTCACCGTGGACCAGGTATACGGTGGACCGGGTTCACAGCACAGTGTAATTTCCGAATTTTCCGATTAAATTTAGGATTTATTTTTCGAGAGCCCGTTCTCCTCCATCCTAGCTTTGATTGACCCCGTTCTTTTTTCTAAATTCATCTAAAATCGAGCTCTAGCTTTTGGTTCTGGTTTCATGAATTTTGGAGTTCATTTGCTTATCATTTTATGTGTTTCTTTGGTTTCAGTCGTTTTCTCTCTCGCTAGATTCGAATTCCGGAGGAGCAGGTTCCGCGCCCGAAGACCAGGAGTACCTCGCTGAGCATAACCAAGGCAAGTCGTGTCCTTTGATCATGTTGAACCCAGTTTGCAATCTATTATTTAATTATTTTGTTTTAAAGTACAGTGCATCGCTATTTTTATTCAACCGTTGTAATTGGTAGTTATCGTCCCTTTTGAATGTACCCCTCCTTGATAACTCTGAACACCATGATACCCTTGTCACCTTAGGTTGGGAAATATACTAGTGATGCTAGGTTATTTGTCACACGGGTTGGTACGATAGAATGCTTAGCTCTGCTTATATTTACGATCGGCCTTATCATCACATGTGAATTATCAATTTGACTTAATGAGATATGGAACTGTGGTTGGTGCCACGTTTATTAAAATTTGTGCCATGATGTTGGTGCGTCATCGGTGATGGTTATACAAACCTGGTTTTTGCACTCGGGCAAGTGATCGTGCAGTAAAGGGGGAAGTGTTGGTGCACTTTGAGGGATGTGGTAGCCTCGCCCGGGGATTGTTAAGTACTTAACTTTGTGCGCCATTGATCTGAGCTTTACCATGCAAACCACATGTCTGGTATGGGACGGACCTGGCTGACTAATTTGGGAGGTTTCAACTTTAATCTTGCCATTGAGATGAATATGGTTGCTGATTTCCATGTGGCGCAAGGGGGGTGTGATGCGAAACCCTAGCGGGCGGATTAAGTTGTAACTGAACTTTGTAAAGGCCTTGTTATGATTATCTTTAACGTGAGGATTATCACATCGTGTGGGTACAGTTGTGCAACCTCTGCAGAGTGTAAAACTATTCGAATAGCCGCGTCTTCGGTCATGGACAATGCTCGATGATTTCACACGAGGGGTAGTTATTTCTGAAAACTTGTGAATGGAAGTGGACAGGTGTTCACTATTGGTTTAGCTTATGGATGGGAGGTCCATAAGCGGTTGGTTTTGTTTATGGATGGGAGGTCCATAAGTGGTTAGTTTAGCTTGTGGATGGGAGGTCCGCAAGTGGTTATTTCAATCTCTTTGAGTATGTAATTATTACTGTTTTACTTAAATTTCGTCTTCAATCTATTTATTGTATTTCAACTGTCATTTATGCAAATTAACCTTTCAGTCTTCCTTTGGTAAGCCTTACATACTATATTGCATTCATTTGTTACAAACGACTTGCTGAGTACCAATGTACTCACGGCTTTATGCCCAATGTTGCTCAGTTGAGGAAGAGGAGTATCACCAGCAGGAGGTTCCAAAAGGAGAGTACTTTGACAACTTCACGGATTAGGCTTCGTTCTCCACTCGATAGCCTGTGGGCTTGTCGATTGGCCACTACGCTTTATTTTGGATTTCCGCTGCTATTTTTGTTAAGCCTTCGGGTCAGTTTATTGTAAGCTTGACCATAAGGTCGTACCTTTTGAGATTTATCGATATTTAAGTTTTTCCTTTATTTTATCGTGTATATGGTTGTGATGACATCTATGTTTAACTGTGTGCACTAGTATGATCCTGAGACTAATGCAGAATACACAAAGAGACCGAATTTGCATATTTGGGTCTCGACAAAAAATTAAGGCACACCTCAAAAAAAAAAATTGAGATAGCTATTTGGAAAATGCAAAGCCACGTGTGTATGTAGGTACATGTACCGTCGTAGGTTTCGAAAGTGCTTTGAGATTTACGTAATTAAGAACGTTACAATGATTATAAGATAGGATGGTTGGTTTGAATTTTGGAATGTTGCTAGTAGTCATTGTACGTACGTACATACACATACGTGTGTGTGGAAAAACTATTTTCGTAGCTATTTGGACGTTAATAACATTAATGTGTCATACATGATATACCGTGGTGCTTTACTTTGTCATCATCCTGAGAACGGATATCATTTTCAATTTATACGTTTTTACAGTGTTATCGGACGAACTTTTTCAATAATAATTTGTTATATAATAGAAATTGATAACATGTGTTTTGCAGCTGCTAAAAAGCACAAGTACACTAGAAAATCTCGAGAAAAGAAAAACACGTGGTCTTCAATCTGGTGGACACGTGATTGCTCTGTTTGACGGAGAAAAGAATACCATCGATCAATCTATCTTAGATACATAGTACATACAAAGTAAACAACAGAGGTAAAGGAGACAGGAGGAACAAGTTGACCTCTGCGAGTAGCAGTGTGGAAAAGAGGCACGCCAACAGAGGCACGCCCATCAACCGGAGCCCCATCGAGCTCCGACGCGCTATATGGAATTGGATGGAAGCTCCAAGGCTTCTCAGCGGCTGTTATATATAGGCAGGCTCGATCGGTTTGATCAACCTTGTCCGGTCACCTCTGCTCCAAATGGCCAGTTTCTAACCATAATGATACGGACATAGCCACGTTTAGCACTTTTTAATTAAATTTATTATTTAATTTTAAAAAATTATTAAACCGTATTAAATATTTTTATACGAACTCTAATTTAATTGAATCATCATTTATTATATTTAGTAATGCAGAGCTACTGTTTTATTTAATTATATACAGTCTTATGTTTAATATATACAAGTGTAAAGTGAAGATGTGTTTGGACGAGCCCGAAGAAAGAAACATTGCATATCAAAATATATGGAACAATTACGAAGATATCATCAAAACGGTCGAAACAGATATATTACATGCTATTTTTGAAACTACGACACCGTAAGATTTATGTGTCATATGGGCTCACTCCTCGGCTGGTGGCACCCACTTGATGAAGCCGCTACCAATCTATGAGGAGCAGTTCATCTCACCTTCACGTCAATACTACCTATATTATAAAGGAAAACGCGTAGGCTACGGAAGCAGAAAACAAAACTTTTCTACCGCGCACCCAAGAACATCATGCTAAGGAAGGATCATGGATCGTTACCACTTAGACGCGCAGCAGCAATGAAGAAGAATTGAAACCGATCCAATCACGCGCGAGGTAGTAGTGGAAGTAGCCGATCGTCCCGAACAGATCGTCTCCTCCACGCACGCCGATCAAGACCGCAACGAGCAGCGTCTCCACCGTATCCACACGCCCGGGGCGAACGCCGATCGCGAGTGTACTAGCACTCGTGAGCGCCTAGGGTTTGGCTCGGGAGGTGGCGGCTAGGGTTTTGCTAGATGTTAACAGCACATCCTCCGCCTCGCCTCCATATATATAGACCTCCTCACGTGGGCCTCGTGGACCGAGGCCCAATAGGAGTCTATTCGGATCTCTATCCGAATTGAGCCCATATCCGAATCATATTCGAATTAGTGTTCCAACCCGTTAAGCGTGCGACCACAGAGGTTCACGTATACTTGGTCGTGACCCGAAACGCCTTTCCGGTTACCATGTTAATAGCGGTCTCTAGTAAGACATATTAACCCCAAAGTATATGTAAAGATCATATCGGTGAACTCGTAATGTCCTCTCATGTACGAATCCCTTTGCCTCACGATATAGATTGAGCTCAAGGCGAGACTGTGTCATCCTCTTAATAGCTCAATCACTCTCTCGATTCCGTGATGAATTATAAACTCGTGATTGACTCCTCAATCACCTTGGCATGGCCATGCACTTTCATAATCCATTACATCGAGAGGCCCGAGATATCTCTCCCATAAGGAGGGGCAAATTCTATCTTGATCATTCACATCCCACTACATGTTTCATGGCAAACCCAAGACTACTTTTATGACTACCCGCCATGAAGTAGTGATTAGTAGTCCCAAAATAAGCTACTACTCATGTTGGGAACCATGATGACCTCAAGTCTAAGGACTCTACATAAACACTACTTGAGACCAACCGATGACACATGGAATCTCTGCAGTTGTCTCATGGCAGTCTATCCAATATATGTTCACTAACACATGTCCATATTATTGATTTGGTATCACCATACCATGATCCATGAGACATGATCATCAATCAATATATATGCTGATCTTTGTCTTTGAATCATATTTGTTCCTCATATGATATACGACCAGGGATCATTTAGAAATAGCAACATCTTAGTATTTAAGAGTCTCATGAATAAGTCACATACTCATTGATCAATAATGATGATGTCTATTCCAAGGAACAAAGTAATGTATCATAAACATAGTATGTGATATATACAACATCTCCATGTTGCCTCTAGGGCATATCACTAACATATTAAACCTGGAGGTAATCACAAAGTTGCGCGAGACAAGCGAACTGTGGATTAATGAACCTATTCTTTACATGACGATGCGACTTGCTGTATTTAGCCTTGAGGAAGGAAACCAAAAGAGTGAACGATCCACGTGGAGAGAAGACAAAGTTTATTCCTTTATTAATGGATGCATGGACCACGGCTCCACATGGATGATGATTATATATACCATGTATATATGTTGTCTTTTTTGTTTAGCATATTTTTAGGTTACCAAAAGCCGAGTATGGCTTTTTTTGAAGAAAGGAAGGATGATGCGGATATAGAGGCACTTAGCACTTTTCGGTTAAATTTATTATTTGACTCGAAAGAATTATTGAGCCACATTAAATATTGCTAGATGGACTCTAATTTAATTGGGTAATTATTTATAATATTTGAAGATACAAAGCTATTGTTTTATTGAATTATATGCTGGCTCATGTTTGATCTGTATAAACCTAAAGTGAAGATACGTTTGGACAAGCCCAAAGATATCGTCGAGCTGGTCGAAAGATATATTATTCGTTATACTTGAAGTTACGACATCACAAGATTTATGTGTGGGCCTACTCAGTTGGTGGGACCCACTTGATGATGCCGCTACCAAATCGTGAGCTGCAGTCCATCTCACCTTCATGTCAATGGGCCTGTTCTTTATGGCTTTTAAAAATAGCTTGCCATGATACCTACGATTGAGGATGGCGTGCTTGCTACCCCGTTGTTTTATCATGAAGATTTGATACCTACAACACCCACATCAACTGAAGAGATTGTTAAAGCTAACAACCATAGTGCTGAATTTAAATGTGAAAAGGTGAGTAACTATGATAATTCATTTGTTCAACTGAAAATTTCATATTCTGAAATTTCTTTGCTCAATTTATATAATGTGGAATTGATTACTCATAAGGCAGTTCTTAGTAAAATATCTTCTGATGATTCTCCATGCCATATTATATTCGATGAATCTGTAGAATTATCTAGTATGGTTGAGAAGGTTTCTGAAATTGCATGTCAAAAATCACTAGTTAGTACCTACGGCTACACATATAAATTTAACTTGATTAGAGATTATGGCGTAGATAAGAAATTTCCTATTATTGACTATGCATTACATGTAACAAGTTTACTGAATTGAAATTGCATGTTTTGGATGAACTAACTTTTGAGCCATGATTAATTAATCATAGTAGCGTAGTTAAAGTATGGAAGTCACTAAAATTTTTCTCACCTATATTAGATTGATTTGATATGGTGCTATCCACTACTAACAATTGCTTCAAGAGAAGGTTCATCGTCGGCTATCTACTATTTTACTTGCCTGCTTCCATAAACAGCAAAGCCAAAAGCTAATCATGCCGATCAGCCAAGGTGAGTTCGCTTCTTGCCATTTTCCCTTGCGTTTCCTGCCACGTGCCGGTTGTGTTGCGCAGCTGAAGTTACCACTCAATTTAATCACTCTGGTTCACATTTCTTACTACATGAAACCGTTTCAGGTGTAGCCAGGAGAGCTGAACCATGTTTGGACAACGATTCATTTCAGCGTCAAACTAGCTGGAGTACATGTTTGCAGTCCAGAGCCTAAAGCATCAAGCGTCTCTTCGTGCAATTTAATTCTGTATTGATTGTTTCACTGGGTTATCGAACTCTCGACCTAGCTTCTACTATAATTGGTTGGCAGAGCTCCTCCTTATTTTCAAAAAAGAAAAAGAAAAACACTCGACGTGATGACATCAGATGTGATTTGATGCTAGCGGGGCATGACCTGCAATCCATCATATATATTGGGTTGATTTTCTTACGAAGGCTTATATGGACATTAATTTTCACTTTATTTTGAACACCCTTGTGTAGCCAAACTGGTGGTCTGGTGTAAAGTCATTACACATGGTGTTAAGTGAAAACATTTGCATGACTTGGTGTTTCGTGCAACTGAGATTATTTTAGCAGGTGGAACGGGCAATTTACTCGAGTTGTATCCATTATGCGATTCTAGTACCTATCATGATCGTATAAGGGCGCGCTCAGTATAGCTGTCACTGCACGTTCGGCGATGGTTGTGGGCGATTATTTCCCTATAGCGTACTGTAGCAATTTTACCATTTTGCTTTTTTTTTGTTTTTTCGAATTTTTGCGTTTTGTTTTTTTTCTATATTCCTTTGCGTCGTCCGCTCTAGATTAGCGTACCGTTTGTATTTTTATATTTTTGTAGATTTAATTATGCACAATAAACCAACTCAGCTATAGTAAAAAAAATAAACCAGCTACAGTAGAGTTTCAGTAAAAATCAAAAGCCATCGCTATTCCAAACGCCCCCTAAATTCCCCCAAGTGCCAAAACCCTCGGGGAAATGCACAAAAATACTAGGGAGAGGCTTCCCCAAACGCGGCAGCTTTTTCGGTGCATAATTTCTCTGTTCACCGATTGGGCAGGCGTGGTAGCCCTTTGGCCCGATAGGTAAATCCCTGGTGTAGTGCAGTGCGCCCCACACTGCTAGCTAAGCTGCTCGCCTGCCCCCAGCCCCATTGTGTGCTACAACCGTAATCGCCTTACCGTCACACGGGCAGACATCGGCAGAAACATGGTAAGCAGTTACCAAGCACAGTGTGATAATTCGATGATTAAGATTTTTGGTGTATACTTTATCAAAAGGATGGCTCCAATTTTCTGCGAATAGAACTTAGAGAGTGATTTCTGTTCTTTGGTTCTCTATCCAGTCGATCGATTCGATGGTTGCGACAATCGACAGGATTGATGGCCGTGACTATGATACAATTACTTTAGTCCAAATGAATAATTAGTTGGACAACTTGGATGAGATTGTAGGTCCGTCAATCTCTAGGTGGGTTCTTTTAGACTGAGTCTTTTAGTTTATAGATGTGATTTTTGAGTTCTGATTTGTTCGTGAGAGGCAATATATAGAGGGAAATAGTCGCATACGATTTTAGCTAATATAGCTAAACTCAGTATAGTTTGTACTACAATTTATCTGTAGACCCTGTCTTAAAAACACACACCATTTACTAAGAGTTACTGTAAAAAATGAAAATCAAAACTTAAACATAAACCTAAAAGAACTAAGCCTCTATCTCCTGGCTTGGTAAGACAATTTGTAATAGCTGACGCCACTTATATTATTTGATAACTCTACTTTCTCCTTGTAAACCCCGCAATGCATGTGTTGCATCCATTTCACAAATAAAGCAACTTGGCATCAATGTTTTCATCTAATTTTTATGTGCCCAATATTTATCATATCTTGCAAAGTTCCAAAGCTCATCCCCGTCAGTGTCTACTAGTTGACAAAGATGGATTCCAAGCCAAATGCTGTGTCTCAGCTTCTAGGGTATCTTTGTCACTTTCGCTCCACTATCCTAACATGAGGATTCGAAGGCCGTGATGTGGCTCTCAACATCCACAACACGAGTACAACAAAAGTAAAAGCCTCAACGTCTATCCATATATCTATCTTTATCTGTGTGTCGCCTCGGTTTACTACTCAAACAACTCGAGTGACATTAGTTCACAAAGTTATTCAATTATAACTTATTATGGTGAATAACAAATTGTACTTTTAGGGCATATCTGATTCAGTCCCATGCTTATTTGCCACAACTCCAGGCAAGTTTTACTTTTTAAGATTAGTGGTTGGTTTATTGCCGCACTATTTACATGTCACATTTCCTTTGTTTTGTCTTATTTGTCATAAGCTCAATTCCGCGTAATATTTTGCTGTTCTGAAGGCAAAAGTCACAACAATCATAGCGCCTCAAGGCGGCACAACAAGTTTGGAAAAAAGTTATCTTAGACCCGATCCAACTGCTCAACGAAGCAAAAGCCTAACGGCATATAATTCAGAATTGATAGCTTGTATGGACAACCATACTGTGATGCCTACCTATACATGTCTCCACTGAGCAACTAGTATGGTTGTTGCCTAGCGTCTGTCGTGTCTCTATCCCGTTAATGGAAACCAAATTCTGCGGAAAGAACGGCATAACCGGCCAGGAAAATTTTATATCCAGGAAAATTTTATATCATATCGGCTTTCGAGCGCAACTGGCTTCTAGTGCCAGTCACTGTATCTTGCTTTTATTGTATTAGTTAACATCATTAGGAGGTGGCTGCTTAGCTTGTAGATCACAACAAAAAAAAAAGGTTACATCGGCTAGTTATCGCAATGTTGATCCAGCCTACTCTCCTTTCCTAGATGTTGGAATCTCGCAAGCTTAATTATGACTGTGAAATATGCTGTAGGTCAAAAGGATAGAAAGGAAAACAGTAAATATAATAAAAAAAAGTTCACTAATCTGTATTTTTTTCAATGTACAAAATATATATTACTAATCCATAATATTTGGTTGGGCGTCATGGATGGTATCATTTTGATAGGATATTCCTAACCTCTCTTGTGTAAAAGCGATTATCATTCGAACACACCGTGTTATACTGGAAAGGATAGACCGTGACTAAAAGGAAAACCACCAAACGGTGCTATAAGTATGATCCCTCTAAGATTGGAAAACTTAGATTGTCGTCTTTTGTTACATAACCAGGGCCCTCTTGCCCAATTTGAAATGTTAAATCGGAAACTCTAGTATTTATTGATGGTTTTTATAGAAAATTGAATTTTTTTGACAGATTATAGTAAATTAAAATTGGTCCATGGACTATGTGGATCTAACAGTTTCCCCAAAACCTTGTGGAGTGTCCACATCTTTGCCGTGGGCCCGCCTGGCACCCATCTCCCGGTATTGATCTTCCGGTACAGCAATATATAAATAAAACCAAATACTCATCACACAATACGAGATCACCACCACGTGATGTCACGTAAAGCTCATTGGTGAGATCCGGATGATGGAAAGAGCTTTTCCAATGAGCTCATCAGTCGGAGCAAGATTCAACCCGTAGGTACATTCTATTTGGATTCTTTAATTTGTAACTTGCGAGTCACGAGAAGAAACAGTTCAGAATGCTTTGCACTTGATTTATTTCCGTCAATAAGCGATAGGCAATATGATATATATCGTCCTGCAGGAGAAAGATACGGAAGAGATTTCACACCCATATGTATCTACCAAGTTTTAATTTTATTTGGTTTGGTATTGTGCGAACAGCACCTCATTCTCCATTATTAGGTCTTAAGGATTAGAGAATATTGATCACATGTGAAAAGATGACGGAAAAAAAGAGCAGGGCGATCGGTCACTATAAATTGATAAGAGGGATCGCATTTGCGCGGGGCCTCCTCTGTTCCAGGTGCTTGCTTTTTGCTTGGCTCCAAAGGAAGCTGCGCGCTGCCAGCTTGAGAGCACAAGGAAAGAATGGCGATGGATGTGGCAGTAGTGAGCGCATCTCACCGGGGCACGGCTTAATTAGGAAGTTAGCTTGGCGTGTTGCTCGCTGACGGAGTACGTACAAGCTGAGGATAGCGGGAATATTATCCGAATCCTACGGTGACCGAACTATTCTGTGTGAAATTCCTGAGTTGCAAACGGGGCTGACCTGAGGAGGATGCGCATGCTTCTGAAATGTTTGCTACTGAAAAACACTAGCTATACAACGTCTTTTAGGTCCGCTTATTTCAGTTTTTTTTTCAGTTTCAGCTTTTAACTTCATATTTTTTTTTCACTATTCAGTAATTCGTTTTTTCTGATTTTTTTTAGATATTTTAGGCTTTTTTATATTTTCTTTTTTTCCCGTATTCATTTGCATTGTTCGTGATGGGTTAACATATTTTTTCTATTTTTATATTTTTTAAATTTAATTATACCTAATAAGCCAACTCAGCTACAGTAAAAAAAAGTCAGATATAGTAAAATTTCAGTCAGAAGCCATCGCTATTTCAGCGAGAGCTTAATTAACAAAAGCTATCATCTTATATATATGTACAGAGTATACTTACTACAACTACAATAAAAATAGTGCGATCCGTGAACATTTCTTTTTGCTAACTTAATCTTTAGCTGAATTATTAAACGTGAACAAGTTGCACAAAGGGAAACTTAGCTATAGCGTACGATGTTTTCCTTCCCATTTTTTAATCTCGTCGGCTCGTCCTACAAATTTATGCACATGAAAGGACAGTATTTGCAAGCGGGTAGCACATACGACGCACGAAAGGCTAAGATTTTTGGGATGCTTTTGTGTCATTAGCCCGTAATTTCCGCTGTCATACGTAGCAGCCTCGACGGCAGTCGCACGAATTTTTGGCACAAGCATTGTTTACATCTATAATTATAAAAAAATCCATATACATAACATTTTAAAAAAAATAGTATTTTATAGCCTTGGCCACGGGGCAGCGCTACAGAAGGATTAACACATATCACCTAGAGCACGATCGCTGGGCAAGCAACTTACCGCCCAGCAACCAGGTGGCCAAGGCCTGCCGCCTCGCCACCAAGAGGCAGGTGGCCTACCGTCCCACCTACAAGAGGCAAGTAATTAAGCCGATTAATTAATTATTTTTATGTACTAATTTATTAAAATTTTTAAATATAACAAATGAGATTAAAAAACTACAAAATTTTATATGCAATCTCCCGACACAACATACTTAATTGTGTAATTTTTAAAAAATTTTATCCACTGTGAATATTGCTCAAAAATTCATACAATTATGATAATGCGTAGGAGTTGTTACATATAGCAAACGAGCTCCCAAACTTACGAAACTTTATATGTAGCCTCTCGACATAGTTGCCCTAATTGTGTAATTTTTTTAGAAATTTTATGTGTTCTGAATTTTTCATGTTAATTTAATCGTAATTACGATATGCGAATGCTCATTACATGCCCGTGCCCCCCCCAGCTCGCTCCCTGTTGTAACTAAATGGTTGACGTATTGTTGTGGAATTGATACAAATATGAATTAATTTATGAAATTGATACAAATATGAATTTAATGTGGATTCGCCTCGAGCCAACACATGGCAATAGATAGTACGCACAAGCATGGGAGTTAGAGGTAGTGTAGTCTCAGCTGAGATATACGCAGAAAATCAAGCAGACTTAGTCCAAGAGAAAGGAATGGAAGGCTCAAGTAATAGCGAAGCCCGGGCGAACAAGCAAGAGAGGACGAGTTCAGTCCAGGTGCGAGGCGCGGCAAGCGTCGGATTGTGCAAGACTCAAGATAGAGCAAGTGCAGGTAGTAGGGCAGTGACGGTCCAGGAAGGAACAGTGCACCAGAGTGCAGGTAAAAGGAAGAAGTGGAAGCAAGAGAGAAGATCGGCAAGATAGAGAAACAAGATTAAGGAGGTGATTGTCAGAATTAATCTTGTTTTTGGTAGGTTTGTTAGATATGGTAAAAGTCTGAGTTGTATATGAGGAGCAGTTGCCGAATTTTTTTCTTAGTTGGTAGTATGAGGCCGTATCTTGTTTATTATGAATATATGATAAAAGATGAGGAAACAGGAAGGTGTTGGTGATAAAAAAAAGGCTGCCAAAGCTTGGTCATTGGGCACTAAGCGCGGAAATCGTTCTCTCCCAAATTCTCTCTTGAGTGTTTTGTAGGGAATGGAAAATGAGAGCGTGTGTTTGCCTCTGGGGGAAAAATGTGCCATATGTTTTTCATGTCTTGGCGGTGATTTATTTTCCTGGTGGGTCCACGTCGAGCCGGCCCAATATTCTCTCTCCCTATTTTCTCGTTCTATTATCTATTGGGGCCGAAGACCGCCCAATTTGAAACCAGCCACACGTAGCTGCTTTTTGTCCTCATTCATTTTCGTTCATAATTTCACGTGCAAATATGTAACAAGTAGCAAGTTACATGACTAAAATAAAGAAGGCATCGATTTCAAAAGAAAAGGTAAAAATGTCTTGTATTGTACAAGCATGCTGGGCCATCCTTATTTGTTTAAGTAGGACTGATACAAATACAATCAACAAGAAAATCTTTGCTTCAACTGCAACAGGGAAAGATCAGATATTGGTAAGCGCTCCCGGATGATTTTGGCATTTCAATCAGTGATAACATGATCGACGATTATTTTTGGCTGCTTGATATTCTTGATATCTTCTACTATATATTTGGTTATTTCATCTGCAGAACTACTAACTCTGAGATGCTCCTCTTGGAGAATTTTAAGGGTGTCAATGCCGAAAAGGCCTTCGAAGGCTTCAAACCGCATCTCAATCCTTTCGAGCGCTGGCAATCTTCAGAAAAGCTCAGCTTTGGCACGAGAGGCGCAAAGAAGTGAAGCAGCTTAAGACCCTGGAATCCTTCACCTGGAACGAAAATCTCCCCGTCAGTTTCCGATTTGTTATTCTCAAGGATGTCCTCTATATCCAGATACGGCTTCATTGTACTAAGTGAAAAGATGAGAGAAAACAATTTAGATAGTTTGCAGAGGAGCTTGAAAGTAGATGTCTGGAGAACTGTCACAGAAAGGGTTAGCTTGTTGAGGGTACTGAGTTTGTCGATCCACTTGGGTACCCTTTCCAACTTGCCAGACAGTTCAAGGGCGATGAGGTATCTTGGAGGAGACATGGAGTCTAACGAATTGATAAAATCAGATCCCTCATCATTAATTGCCAGAGTCTGCAGACCGCAGCTGCTAAGATACTCAATAGAAGAGCGTAATTCTTTGAAGGTTTCACCATCCTTCTGTATGTTGAGCTTGTAAATGGCGAGCTTCTTTAGCCCCGTCAACTGATGAAGGCCTGATACAGCTGTTGTTGATTCCCCAACGATCTGAATCCCTGACAGCACACGAAGTGCTTTCATTGCCTCCTTACTTTTCGTTGGCTCCTTACTTTTTTCTTGAGGCAACCTCAACCCCTTCCGTGGTTTTTTACTCCCACCAAGTATGCTACTGATCCGTTTGAGCTGCCCTACAGTTTTAGGCAGCTCCCCAACATTTGTCTCCCTTATGTCAAGAGTCTCTAAATACTCAAGTTTCTCAATCTTCCGAGGAATTTTGGCAATCCCTGTTCGTCGGATGCTCAAATACTTCAGTACCAGCATTTTACATGTGTCCTTCAGATGTTTCTCTTTCAAAGCATTACAACCCTCGAGATCCAGCACCTGTATTATTCCATCATGGAAAGAATGGAAAGGCAGTTGGTTCAGGCTCCCAAACACGGTCAGTGATCGCACTTGAGACAAGTTCATGCCTTTTGTTGCATTTCCATGCTTGGAACCACTGCTTTGCATGGAGAGTCGACGGACTTTGTTGCTAGGCGCTGGCATCAGCCAGTGGCCACCAACCACCGTAATAAAATTCTCTTCGCTTGACTTCGACACGATATATTCAAGAACCATGTCATGAACTTGAAAGGTTTTTACCTTTCCATTGCTGCCGTGCTCCACAGGACGTATTATCTTCCTCCTTATGAGCTGATTAAAGTATGTTTCTGCAACTTCCTCCTCGGTCAGCCCTTGCTTCTCACTAACAAAACCTTCAGCTATCCATCGCCGGGTCAAACGCTTCCTACTAATTTTCCCACCCCTTGGAAATATGCTCAAGTACAATGAGCAGGTCTTGAGATCTACGGGCAAATCATTGTAGCAACAATCGAGTATCCTTGTAACCCCATTCAGGGTAAGAGTAGTCACTAGCTCTGGAAATAATGATTTGAAAACTTCACGCCAATCACCATTTGGGTTGCAGGCGACAAGACCAGCTATGGTGACTATGGCCAAAGGCAGCCCCCCCACATCTTTTCCGTATGTCCTCGTGGGCTTCCTCCTGTATTATCTCTCTACCATTTCCGCTTTTGGATTCAGAAACACTTCGAACAAATAACGTTTTGGACTCGTCACCATTGAGAAAATCAACTGTATGCAGAAGATCAATTCCATCTCTTTGAAAGCACATCGCACCAACAGCCTGAAATCTTGAAGTCACTATTATTCTACTGCCTTTTTTATTCTCATTCTCATCTGGCAAACAATTTCTGATACTCTCCCATGTTTTTACAGACCATATGTCATCAATCAAGAGGAGATACCTGCCATGAAAAGAAAGAAAATACATGTGAGAAAATACATACGTATTCATCTTTTGTGTGGGGCATATTGTGTGTTAGGTCAGGCTCCTCTTCTAGTAAGCTTAAAGTCAAAATTAATACGATAATTCTACACCAAATAAAGTTGTCTGTTCTATAATGAACAATGGCAATTGATGCTACCACTTTGGTCTAAGAGGCTAGAAATACACATATTGGTCGGAAGGGGGGAAAAGAAAAATATGTACATCGCTTATTCGGTGAGGCCAAGTTATAGCAGTGCAAATTAACCAAAATTTAGGTATTAGAGTTCAATAATAACTCCATTTTCAAAACATATGTTGCAATATCATGGCAAATGCAAGGGATTTACTACTAGCTACATATAATAATTAAAACAATGTTACTTGGAACCACAATGTTCACTTGAGAGACTAGAAATTGTAAAATTAATCTGAAGAAAAGAAAACAGACCACGTTGCTTACTGGTGGACCCTGACAATGACAGTGTAGAATAATCATATAGAGCTATCATAGTTGCCTAATTAATGTTCAACATATTTCAATTATAGGTATTAGAGTTGTATTTGTTATTTTTGAATATAAAGATATATATTGTAGCATCTATGTGCACAATTGTATAGGATTTATGGCTAGTTATACAACTAAAACTGTGGTGATAGGAGCCACCATGTCGCTTCTCACATTAATTCGAGAACAAAAAGATCTACACTGTTGATGATTTAGGTTTTTTTAAAAAAAAATAAGGCTTCACCAAACACATGTGAACAGGAAATTTTATGTTGATTTTGCTCATGTAATGCCAACTGCCAATTCAATGACAACTAGAAGTACATGTTTATGTGAACATTTAGCCGCTAAACCTCATGTAGCAACATGAAAACCAACAATGTAAGTTAGTTCTCAAGAGAAGTGTTATGTCTCATTATAAGTCCACTGAGCAAATTAAGGTTATAGTTATTACAAAATTTTCACTCTCTACCTCTGTTGTAATGCATTAAGACAGGATGAGTGGTTGAAGTATGGCATTTAGTAGGAGCCTATATGCCCAATATCATTAACTTTTTCTTAGATTTTATACCTTCTTGGTGTGTATATGTGGTGGGTTTGATCTTATACTGTGAAACAAGGGGAGAATTCTACTGGGATTCATGGAAGAGGATGTTGTTAAGGGTATTAGAGATAGAATAGGAATTGTATTATTTTTTTCTTATATGCCTTGATTCCTTATCCATATATGACATATTCTCCTGTAATATCCCCTTGTACTCCCTATATATATTATCCATTGAGTCTCTTCAATATATTATAATATTCATGACATAATATCAGAGTTTAGGTTAAAACCCTAATCTCGATCTACTTCCATTGTTGCTACCCCCGAAAGGATGATCTCTTCTCCCGGGGTGGCCACCTCGTTGGGCTGCGCTGACCCGCTGTTCCCGTGGCCGCCCGCACCGGATCTAGGCTCCCCTCGCTGGATTCGGGCTCCCCGTGCCGAATCGACACCTCTGCGTCTGGGTTGCCCGCACGAGCCTCACCGCTATCGCTGGATCTGGCCCAAGCCGAGCCTCTCTCGACACGCGAGGCTGCCGCTACTGGCACCTCCTCTGCCTCCGTGCAACCGTCGGATCCCGCCACGCCTGGATCCCGTCGTGCCTTGATTTCGGTGAGCCGCTACCGCTCGCTTCTTATGGTCGTTGGCCAGCGCCTTGCCCGAATCCAGCCACCTTGACGCCGCCTCTGTCGGATCCAGCCACGACAGCTTCTTCGATCGATTGCCCCAGGCCAAATCTGCACCGCGCTGGCCCCTTGGCCCTTGGCCTTCCAGCGTCGATCCCTCTCTGGTCACCTCCTCGCACCAGATCCGATCAGATCCGGCTTCCTCCTTTGGCTACGACAAGGCGCCGCCTCCCTCCCGGCTTGCGGCACGAGCGTAGCCCCAGTCGGGTCGATGTTGCTGCTGGGGGCGACGGGTGGGTCTTGCCACCCTTGCTAGGCTTCGTGCACACCGTCTTCATGGCGGCCGAACTATGGTTTTTAGCCTCATCTCCCTCCTTCCGGTTGGTTTGGTGTCGAGGGGAGAAGGAAGAAGGGATGGGGGATGGTAGGAGAGCTTATAGGGGCTTGAAGTCTTTGTGGGTGGCTGGATCATTGGTTCTCTGCTCGTCCCAGTCACTCATGCTCCTTACTTCGTTGGCTACTAGTTTTTTTAGTTCCTTTATTTCCTAATTCTTTAGAGTCTTCCGTTGCATCTATCCTAAGTCCGTAGTGTTTATCTTTCAGTTTGTCAAAGCCATACAAGTCCATAAAATCCTTGTTAGTCAGCTGATTGCTTTTCTAGCCACGTTCCATCCTTTTGGATGAGTGTGGTCCTCATTCCTTTCGCATGGCAGTAGCCGCCGCTCTTCTCTCTGAGCCGTATGTAGATCGTAAAAGTCATTATAATGTTGCCGCTTCTCTAGCCGCCGCCCCGAGTTTCTAAAGCCGCCGCACTTTTTATGCACCTTGTGCACTACGTCGCCGTCGTTTTAGGCTTCGATCTACCTCACCATGCTTCTATCTATTCCTCTTCGGTTTGATTTGACAGTTTTACAAGAGCTACACGCTACGACGATATTATCCAGGTTCGGATTTCGGATTTTTACTATTTTAGTGGCAGCCCTTTTCAAATGCAATGCTATTGCATATACTTTGCATTTGAGGGGGTGTTAAGGGTATTAGAGATAGAATAGGAATTGTATTATTCCTCTCATATATGACTTATTCTTCTTATCCATATATGACATATTCCCTTGTAATATCCCCTTGTACTCTCTACATATATTGTCAATTGGGTCCAATGTTATTAAGTCGACAAGTCGACACTACCCTCCCAGTGACCGACTTGTCAACTAGTCAACTAGTCGGCCGACTAGTCGCTGACTAGTCGACAGGTACTGTTTGTACTATTTATATGAATAGGTATATACAGATAAGAACTTTATTACAATTTCAGAAAAGAAGAGGGCTAAACTGCAAAATGTCTAACCCTCATAACCCCCCTCCCCTGCCTATCGCCCCCACTCTCGCCCTCTTCCTCCGACCGCCGCCCCCCACTGCCTCGCCTTCTCTTCCTCCGATCGCCGCCCCCCACTACCTCACTCCCTCTCTCCTTTCCCCATCTACGGTGCTGGTGGTGCCATGGCGGAGATCGGAGCCGACGGAGCAATGGATCCAATGGCGGCGACGGCAAAGACGGTAGATCCGGCGGCAGCGACGGCAGATCTAGTGGCGGCGGTGGCAGATCCGGCGGTGGCAGTGGCAGATCCGGCGACGGCGGTGGCAAATCTGGCGGTGGCGGCACAAGTCGAGTCGACTGCTCCAGTTGTTCCTGCACCACTGACTTGTCGACTAGTCGACGACTTGATAACCATGATTGGGTCTTTTCAATATACATACAATATTCATAACAGATGCGACCGAGATTTTGTGGCCACATCACTATACCAGAGCCTCTCACAAGGTAGTGTGTTCCCATGTTCATTTATTTGTATCGTGTTGTCAATTAATGAAGCCACATATCTTTAAATTGAAAAATAAATAAATATGTTGTGTTAGGCTCGGGTTGGCCCAATTTTTGGTCTCCAATTCTGTTGTACAGGCCTAGCCCTAAGTGGACTTGGGCCACATTTGCTCAAGTCTACCCTCTATGGACTGCTTCTAAGGCTACATTGCCCACCTGGTTTCGTCCTCTTACTGATAGATCCTAGGGTGTATCCAACTAGGTTTAATTTTCATAAAATCTCATATTTAATTGCTCCAGCAAATGAACAACATATATGGGCCTTCCAACGTGCTTGACACACTGGAGTGCAAACCTCTTGCCAGCTAGGTTTAGAACTTGAATTATTCTGGCTAGTGTAAAAATATATGCTTGGAAATTCACTTAGTGTGCCCTCTTAACTATTTAGGTTTTGTTCATTATATTTGTACAAAATATTTTTTGCTAATTCTGTCATAAAAGTTTAGCAAAAAATTTGTAAAACAGCCTATTGATCCCCTCTATATCCTTAATCCTACACATCCTATGCTCAATCAATCCATAAAATTATACAACTGTGTAAGTAATAGAAGATAAGTGATTAGTTGACTAAAATTGTGGGCATATCACAAGCAGGGTATTTTTACATATCGGTTTGAAAATTTGACCGGACCCCACTGGTAAATTCGAAAATCGCAGATAGCGGAAAATTTTGGTAATTTCGTTTGAATTTTTTGCATTAAAATTTGGATTTTTTTTGAAAGGAAAAACAAGAAAAAAGTTGCAGTTTTGAGGCGCTGGGTGGATGCCATGGCCATTCGTTGCGCCTTGGAGAGGGGGGGTGGGGGAGGCAGCGGCCGGGGGGAGGAGGCGGCGGGGAAGGACGCACCTGGGAGGGGAGGAGGCGCCGGAGAGGGGAGGCGGCGAGGAGGGGGACGCACCGGGGAGAGGAGGTGACGGGCGGGGGGAGGAGGCTCGGGGAGGGGAGAAGGCGGGGAGAGGAGACGGCGGACGGGGGAGGCGGTAGCGGGGGGAGGAGGTGGTGGGGAGAGGAGGTGGCGAGCGGGGGGAGGAGGCGCCGAGGAGGGGAGAAGGCGGAGAGAGGAGGTGGTGGATAGGGGAGGTGACGTCGGGGAGAGGAGGCGGTGGCTGGGAGAGGAGGATGTCGGGAGAGAGACGCACCGTGGGAGAGACGCGAGAGGCGGAGGTAGGGAGAGAGGCGCCGCGGGAGAGAGGTGATATATTGGATCGGTTGGGTTGTACACCATATGTATGCACATGCACAGGCTTCTGGCGTTCGCTATGGTGTCGCCGCGGCGTCCCTGGCGCCCATCACTCGCCGTGGTCGTCAGTTCCGCCGTGACAACCGTGTTCACAAGTATGAGTCGAACTATTGTGAGAAGGAAGTGAATATTGAATTTAGAAGCAAAGCAATAATTTACGTACTTCTTTCCGGCCAGGCGTCTTTCCACTTCTTGGACGAGTTGATCATGATTCATTGTTTCTATATTGGTCTGCTTCGCATCAGAGCTGCCATCTTTGTCTTGCTGCCTGTGAACTCGGATGAGTGGCACGATTAGCTTCAATTTGCTCTTAATGTCTGCCGCTAGGTTCTTCTTCTCCAAGCTTCCTGTGCTGCTACCTTGCAGGTCGTGATCGTTGTCCTGTGGCTTGACCTGATTCAGAATACTCCTGAGGACTGAATCTTGGTCGTAGTTCTGAGACACAGTGACCGATGCTCGGTAGTCAAATTCGTTCTGGAACTTTCGGTACAGTGCCATGGCAATAGTGGTCTTCCCCACACCGCCGAATCCGACTATGGACAGAACAGCTCGCTCATCATGAGGTTTGGTTACCCACTCCTCAAGCTTCTTCATGTCAGTCTTCATCCCCACAGGCTCCTCCATTCCGACGAGCTGACGGCTTGCGAGCTGATACTCAGCGAAGTCATGTGTAGCGGAACGGACTCCAGAGCTGTTGCTCTTATCGTTGCTTGGGTTGTTCACTCCATACCTGCTGCGTCGTTCGGCAATCTGTTGCGCCCGGACCTTGAGGTCAGCAATCTTGGAAGCAATGTCACGGCGAGGCCACCACGTCCGGAGTTCGTAGATTCTTGTCATGATGAAGGAGCACCTGGAATCGCTGATGGGATCGTGAGGGAGGCGGTGGGCAAAGTCATCGATGCAGTCCTCGATGTCGTAGCCGATGTCACGGATCTGCTTCATCCAGTCCTTCATCCGGTTGTCTTGGCCGTCTGGGGCAGTGCTGAGGTCGCGGAGGAAGGCCTGCATGCTGGCCAGCTCGTCGTTGATGTACTGGATGTCGCCGCGGACGCCCCTGATCAGAGCATACTCCTGGGCGAGAAGGCCGCCCAGCTTGCCCAGGAGGGATTTCATGGTGGCTTCTGAAGCACCTACCACCAACTCCATCTTCTCCTTCTCTGTCTCTTCTTCACCACAACAATCTCTAATCCAAAGATCTCCCGATGTGTTCTAGAATCAGAATAGGCAGTGATCGGGCTTAATACAGGACAAACGAGTAAGAAAAATCACGAGTCGCCGTGAATGAACTAAAAATACATGTAACAAGCACAACATAAGTATAAAAAATTGGGATACATAATAACAAAAAGAACCCAACTCGAGTCAAATCAATTCGCAAACCTACGCAAATGTGGCAACCACTCCTACTCTCTAATACATCCAAGTATGAACTAGACTAGTCACCTGTGCTTAAACACAAGAATAACAGCACCACTTTATTTTGCCCTAAATTGAAAACAAGAAAGCACAAAGTCTTGCCACCTCTTGTCCACAGTCTACCCCCACCAATTTGTATTAGATCTTAAACCCCTGTTAGAAAACCAGGAACGAGATAGAGAAACAGATGAGAAATAAATTTAGGGAAAATAATCGCTCACCTGGCAAGAGCATTGACGACCTCGGGATCGATCTTGTCAACCACAAAGTTGATTGGCTGACGACATCAACTGCCGTGGCAAGGAAACGAGAATCTATCAGATCAGAAAACGAAGGAAGTGGAGGAGAAGAGGAGATATCTGTGGAACTCTCGACCTGGAGGGAACAAGATTAAGCGTCACAGGATTGGACGGCCCGCGTCAAAGAGGGCAGTGGAGCATGGTAATGGAAGTTGGAAGGTGTGGCATACAGGCGCAAGCTGAGCGGCCAGAATCCGGGCGGTTTGTTTCAACACTCCTAAAAGCAATGTCAGTCAAGAACAAATATACACGAGAGGTGAGAAAAAGAGCAATCCATACCCTTCTTTATTCCAGTGATTTTCGGTACAATATTCTCATGTCTTTCCTTTATATTTCTCAAGTTATATAGTACATGAATACAATTGTTACATGGCAAAGCATACAATAGCTATCATACTCGAGAGAATTGATTCAAGTAGAACTCCACAACGCTAGTGCTAATGTTA
The DNA here is from genome assembly GCA_036346265.1 of Melocanna baccifera. Taxonomy (NCBI): domain Eukaryota; kingdom Viridiplantae; phylum Streptophyta; class Magnoliopsida; order Poales; family Poaceae; genus Melocanna; species Melocanna baccifera. The sequence continues at coordinate 24,057,147 of CM070679.1, forward strand.
CATTCTGTCGCCCAAAATTCACAAAAAACCTAGCCCTCACATGAGGAGCACGTATGTGTAGCATCTTACTTGGGTTTTTGTCCTAACTTCATCTAAAAAGGTTAACCAAGAATTGCTACGATTTATATCAACAAGTATTACGACATGCGTTTGTGAAAAATTGGCGTGAGAGCAGGAGGCCCACATGGCGGTGTGTTTTGACATGGAGGGGATAGAAGGTGTGGCATAGGAAAAAGGACGAACATATCACCTACCACCAACTCCTCTTTTAAGTAGTATTAGTAAGATGTCCGTACGTTGCAACGGTATCTAAAAAAGTAATAGATATAATTAAACGTGAGGTTACGGATTTATCTTAGCTCTCATGTTATATGAAAGTTTTTTTTTGACAGAGTATTTTACGAAACTTAAGACAATTTATCTTGTGCTAAATGATTTAATAAAAAATAAAACTAATGCTCCTTTTGAATTTTTTAGTTTCTACAAAAAAATATTTGAACTATTTCTTGTGGCACTCCTATATTCAAGATAGACTTCAAAAAGTTTTTCATTGAAAAAATAGTTAACATACCTGGCCTACACTATCCGTGATAAATCATATCTCATTCTCATACAAGGGCAAAAGAAAGAAGGTGGTAAATAGACATCATCCCCTTTTATATTAATAAAGATAAAGATATTCATGCCCAGATATTTCATACTTTCTCCGTGTTAAAATATAAGTCGTTTTATACGTGTGTAAGAATTAAGGAGGTGGTGGAAATGATTGCCCTTCAATTATTCCATAATGGAAATGATGCCTCATTTATCTATGAGAGTGATAGTATTCATTTAGTAATGGCATAAGAGGAAAAAACGGTGGACACATGGCTAGAAATTGCCGAACAACTTATATTTTGAGAATAGTTGGGAGTGCTAAAACGAATTATATTGAGACACAAAAGGAGTAGCTAACATATACACACCTGTCCGTTCCTGCTGGAGCTGGTATACAGGTTAGCCTAGAAAGAATGGAAAGCCTTCTCCGAGCTACCTAACCCTCACCCCACTCCGTTCCCGTTCTTCCATTTCCGATCCCCACGCACCCACGCACACCCTACGCACACCCCAAACCCCCGAGAGAGAGAGAGAGAGGGCTGATCTCGAGGTCGAGATCTGAAAGACAGCCGGAGCGAGTGAAGGGGGAAGCTTGCAGCGGCCGATACAAAGCAGGGCTGGCGGTTACTGATCGCTGGCTGCGATCCAAAGGTCTGATCGAGCTGTACAGAGCGTTGAGACATGGAGGCCTTGCAACCAGCCCTGCGGAAGCTGGAAGCACTGCTGAGTGACAAGTATATGCTGCTTAAGCGGGTGCGCAGTGACATCACATTCCTCAAATCTGAGCTTGAGGCCTTGGACGCCTTCCTTGTGCAGATGTCGCCGGTGGATGATCACTCGATGATCAAGTTACAGGAGCTGTCCAACTGCATCAAGGAGAGCATTGATGAGCTCGAGCTTCGTTTTGATGATGAAAGGCTGGGCAGCTTCAAGGTCATCACAAAGAGAAGCATGAGCTTGTTGACTAATGCGGAGATTCGCCATCCGGATGATCTCATGATCCTAGTCAAGGAGGTGGTCGAGCAACATGAAAGGGACGGGATTGGTGCAGGCATATCTAACCATTGCAACTCTGCAGTAGCCCCTGTATCAGACCTTGTGGGTATGGAAGGACCGAGGGATGAACTTACCAAATGGTTACTTGAAGAGGAGGGTGCATTAGCTCAACGGCTGAAGATGGTATGCATTGTCGGAGACAGAGGCTTGGGCAAGACAACTCTCGCCAAACAATTGCATCACACGTTACGCGAGTATCCCATGTACCAGGCTTTTGTGTTAGTCTCTCGAACTCCTGATATGGTGAAGATTCTGAGAACTATTCTCTGCCAAGTGACTGGTCAATCATATGCTAACACAGAAGCCGCGGGGGATAATCAACAACATCTCATCGACAAGATCTCAAAATTCCTTACGGACAAAAGGTGCGTGGGTTTATAACAACTAGTGGTTTCCCGTGCAATTTGATTTTGTAACATATTGTATTTGTTGTATAACTTTATTGACTTTCAAAAATATAGTTGCATATATTATACAATTATAATAGATATAATATCTTTACATAATTAATCTACACAGTTATAATCTGTCTTCACCAAAATAAGTGGTCTAGATCATCTTTTTTGATCTTGATTAATGGGAGAATTTCTAAAAATAATTTCTGATTTAAGGATTATTGTAGGATTTTCTGGACCTTCAGAGTGAATTTGGTATTTTGAATAACACTAGTTGTTCGTAGATATATAGATCGGTCGATCAGTAGGAACATTGGCAAGTACTTAGCAAAATCGTTGGATTACCTACCACACAAATCATAGATCAACTGTCTAGCACACTTCAGGCTTACGCAAGAGGTTATCGATTTTTTTTTGCAAATCTTGAAATGTGTCATTCTGTTGTCGATGTAACAGTGCGTACAGACAGAGGCTATGAACACGTATGTGCTTAACCTTATACAAGTGCCCTCTTGACTAAAAATCTTGTTCTGTCATTCTTACTTGTTTTTAGGAAGAACGTGAGATAGGCAAACTCTTTCTTGAAAGCTCTTTTCCATTCTTCAAAAGTTGGATCTATCGCGTTATTGTTACCTTTTGAATTTATGATAGGTACCTCGTCATAATTGATGATATTCGGAGCAAGGAAGATTGGGGGATCATAAAGACTGTTTTTCCTGAGAATAATCTTGGGAGTAGAATAATCATGACCGCTCGTGTTAATGATGTAGCCAAGGCTTGTTGCTCCGGTGACGATTGCTTGGTGTATGAGATTAAGCCTCTTACTCAACCTGACTCCGAAAGGTTATTTCTAGGAAGACTATTCAGCTCCGAGGACAGGTGCCCTCCTCAACTACTAGAAGAACTTTGTGATGCAGTTCTAGGCAGGTGTTATTGTGTCCCGCTGGCAATAATTAGCAAGGCATCATTACTGGCATACAAGCCGCAAACAAGGGAATCATGGAAGATGGTGACAAGTGTTTTACATTGTGCACATTTGAACGTTCAGCAGATTTTGTCCCTTGCATACCGCTGTCTTCCTCTCCATCTCAAGACTTGTTGGCTGTACCTGAGTACTTACCCAGATTATCACAAGATTGAAAAGGATGATTTGGTCAGGAAATGGATTGCTGAAGAATTCATCGGTGAAGAGAGGGGGCAGAGCCTAGAGGAAGCAGCAAAGAATTGCTTGGACGAGCTCGTCAAGAGGGGTTTTATTCAGACGGTGGGAGGTTGCAAGAACGAGGTAAGGATCTGCCAAGTCCACCGCATGATGCTAGGCATTCTTAGATCCATATCACAGGAAGGGCAGTTTGTTCATTCGCTGCCAAATTCTAATGTCTCTACCTCTGATCCTAGACGTGTTAGCTGACTGTCTATTCATCCAGAGCGTTCAGTCGACGCATCAAGAATGGAAATATCTCATACTCGATCCCTTGCTGTTTTTGGTGATGCAAGGAGGGTCCCCTTCAAGCATTTTGAACACCTGCGGTTGCTGGATCTTGAAGGTTCTGATACCTTGGAGAATGCTCATCTGGTGGATATATGTGGACTGTTGCCTCTGAGGTACTTGGGCCTCAAGAACACGCAAGTTAGTAGGCTCCCAGGGCAAATCCGGAAACTGCAGCATTTGGAGACTCTGGACGTAAGAAACACAGGGGTCAGAGAGAGCTACCCAGGGAAGTTGGTCTGCTTTCCAAATTGGTCTATCTTCTAGGTGGTGACACGAATTCCAATGAAGGGGTGAAGTTGCCTGATGGGGCTTGGCATTTCAGTTCGGTACAGGTGCTGCTTATTATAGATCTCACAGGGCGCTTGGCAAGTGCTGTGGAGCAGCTTGGCCAGCTGAGGAATCTGAGGGAGCTTACAATAGTATTGCCCTATGACGAGCCAGCCGACAGGTTGCTGGATGTACTAGACAGTTGCAGCCACCTCAAAACCGTGTTGATCTATGGTGGTCTTACTTTGAACACGGAACGTTCATCATTTCGCCACCGTCTCCTTGGGGGACTAAAGGTGGCCAGAAGATATCTACATGTTCCACAGTGGATTAAACACTTCAGCGAGCTATGCTCCTTAGATATCAGGATCTTCAAGCTTGAGGAGCATGACCTGAAGTTTCTTGGGGAGGAGATGCCCAACCTTCAAAGTCTGGTAATAAGATTTGAAGTCCTCCCAAGAAAGAAGATACCCATCAGCAGTGAAAAAGGGTTCGCAAGGCTTGAGAGCTTCTGCGTTGATTCCCGTGTGCCACGGGTAACCTTCGGGCCAGGGGCTATGCCGAAGCTGAAACATCTTACGTTCAAGTTCTACGCTGGCCCAGCAAGCGAAGATCCTGGGCATCACGCACCTCCCGAGCCTCGAGAAGGTCGTCTTCGGATGCTCCCCATGGTATAAAAGCGGCAGTCCGGGCATCAGCAAGACGATTGGCGTCGTGAGGAGAGAAGCCGAGGAGCATCCCAACCGGATCACCCTTTGCATCAATGACAAGGAAGAGATTTTCCCCGAGAAGCTGGAGAGTGCGCAGGTTTGTCGAGATGAGAACAGAGATGCTGGCAGCAGCGGCGCGAGTGGGATCGAGGCAGAAGAAGATATGCTCTTTGCTGACCGAAACAGACCTGCCGGTAATGACAAGCAAAAAGAGGTTTTTCATGACAACAGTTGTGCTGTTGCTAGCTGCAGCCGCACAGGCGAGATTGAAGAGGTCGAAGTCCAATAGTAGATGTTGGTTTGGTCTGCCCGAGTGTCTTTTTTCCTCAAAGACAGGTACGGAGATAACTGACAACTAACAGGCAGCTTAATCAGTTGTACTCTCTGCTTCGCTCTGTTACTTAACAAACAGGCCTTTAATGGACATTTCTTTCCGTCCTTTCTTAATGTGACAGGTATTGATCTTTGTTACCTAGCATCTTCAACGCATACGTCGACCATTTCATGAAATTTCCACGTTTTCTTGGATATTACTCAACGGCCGGGATGCGCCACGCAGACTACACAAATGGGAACTACTTTTTTCGTGTATTAGAAGATGTCGTCGTCATTGTTGTTTTCCTACATGTTTGCAAGTTTGTTACTTGTCCCTCCCGTGAACCAGTTGGGCTTATTATATCTCGAAAGCCTATAATTGAGCTTGTAAATTAAGGGGGCGCTCGTTTAGCGATGGCTTCTGATTTTTGACTGAAATTTCATTGTAGCTGGCTTTTTTACTGTAGCTGATTTAGCTTTTTGGGCATAATTAATTTTAAAAAATGTAAAAATAGAAAAAACATGTTAACCCATTAGGGACAATACAAAGGAACACGAGAAAAAAAGAAAATACAAAAAAGCCTAAAATATCTAAAAAAATTCAAAAAAAGACGAAATATTGAATAGTGAAAAAAAAGCTGAAGTCGAAAAAAAAACCGAAACGAGCGGGGCCAAGAAAAGACTAGCTAAGTCTAGGTCATTGCTGGAGGGCTTGTTTTCTCTTTGATGTCAGTTTCCGGCCACATCATTGCTTCCTGTGTGTGGAATCCGGATGGATGCATATTTTGGGGACGCTCATTTTAGCGATGGCTTTTGGCTGAAATTTCATTGTAGCTGGCTTTTTTTAACTGTAGCTGATCTGGCTTTTTGGGCATAATTAATTTTTTTAAAAAATATAAAAATAGAAAAAACATGTTAACCCATTAAGGACAATACAAAGGAACATGGGGAAAAAAAGAAAATACAAAAAAGCCTAAAATATCTAAAAAATTCAGAAAAAGACGGAATACTGAATAGTGAAAAAAACAGAAGTTAGAAGTAGAAATTCAAAAAAAGTCGAAATGAGCGGGGCCAATATTTATATCCAGGTTGTCCTGTTCCCATCAATCGCCAGCTCCTATTCATCGGTGATGCAGTCCAGTTGTCTCCCTATTGCATAGTACCTGTGACATGTGGAGTTGGAATCAAGGCCATATTTTGAGCGCAAAATTCGAAATTCATGTGGTTTACCAATATAATATAATCGCTGGCCGCAGGATGCATGCATTCGTGTGAGCGTCCCACTAGCTACGTGCCATGGTCTATGAATTAAAATCGAGACTTGGGCAACTGACACAATTTGTCCTTTAATTTCCGTCTTTAATCGATATCTTAAGAAGCTAAACATCAAATGGCAGTACAAAATTAGTATCGGGTTAGCGTGTTTCCAATTGTTTAACTTAGCGGCGACGTCGCCCCATCACCCACTTTGAGAAAGAGCTAGGGCCTAAGGTAGTACTGGATTACCATCCCACTGTGTTGTCAACTTGAGTACCAATCAACATTGGATACGTGGTAAAAAAAAATGTAGTACTAAAATACTATAGATTTGGATGCCAATCAATCTAAAAAACGAACGAGTGGCAAGGAAAATTGTAGTAAAAGTTTCCGACTATTCATGCTCCGGCCCGAAGAGGAACTAGGCCCATTACAACTTTTTGGTGACCAGGGGTCTCCGCGTCACCCTTATCCGTGCGTGCCGCGTGTACTTGGAGATTCGAGCAAACGGGCACACGTATGGAGAAATTAATAAGGAATTGCTAGGGTCCGATCCTAGCTAAAACTCCGAATATTGGGATGCAACATTTTTAGTTATATTTATAATATTTTTTGTCTATCTCTACAATACAAAAAAATAAGAACCATATGAGTATTTCGATATGCAACCTTTTCTATCCATATCTACAATATTTCTCGGTCATACATGTAACACCTAAAAAAGAAAAAATGATACAAGTATTCGGATCATATGCTTTAATACAATATTCTTATATAATGTGTACAATGTTTTTAATCATTGTATGTAATAAAAACGTTTAATATAAAAGTCAAAATTACATGCACGAAGTAAAAAAATGTTGCAAGAAAAATATGACTGAAAAATATTACAAATATAGGCGAAAAATATTACAAACATAGTAAAAAAATGTTGCACACATGGGTCTAGGATTTTAGCTAGGGATTGGATATGGATCAAACGTCTGATCCCAAGCAACACCCGATTAATAATTAAGTTGATTCATTAAATGTATGGTAGATGGGTTCGGTACCGAGCAAATTAAGCACTCACTGAATTTTTCAAAATTTGAAATCGGGGTGCTATTTACGCGTGTGAGGGGTAAATTAGCATCCTCATTCGAGCTCAGGGGGAGGACTCCATGAATCCCGTCGAGACAAACCTAATTTATATGGAGTAACAAAATAAATCAAGATGCTGCACAGACCTTTTCGTCCGTTGCTAACGGTGCTCGGATGGCACGAATCTCCGTGCATGGACGGATGGCGCCGATACGGGGCAGCGGAGACCCTCGGGTTGGTCACGAACGAAATTTCCTAGGAACCATACTAATTCACTTGCTAGCTATTACAATACCTTAAAAACAATATTATATTTATTATCCAACTCTAATACTTATATATAACTAAAAAATAATTGTATTTTTTATACTATTATAATAACTTCTACGTACATCTCACTAATTTGGACTCACAACAATAGATATATAGTTAGATCTTTTTTTTCTTCTGAATAACGTGGTAACTTTCAGTCCCTGGTGAGAGCGAACGTATCAACCTTTTCTGTCTTAATAATACTTAATTAATTAATAATATAATAGATAGAAGATAGATCGGAAGGAGTGTCGATGGGCGGTGGCGATAAGTGCTATCCGGTTGCGTTCTCCATATCCTTAGCCCCGCTGCTGACAGAGCGATAATACTTAATTTCTACCTCTCTATAAGGACTATGACAGAGCGCCGCTGCTCCCACAGCTTGCCGTTTCAGCTACCACCCACCAGCACCTGCGCTCAATTACGACGATTCTGACGGACTCGATCGCGTCAGATTGCTAAGCTAGCTAGCTGCCCTCGCGACGCGACCCCCCCACGCAGCAAGCACTACTAGCAGTCTACCACTACCACTAGTAGTCGACCAAACAAAGCAAGAGAAATTAAGCTGTCTACCGACCGAGACCATGGAGCTTGCGATGGGGGCCATGGGCAGCCTGTTACCCAAGCTCGGCGAGCTGCTCAAGGAGGAGTACAATATGCTGAAGGGCGTCAGGGAGCAAGTCGAGTTTCTCTCACGAGATCTGGCGATGATGCAAGCTGTCCTCTGCAAGGTGGACGAGGTGCCACGAGAGCAGCTCGATGAAAAGGTCAAGCTCTGGGCACGCGATGTCAGGGAGCTCTCGTACGATATGGAGGACGTCCTCGACCGAGAGATTGTTAACTCGTTCAACAAGGGTAAGACTCGCTATCTGATCACTGACGCAATCACAGACATCAAGGACCGCATCCAGGAGGTGTCCAACAGACGTGACATAGTCGACAGCATTGTGGCTAAGCTTGCCGCGACATGGACTATTGATACTCGCCTCTTGGCTCCGTACAAAGATGCGGCGCCGCTCGTCGGTATTAATGGGTCAAGGGACATGCTCATAAAGATGTTGTCCGACAGGGATGGTGATGAGGGCATCCCTAACACTTATACATCTCCTCCTATTGGTGGTCATGCACTTACTGAGATGGACACCATAAGTGAAGCTACAAGTAATACAAGTGCAGAAGTACATGTTGGTCCATTGACTAGAGCCAGAGCTAAACTTCTAAATCAACAGGTGCTTTTGTTTCTTAATGACTCTATTATTATTGATGAGAATTGGGTACTACCTCATGCAAGTGTTTTGTGCATTCTCAGGTTTGAACATTGTGAAGCATTTGGAACCGCGAGGGTGGAGAATGAGGCCGGAGCCAAAGGGTGGGAGGAGAAGCTCACATGGGTCAAGCAAGAAGAGAAAAGCCCAGGAATTCAAGCCCAATTCGTGCCTCCCACAAGGTCAATTGGATTCAAACTCGGATTCAACTCAGAATTCAATTCGGATTCGGTTCGGACAGTCTGACAGGCAGTTACTAAAAAGGTCATAACTTTCACAAACGGAGTCCGATTCAGGCGTTCTTGGACTTGTTGGAAAGATATTTTCAAGGGCTACGCAATGGATCCAGCCCCAGCATCAAATTCGGCACGGATCAAAAGTTATGACCAAAACAATATGACGGCTGTAAAATCTAGTTTCCTTTTTTAAGAGTTCGTATCTAAAACCATATAGGGTTGAGTTGTAGTAGGTTTGAGGGACTCTATGCACGTCCCAAGAGGCTATATAAGCCCTGTATTGGCACCCTTAGAGGGGGACCAAGTTTTATGCATCAGATTGAAACATAGCTATTGCTTGTTCTTTCAACACCAGAGTTCATGCGAGGACTTTGAGAGAGAATTAGGCGATCCATTGTTCGTTCTGCAACTCAAGGTCAAGCCGTCGTTCCATTGGGAATTGGGGACTTGGCATTCGTCGCTTGTGGTCACGCGACGAACAATTATCCTGTGTGTTTTGGGCGTATTCCAAAGAGTTGAGGGGTCGTGCATAGGCACGAGTGTTCAGCTAGCGACATCGTCTACTTCACATCAACTATCCGTTCCTCACTGAGAAGATCGGGACCCATCCCCGTATCATATGGTATCAGATTCTAGGTTTACTCGGTGAGAACTTCTTTACCCGTAGTTAGATTCGTTTTTCTGTCCTATCTTCCATTAAACCGAAAATTGCAATACCAAAAACCGTAGTTTAATCTGTTTAGTTCTTGTGCGTTTTGTTAAGTTTTCGTCCATTAGAGTTTTGTTTTCGTGCTGATCCGTGTGTTTCCTTCGCGTAGCTTGATCTTTGTGTCCACATAAACCCTACAAAATTGTTGATTGAATTCCACAATTAGCAACAAAAAAAGTAAATTGCATTTACTTTTGAATCCTAAATTCCTTGCTGTCCACATTGCTCTCGAGAGATCCATCCAAATTCTCTTTGGGGGAGAGTTTGAGATATTATTCACTTCCTTCAAAACCGAAAGTTTGCTGCGGTTTGGCTTGAAAGAAACAAATCACTACTTGTGCCAAACCCTAGCTGACCGAAAAGAGAGAATTGCTACAGTTGAGCTTCACTTATATCTTTTCATCAATTGAGACTAGCTTTTGATATTGCTGTTAGGGCTGTTCTTGAGTATTATTTACACTTGCTGAATTCTTGAATTTGTGCAAACGGAAGAAAACAGTAGTTTGGCCAAAAAAACAAAAGAAAACAAAACAAAAGAAGAAAGCCTGAAAGTTTCCTGCGATTTGATCAAGAAACAGTGAAAATAGAAAGTGTTGGCCAAAACTCTGTGAAAAAAAAACCCTAGTTCATATTTTCAGCTTGTGCACTTATTCTCATAGAGCAATCTTGTGCCCTTTCATTCATAACTATTGCAATTGGCTAGTGTCTCTCCTTGTACTTAGTGCAAAACGAGCTAGTTATTCATCTCGATTTCAGATTGCCTCTTTCTAGCTCAGTTCCTTTGTTTGCATTAAGTCCCATTTATCGTTGCGTGTGCGTTCATACACTTCTCTTTAACCAATTGGATCAGCACATAGGCAAATACTCTAGCTTGGATCATTACTTAGCTTTACAATACCTTGAATATCAGATTGCATAGGTTCTCCACATACCTGTCCAAGCTCCACCTACACCTGTTTGTGTACTCCTTTGCTCTTGGTTACGCTCATACATTACCGGGTTGAGGTCGTTCGCTATCACAGTGTCGATTCGCTGTCCTTGATTCACTTTGGAACAGTAAGCTTGCCTTGTTTTCGTGATGATTAGTTGTAGACATAGAGAGAGCTTTTGTTTTACTAACCTGGATATAACTACGTTTCTTGGTTGTGAGTTGTTTCCATGTCAGGTCACGAGGAGGATCCACCTAATTCGGACGCCCCGGTTACATGGATCGAGTACACTCGGTTGCGCGAGATGCTCCAAAAACAACTTCATGATGGTGACAATGGCGTGCGCGATGAGCTTGGGGAAGTTCAGACTGGACTGAACAACCTTGGAGAGGAAGTCACACAATTGCGTGCGAGCATGAACAATAACTTTCTGGAGCTGCGTGCCATGTTCACACACCACAATCTACGTGGGGATGCACCCGCTGATGCCACAAGTGTGCACGGTCCTCCGACCATTTTGCACAATGAGACTGAGGAGGAACGTGCTATTCTTCTGGATGAGGAGCGACGTCAACACCAGGCGCGTCGCATGGCAGTACCGCCACACATCGGGATGGCGGCCGCAGCACGCCCTCAAGCACGTGGGCCGGCCCGAGGCAATGGCGGTCAGGGTGGAGTTATACCACAGGGTGCCCACGGCGGAGGTGTGCCTTGTGCTGATGCGGACGAGCGCTGGAATGATGATTTTCCCATCGGCGACTACGATGAGCGACGACGCCATCACCGCAACAACGTGCGGCGTCCTCGCCACGATGACGCCGAGGATCTTGTTGCTAAGCCCAAATTTACTCTTCCTATATTTTCGGTGGTACGGATGTGGAACAATACCTCACTTGGGAGCTGAAAGTTGATAAGTTGTTTCGGATGAACAACTACTCCAATGAGAAAAAGTCGTTGCTTGCATCCAATGGCTTGGATGATTACGCCACACATTGGTGGGAGCAGTTCATCCGTAGCGCATGGAGCGTCATGAGTTGCCAATTATAACACGGGAGCAAATGAAGCGGCATTTGCGGGCACGCTTTGTACCGCGCCACTACAAGCGCTCACTCTTTGAGAAGTTGATGAGGTGCGACAAGGTATGAAATCAATTGATGAATATCATAAGGAAATGGAGACTATCATGATACATGCGGATGTTCGCGAGAATGAAGAAACGCACCATGGCAAGATTTCTAGCCGGCATGAATTATCTTTGTCAAGCGCATTGTCAATCACCATCCATATAATGATATGATTGAGTTGTTGCACCAAGCACGCCGGCCGGCGACAAGTGATTGAAGACGCCGGTTATTGCCGGTCACGTTAAATCGGCCATCGGGACAAACATATAACAACAGCCAACCAAACAAGAGCACTTCGCCGCAAGCAATTCGGCAATGCGCAGCCCGCAAGTAAGAAGTCGAGAGTACACCATCACCGGTGCGTCGACCTATGGCGCCGCGCTAATGTGACCTCGTCTATGGGGTCGACAGGACGTTCACGTGACATTATTTGCCACAAGTGCAAGGGCGTTGGCCATTTTCAGAGGGACTGCCCAAATGTCAGAACCATGCTTGTCACAGAGGATGGTGGTTATGTTTCAGCTAGTGATGATGAGTCGCCCGATGCACAGCTAGCAGTCTTGCACACTGATGACATAGAACAATGTGAGTGTGATCCTGAGTTCCCTACCACTGAGCAGTACTCCATTGTTTGCACGCCCAAGGTGCTTAGTGTCATGCCATCACCATCACTCGAACAATGGTGCAATTTGTTTCGAGACTTGGGCCAAGCTTGATATGGGTAAGGTATGCAAAGTGATCATTGATGGCGCAGTTGTCACAATCGCTAGCAAGGATATGTGTCACAAGTTGGGTTTGAAGTATTTGCCACATCCGCGTCCTTATCATGTGCAATGGTGAGCGACAAGGAGGAAGTGAAGGTGAACTATATGGTGCGTGTGACATTTGCTATTGGGAAGTACACCGATCTCGTGGATGCGATGTTGTGCCTATGACGGTGTGTCACTTGCTCTTGGGGCGGCCATGGCAATATGACCGTTCCGCTCTTCATGATGGGCGTACAAATTGCTACACATTTCGATGGAACAATATGGATATCATCTTGAAGCCGCTCACACCGCAACAGATTGTCAATTCCTCCATGCCAAAATTGAGATGCATGTTGAGAGTGCACAAGCGCGAAAACCATCCGAGTGGTAACAAGAAACAAGAGGAGCAAAGAATTTAGTGATGTTAGCCACCAAATCGTAGATGAGGATTTCTGCGCGATCTAATTTGGTGCACGTTGTCTTCTTTGTACAAAGATGCATTGCTTTCGACTAATGACTTAACTTCTCTTCCTAGTGGTGTTGTTTCTGTTTCTGAGATTTCATGACGTCTTTCCGGAAGAAGTACCAAGCAGGCTCCCACCACTTCGGGGATAGAACATAAGATCGACTTGATTCCGGGCGTCACGCCAAACCGACCACCGTATCGCACCAATCCCGAGAAACAAAGGAAATTCAGAAACAAGTACAAGAGCTTCTCTCCAAAGGGTATGTACGCGAAAGCTTAAGCCCTTGTGCTGTTCCTGTTATTTTAGTTCCTAAGAAAGATGGTTCATGGCGTATGTGCGTAGATTGTCGAGCGATTAATAATATCACAATTCGATATCGTCATCCTATACCTCGCTTAGATGATATGCTAGACGAATTGAGTGGTGCTGTTATTTTCTCTAAGATAGATTTGCGCAGTTGGTTACCATCAAATCGAATGCATGAAGGGGATGAGTGGAAAACAGCCTTTAAAACAAAATTTGGGTTGTACGAGTGGTTAGTCATGCCTTTTGGTTTAACTAATGCACCTAGTACATTCATGCGCTTAATGAATCGTGTTTTAAGGCATTTCATTGGTAAATTTGTGGTTGTGTATTTTGATGATATTCTGATTTACAGTCGCACTGAATCTGAACACATAGACCATCTTAGACAAGTTCTACAAGTTTTGCGTGAGAATAAGTTATTTGGTAACTTAGAGAAGTGTACTTTTTGCAAAGATCGTGTCATCTTTTTGGGCTATGTTGTTTCTGCACAGGGAGTTGAAGTAGATGAGTCTAAAATTGAAGCTATTAAAAATTGGCCTACTCCTATGAACGTCAGTCAAATTAGGAGTTTTCATGGTCTTGCTGGTTTTTATCGGCGTTTCGTGAAGGATTTTAGCACCATCGTTGCCCCGTTGAATGAACTTACTAAAAAGGGTGTTGAATTTGTGTGGGGGGTAACGCAAGAAAATGCTTTTTCTGAACTTAAGAGACGCTTGACTGAAGCACCGTTGCTTGTTTTACCTGATTTCACTAAAAATTTTGAAATTGAGTGTGATGCTAGTGGATTGGGTATTGGTGGTGTTTTAATGCAAGAGGGTAGACCAGTCGCTTATTTTAGTGAGAAACTGAATGGTGCTCAATTGAATTATCCGGTCTATGACAAAGAGCTTTATGCGTTAGTGCGCACGTTAGAAACTTGGCAACACTATTTATGGCCTAAAGAGTTTATTATTCATTCGGATCACGAGGCTTTGAAGTATTTAAAAGGCCAAGCAAACCTGAACCGTAGACATGCCAAATGGGTCGAATTCATTGAGTCGTTTCCTTACATTGTGAAATATAAGAAGGAAAGGAAAATGTGGTAGCCGATGCTCTTTCTAGGAAAAGTGTGCTTTTAACTCACTTAGGAGTGCACGTCCCCGGTTTAGCGAGTTTGCGTGAGTTATATGCTTATGACCATGAATTTTCTGTCCCTTATGCACATTGCAAAGAGGAAAAGGCTGGGATAAATTTCACATCCATGATGGGTTTTGTTTCGCACTAACAAATTATGTGTTCCGAATCCTCCGTGCGTTTGCTATTATTGCAGGAATCACATGCGGTGGATTGATGGGACATTTTGGCCGTGAGAAGACGTTGTCTATGCTGAGCGATCACTTTTATTGGCCTAAGATGAGGCGAGATGTGGAGAGGTATGTGCAACGATGCATTACTTGCCACAAAGCAAAATCGACGATGCATCCACACGGTTTGTATACCCCTTTACCTGTTCCCAATGCCCCATGGGAGGATATTAGTATGGATTTTGTTTTAGGACTGCCTAGAACTAAGAGGGGACGCGATTCTGTTTTTGTCGTTGTGGATCGTTTTTCGAAGATGGCACACTTTATTCCGTGCCACAAGAGCGACAATGCGTCGCATATTGCTGACTTGTTTTTCAGGGAGATTGTGAGGCTACATGGCGTGCGCGTACTATTGTATCGATCGCGACGTGAAGTTCATGAGCTACTGGAAGACACTTTGGGAGTAAACGGGGACGGTTGTTATTCAAGACAACTTGTCATCCCCAAACCGATGGTCAAACAGAGGTGGTGAACCGCACACTTCGATGCTACTCCGGACCATGATCAAGAAGAATCTGCGCGAGTGGGAGGATTGTTTGCCGCACGTGGAATTCGCTTATAATCGGGCCGTGCATTCCACTACGCAGATGTGTCCATTTGAGGTAGTTTATGGTTTCAAGCCCTTTACACCGCTTGATTTGTTGCCACTTCCCACTCAACAACATACTCATATGGAGGCGTCCAAGCGAGCTGAATATGTGAAGAAGTTGCATCTCAAGACAAAAGAAGTGATAGAGCGCAAGGTCAAGTATTATCTTGATAAGGCGAACAAGAAAAGGAAGCGGATGGTTTTTCAACCAGTGATTTGGTTTGGGTATATTACCGTAAGGATCGTTTTCCGCACCGTCGCAAGTCTAAGTTACTACCGCGTGGTGATGGGCCTTTCAAGGTACTTGCGAAAATCAATGACAATGCCTACAAGATAGAGCTTCCCGGCGATGACTATGGCGTGAGCTCTACGTTCAATGTCGCTGATTTGTCACCTTTCTTTGGTGGTGACGATCCAGCGTCGAGGACGACGCCTTTTCAAGAGGGGGAGGATGATGAGGGCATCCCTAACACTTATACATCTCCTCCTATTGGTGGTCATGCACTTACTGAGATGGACACCATAAGTGAAGCTACAAGTAATACAAGTGCAGAAGTACATGTTGGTCCATTGACTAGAGCCAGAGCTAAACTTCTAAATCAACAGGTGCTTTTGTTTCTTAATGACTCTATTATTATTGATGAGAATTGGGTACTACCTCATGCAAGTGTTTTGTGCATTCTCAGGTTTGAACATTGTGAAGCATTTGGAACCGCGAGGGTGGAGAATGAGGCCGGAGCCAAAGGGTGGGAGGAGAAGCTCACATGGGTCAAGCAAGAAGAGAAAAGCCCAGGAATTCAAGCCCAATTCGTGCCTCCCGCAAGGTCAATTGGATTCAAACTCGGATTCAACTCAGAATTCAATTCGGATTCGGTTCGGACAGCCTGACAGGCAGTTACTAAAAAGGTCATAACTTTCACAAACGGAGTCCGATTCAGGCGTTCTTGGACTTGTTGGAAAGATATTTTCAAGGGCTACGCAATGGATCCGGCCCCAGCATCAAATTCGACACGGATCAAAAGTTATGACCAAAACAATATGACGGCTGTAAAATCTAGTTTCCTTTTTTAAGAGTTCGTATCTAAAACCATATAGGGTTGAGTTGTAGTAGGTTTGAGGGACTCTATGCACGTCCCAAGAGGCTATATAAGCCCTGTATTGGCACCCTTAGAGGGGGACCAAGTTTTATGCATCAGATTGAAACATAGCTATTGCTTGTTCTTTCAACACCAGAGTTCATGCGAGGACTTTGAGAGAGAATTAGGCGATCCATTGTTCGTTCTGCAACTCAAGGTCAAGCCGTCGTTCCATTGGGAATTGGGGACTTGGCATTCGTCGCTTGTGGTCACGCGACGAACAATTATCCTGTGTGTTTTGGGCGTATTCCAAAGAGTTGAGGGGTCGTGCATAGGCACGAGTGTTCAGCTAGTGACATCGTCTACTTCACATCAACTATCCGTTCCTCACTGAGAAGATCGGGACCCATCCCCGTATCAGATGGTGTGTCCAAGAAGAAGATGAAGATCGTCTCTATTGTCGGATTTGGAGGACTGGGCAAGATAACTCTTGCAAAAGCAGTGTATGACAATCTTGTACTGGGTTTTGATTGCCAGGCTTTTTTCCCGGTCGGTCAAAATCCTGACATGAAGAAAGTTTTCAAAGACATTCTCACTGATCTTGACAAGCAAAAGTACATGAATCTAAATATGACGATGTTGGATGTAAGACAGCTCATCCATAAACTGCAAGAGTTCCTTGAGAACAAGAGGTACGCATCACCCACCTAATGCTAGTCATCGGCTTAATTATGAGTGCTTTTAGTTGCGGTAAATGTACAATAAGTTAATTGTATTACATTCTAGACTTTAATACCAATTCCCTCTTTTGTCACCTATGCTCGCTGACTTTGTGCTATGTATTTGTATTGTACAAACCATACATATTCTTCCAATTGTTTCTAAAATATTTTTCATTTCTCATACCATTTTCAAAATTCCAGCGGCAACCATTTGTCAATATATCATATAGAGATTTTTCTCCACATCGTCAGTGACATCGTCTCCCCCCTCAGTATTGATGGCATGCTCCTAACTGTCTGATGACCGGACCTCATATCGTTATAGCTCATCTTTAATTCGAAGCTTCATCTCCTCTCTGTCAAAGTTTCCCCATTATTGAGTTTATTAAGATACTAACATCTTCAAAAATGTTGATACTGACCACTTATTGTCGTAGCCCTTAGCTCCTTTGACTCTAGCGTTTATCTTCGACGACTTCGGTAAGTAACATGACATTGCCCCTGTCGAATAGCTAAGGTGGGTAGCACAACATTGTCCTCATCTCCCCCGTCATCACATCAGCTCTTTGCTTTCTGATGGATCAATATCTTCTTGTTGGACAAATTAACACTATTGCACTCTTCGTGATCTCCTCCGACACTATTCATACTATCCGTGTTATAACTTTTATTTTTATTAAAAAATTTATTTGTTTTTTATTAAATGTTGTATACAAATCAAATTGCTAATTTTATTTAATTTATTTTAAATTTAGTTATCTAGGGATTTAACTTTGCTGTTGTATAGAAATTAAATTAAAAATTTTCTTTTTGTGATTTAACTTTGCAATTGTATAGAAATCAAATTGAAATTTTCTTTTTGTTACTTCAAATTTCAAATATTTTTGTTGGAGTTTGCATACAAGTCAATTGCTATTTTTATTTTGAATTATTCTATTTGGGATTTACTTAGGAATTCGTATGAAAATTAAATTGATAATTTTATTTATTTTTTATTCCAAATTTTAGTTATTGTTAGGATTGTACGTGATATTGACCTTTTTTCTTTTAATGTAGACCAATATAATCTAGACCCACCACGATCAACGGTGTGGATCTTTATCTTTTTTTTCTCCGAACGTGAGAATTTCTACCCCTTGAGAGTGAATATAGTTGCTCATTTTGCCTTTACTTTAATAATATAATAGATAGATTGTACTTGATATTGATTTTTTCTTTTAATCTACACCATTATAATCTAGACACACCACGATCAACGGTATGGATCTTTTTCTTTTTTCTTTGATTAACGTGGGAATTTCTACTCCTCGAGAACAAATGTGGTGGCTTCTTTTACCTTTACTTTAATAATATAATAGATTATTACTGGTGAATCAATAGTTGAGGTCTAATATATATTGAATATTAAAACAAAGTGAATTTTGTATGTCTTGTTGAGAATTGCTATTACTAAAACAATATCGGAAATAGTATGATATACATCAGATACGATACGTGATGCTATCTAATAATATTGTTGAACTTTATATACTCCGTCAGCGTGGGTTGCACGTGTAATATTAGTAGTTTTATAGATACCTTTTTGTCTTTTTCACTGAAGTTTCTAGTTTCACTGATACGTGGATCTTGTTTTACACTACTCATAGGTACTTGATTGTTATCGATGACATCTGGGATATAAAAGCATGGAATGTTATCAAAGCTGCTCTGATCGAGAATAATTGTCGAAGTACATCACCATCATCGAGAATGGTAGCATGAAATGTTTCGGACGCGTTTCGATCCGGTGCCGTGTTTTCGTTCGCACGGAGTTCAAAGCACAAGACGAGTCTGTTTTTGTGGAAAATTTAACACCGGCTCGGAAGTTCACGAAACCCATGCCTCATGAGTTTGGACGCATATGAGGACCATTGGGGGTGTTTCGGACGCGTTTCGATCCGGTGCCGCGTTTTCGTTCTCACGGAGTTCAGAGCACCCGACGACCCCGTTTTTGTGAAAATTTTAACACCGGCTCGGAAGTTCACGAAACCCATACGTTATTAGTTTGGACGCATATGAGGACCATTGGGGGTGCGTTTCGATCCGGTGCTGCGTTTTCGTTCGCACGGAGTTCAGAGCACCCGACGAGCCCGTTTTTCTGGAAAATTTAACACCTGCTCGGAAGTTCACGAAACCCATTCCTCATGAGTTTGCACGCATATGAGGACCATTTGGGGTGTTTCGGACGCGTTTCGATCCGGTGCCGCGTTTTCGTTCGCACGGAGTTCAGAGCACCCGACGAGCCCGTTTTTCTGGAAATTTTAACACCGGCTCGGAAGTTCACGAAACCAATGCCTCATGAGTTTGGACGCATATGAGGACTATTGGGGGTGTTTCGGACGCGTTTCGATCCGGTGCCGCGTTTCGTTCGCACGAGTTGAGCACCCGACGAGCCCGTTTTGTGGAAATTTTAACACCGCTCGGAAGTTCACGAAACCCATACGTTATGAGTTTGGGCGCATATGAGGACCATTGGGGTGTTTGGACGCGTTTCGATCCGGTGCGCGCGCTCGTTCGCACGGAGTTCAGAGCACCCGACGAGCCCGTTTATGTGGAAAATTTAACACCGCTCGGAAGTTCACGAAACCCATGCCTCATGAGTTTGGGCGCATATGAGGACCATTGGGGTGTTTGGACGCGTTTCGATCGGTGCGCGTTTTCGTTCGCGACGAGTTGAGCACCCGACGAGCCCGTTTTTGTGGAAATTTTAACACCGCCTCGGAAGTTCACGAAACCCATAAGTTATGAGTTTGGACGCATATGAGGACCATTGGGGGTGTTTCGGACGCGTTTCGATCCGGTGCCGCGTTTTCGTTCGCACGGAGTTCAAAGCACACAATGAGCCCGTTTTTGTGGAAAATTTAACACCGGCTCGGAAATTCACGAAACCCATGCCTCATGAGTTTGGGCGATATGAGGACCATTGGGGTGTTTGGACGCGTTTCGATCGGTGTCGCGCTTTTCGTTCGCACGGAGTTCGTGAGCACCCGACGAGCCCGTTTTGTGAAAATTTTAACACCGCTCGAAGTTTACGAAACCAATGCCTCATGAGTTTGGGCGCATATGAGGACCATAGGGGTGTTTGGACGCGCTTCGTTCGGTGCGCGCTTTTCGTTCGCATGGAGTTCAGAGCATCCGACGAGCCCGTTTTTGTGGAAATTTTAACACCGGCTCGGAAGTTCACGAAACCCATGCGTTATGAGTTGGAACGCATATGAGGACCATTGGGGTGTTTGGACGCGCTTCGATCGGTGCGCGTTTTCGTTCGCACGGAGTTCGGAGCACCCGACGAGCCCGTTTTTGTGAAAAATTTAACACCAGCTCGGAAGTTCATGAAACCATTGCCTCACGAGTTTGGACGCATGTGAGGACCATTGGGGGTGTTTCGGACGCGTTTCGATCCGGTGCCGCGTTTTCGTTCGCGCGTAGTTCAGACCACCCGACGAGCCCGTTTTTGTGAAAAATTTAACACCGACTCGGAAGTTCACGAAACCAATGCCTCATGAGTTTGGACGCATATGACGACCATCGGGGGTGTTTCGGACGCGTTTCGATCCGGTGCCGCGTTTTCGTTCGCACGGAGTTCAGAGCACCCGACGAGCCCGTTTTTGTGGAAAATTTAACACCGCCTCGAAGTTCACAAAACCCATGCGTTATGAGTTTGGGCGCATATGAGGACCATTGGGGTGTTTGGACGCGCTTCGATCCGGTGCGCGTTTTTCGTTCGCACGGAGTTCAGAGCACCCGACGAGCCCGTTTTTGTGGAAATTTTAACACCGGCTCGGAAGTTCACGAAACCCATGCGTTATGAGTTTCGACGCATATGAGGAGGACCATTGGGGGTGCGTTTCGATCCGGTGCTGCGTTTTCGTTCGCATGGAGTTCAGAGCACCCGACGAGCCCGTTTTTCTAGAAAATTTAACACTTGCTCAGAAGTTCACGAAACCCATTCCTCATGAGTTTGGACGCATATGAGGACCATTTGGGGTGTTTTGGACGCGTTTCGATCCTGCGCCGCGTTTTCGTTCGCATGGAGTTCAGAGCACCCAACGAGCCCGTTTTTGTGGAAATTTTAACACCGGCTCGGAAGTTCACGAAACCAATGCCTCATGAGTTTGGTCGCATATGAGGACCATTGGGGGTGTTTCGGACGCGTTCGATCCGTGCGCGTTTTCGTTCGCACGGAGTTCAGAGCACCCGACGAGCCCGTTTTTGTGGAAATTTTAACACCGGCTCGGAAGTTCACGAAACCCATGCGTTATGAGTTTGGACGCATATGAGGACCATTGGGGGTGTTTCGGACGCGTTTCGATCCGGTGCCGCGTTTTCGTTCGCACGGAGTTCAGAGCACCCGACGAGCCCGTTTTGTGAAAAATTTAACACCAGCTCGGAAGTTCACGAAACCATTGCCTCATGAGTTTGGACGCATATGAGGACCATTGGGGGTGTTTCGGACGCGTTTCGATCCGGTGCGGCGTTTTCGTTCGCACGGAGTTCAGAGCACCCAACGAGCCCGTTTTTGTGAAAAATTTAACACCAGCTCGGAAGTTCACGAAACCATTGCCTCATGAGTTTGGACGCATATGACGACCATTGGGGGTGTTTCGGACGCGTTTCGATCCGGTGCCGTGTTTTCGTTCGCACGGAGTTCAGAGCACCCGACGAGCCCGTTTTTGTGGAAAATTTAACACCGGCTCGGAAGTTCACAAAACCCATGCGTTATGAGTTTGGACGCATATGAGGACCATTGGGGGTGTTTCAGACGCGTTTCGATCCGGTGCCGCGTTTTCGTTCGCCGAGTTGAGCACCCGCGAGCCCGTTTTTGTGAAAATTTTAACACCGCTCGGAAGTTCACGAAACACATGCGTTATGAGTTTGGGCGCATATGAGGACCATTGGGGTGTTTGGACGCGTTTCGATCCGGAGCTGCGTTTTCGTTCGCACGGAGTTCGCTCACCCGACGAGCCCGTTTTTCTGGAAAATTTAACACCTGCTCGGAAGTTCACGAAACCCATTCCTCATGAGTTTGGACGCATATGAGGACCATTTTGGGTGTTTCGGACGCGTTTCGATCCGGTGCCGCGTTTTCGTTCGCACGGAGTTCAGACCACCTGACGAGCCAATTTTTGTGGAAAATTTAACACCGGGTCGGAAATTCACGAAACCAATGCCTCATGAGTTTGGACGCATATGAGGACCATTGGGGGTGTTTCGGACGCGTTTCGATCCGGTGCCGCGTTTTCGTTCGCACGGAGTTCAGACCAACCGACGAGCCCGTTTTTGTGAAAAATTTAACACCGGCTCGGAAGTTCACAAAACCAATGCCTCATGAGTTTGGACGCATATGAGAACCATTGGGGGTGTTTCGGACGCGTTTCGATCCGGTGCCGCATTTTCGTTCGCACAGAGTTCAGAGCACCCGACGAGCCCGTTTTTGTGGAAAATTTAACACTGGCTCGGAAGTTCGCAAAACCCATGCCTCATGAGTTTGGACGCATATGAGGACCATTGGGGGTGTTTTGGACGCGTTTCGATCCGGTGCCGCGTTTTCGTTCGCACGGAGTTCAGAGCACCCGACGAGCCCGTTTTTGTGAAAATTTTAACACCGGCTCGTAAGTTCACGAAACCCATACGTTATGAGTTTGGACGCATATGAGAACCATTGGGGGTGCGTTTCGATCCGGTGCCGCGTTTTCGTTCGCATGGAGTTCAGAGCACCCGACGAGCCTGTTTTTGTGAAAATTATAACACCGGGTCGGAAGTTCACGAAACCCATGCGTTATGAGTTTGGACGCATGTGAGGACCATTGGGGGTGTTTCGGACGCGTTTCGATCCGGTGCGCGCTTTTTCGCGACGGAGTTCAGAGCACCCGACGAGCCCGTTTTTGTGGAAATTTTAACACCGGCTCGGAAGTTCACGAAACCCATGCCTCATGAGTTTGGACGCATATGAGGACCATTGGGGGTGTTTCGGACGCGTTTCGATCCGGTGCCGCGTTTTCGTTCGCATGGAGTTCAGAGCACCCGACGAGCCTGTTTTTGTGAAAATTATAACACCGGCTCGGAAGTTCACGAAACCCATGCGTTATGAGTTTGGACGCATGTGAGGACCATTGGGGGTGTTTCGGACGCGTTTCGATCCGGTGCCGCGTTTTCGTTCGCACGGAGTTCAGAGCACCCGACGAGCCCGTTTTTGTGGAAAATTTAAACCAGCTCGGAAGTTCACGAAACCATTGCCTCATGAGTTTGGACGCATATGAGGATCATTGGGGGTGTTTCGGACGCGTTTCGATCCGGTGCGCGTTTTGTTCGCGCGGAGTTCGTGAGCACCCGACGAGCCCGTTTTGTGAAAATTTTAACACCGGCCGAAGTTCACGAAACCCATGCGTTATGAGTTTGGGCGCATATGAGGACCATTGGGGTGTTTGGACGCGTTTCTATCCGTGCGCGCTTTCGTTCGTTCGCACGGAGTTGAGCACCGACGAGCCCGTTTTGTGGAAAATTTAACACCGCTCGGAAGTTCACGAAACCCATGCCTCATGAGTTTGGGCGCATATGAGGACCATTGGGGTGTTTGGACGCGTTTCGATCCGGTGCGCGTTTTTCGTTCGCGACGGAGTTCGAACACCCGACGAGCCCGTTTTGTGAAAATTTTAACACCGCTCGGAAGTTCACGAAACCCATGCGTTATGAGTTTGGACGCATATGAGGACCATTGGGGGTGTTTCGGACGCGTTTCGATCCGGTGCCGCGTTTTCGTTCGCACGGAGTTCAGAGCACCCGACGAGCCCGTTTTTGTGGAAATTTTAACACCGGATCGAAAGTTCACGAAACCCATGCCTCATGAGTTTGGACGCATATGACGACCATTGGGGGTGTTTCGGACGCGTTTCGATCCGGTGCGGCATTTTCGTTCGCACGGAGTTCAGAGCACCCGACGAGCCCGTTTTTGTGAAAAATTTAACACCAGCTCGGAAGTTCACGAAACCATTGCCTCATGAGTTTGGACGCATATGAGGACCATTGGGGGTGTTTCAGACGCGTTTCGATCCGGTGCCGCGTTTTCGTTCGCACGGAGTTCAGAGCACCCGACGAGCCCGTTTTTGTGAAAATTTTAACACCGGCTCGGAAGTTCACGAAACACATGCGTTATGAGTTTGGACGCATATGAGGACCATTGGGGGTGTTTCGGACGCGTTTCGATCCGGAGCTGCGTTTTCGTTCGCACGGAGTTCGCTCACCCGACGAGCCCGTTTTTCTGGAAAATTTAACACCTGCTCGGAAGTTCACGAAACCCATTCCTCATGAGTTTGGACGCATATGAGGACCATTTTGGGTGTTTCGGACGCGTTTCGATCCGGTGCCGCGTTTTCGTTTGCACGGAGTTCAGAGCACCCGACGAGCGAATTTTTGTGGAAAATTTAACACCAGGTCGGAAGTTCACGAAACCAATGCCTCATGAGTTTGGACGCATATGAGGACCATTTGGGGTGTTTCGGACGCGTTTCGATCCGGTGCCGCGTTTTCGTTCGCATGGAGTTCAGAGCACCCGACGAGCCCGTTTTTGTGGAAATTTTAACACCGGCTCGGAAGTTCACGAAACCCATGCCTCATGAGTTTGGACGCATATGAGGACCATTGGGGGTGTTTCGGACGCGTTTCGATCCGGTGCCTCGTTTTCGTTCGCACGGAGTTCAGAGCACCCGACGAGCCCGTTTTTGTGGAAAATTTAACACCGGCTCGGAAGTTCACGAAACCCATGCGTTATGAGTTTGGACGCATATGAGGACCATTGGGGGTGTTTCGGACACGTTTCGATCCGGTGCCGCGTTTTCGTTCGCACGGAGTTCAGAGCACCCGACGAGCCCGTTTTTGTGGAAATTTTAACACCGGATCGAAAGTTCACGAAACCCATGCCTCATGAGTTTGGGCGCATATGAGGACCATTGGGGGTGTTTCGGACGCGTTTCGATCCGGTGCCGCGTTTTCGTTCGCACGGAGTTCAGAGCTCCCGACGAGCCCGTTTTTGTGGAAAATTTAACACCTGCTCGGAAGTTCACGAAACCCATTCCTCATGAGTTTGGACGCATATGAGGACCATTTAGGGTGTTTCGGACGCGTTTCGATCCGTGCGCGCTTTCGTTCGCACGGAGTTCAGAGCACCCGACGAGCCCGTTTTTGTGGAAATTTTAACACCGGCTCGGAAGTTCACGAAACCAATGCCTCATGAGTTTGGACGCATATGAGGACCATTGGGGTGTTTCGGACGCGTTTCGATCCGTGCGCGTTTTCGTTCGCATGGAGTTCGAGCACCCGACGAGCCCGTTTTTGTGAAAATTATAACACCGGTCGGAAGTTCACGAAACCCATGCGTTATGAGTTTGGGCGCATGTGAGGACCATTGGGGGTGTTTCGGACGCGTTTCGATCCGGTGCGCGATTTCGTTCGCCGACGGAGTTCGTGAGCACCCGCGAGCCCGTTTTGTGGAAAATTTAACACCGGCTCGGAAGTTCACGAAACCATTGCATCATGAGTTTGGACGCATATGAGGACCATTGGGGTGTTTCGACGCGTTTCGATCCGGTGCCGCGTTTTCGTTCGCACGGAGTTCAGAGCACCCGACGAGCCCGTTTTTGTGAAAATTTTAACACCGGCCCGGAAGTTGACGAAACCCATGCGTTATGAGTTTGGACGCATATGAGGACCATTGGGGGTGTTTCGGACGCGTTTCTATCCGGTGCCGCGTTTTCGTTCGCACGGAGTTCAGAGCACCCGACGAGCCCGTTTTGTGGAAAATTTAACACCGGCTCGGAAGTTCACGAAACCCATGCCTCATGAGTTTGGACGCATATGAGGACCATTGGGGTGTTTGGACGCGTTTCGATCCGTGCGCGTTTTCGTTCGCGCGGAGTTCGAGCACCCGACGAGCCCGTTTTTGTGAAAATTTTAACACCGGCTCGGAAGTTCACGAAACCCATGCGTTATGAGTTTGGACGCATATGAGGACCATTGGGGTGTTTCGGACGCGTTTCGATCCGGTGCCGCGTTTTCGTTCGCACGGAGTTCAGAGCACCCGACGAGCCCGTTTTTGTGGAAATTTTAACACCGGCTCGGAAGTTCACGAAACCCATGCCTCATGAGTTTGGACGCATATGAGGACCATTGGGGGTGTTTCGGACGCGTTTCGATCCGGTGCCGCGTTTTCGTTCGCACGGAGTTCAGAGCACCCGACGAGCCCGTTTTTGTGGAAAATTTAACACCGGCTCGGAAGTTCACAAAACCCATGCGTTATGAGTTTGGACGCATATGAGGACCATTGGGGTGTTTCGGACGCGTTTCGATCCGGTGCCGCGTTTTCGTTCGCACGGAGTTCAGAGCACCCGACGAGCCCGTTTTTGTGAAAATTTTAACACCGGCTCGGAAGTTCACGAAACCCATGCGTTATGAGTTTGGACGCATATGAGGACCATTGGGGTGCGTTTCGATCCGGTGCTGCGTTTTCGTTCGCATGGAGTTCCCATTCCTCATGAGCACCCGGGGAGCCCGCTTTTCGGTGCTAGAAAATTTAACACCGGCTCGGAAGTTCACGAAACCCATTCCTCATGAGTTTGGACGCATATGAGGACCATTGGGGGTGTTTCGGACGCGTTTCGATCCGGTGCCGCGTTTTCGTTCGCACGGAGTTCAGAGCACCGACGAGCCCGTTTTGTGGAAATTTTAACACCGGCTCGGAAGTTCACGAAACCCATGCCTCATGAGTTTGGACGCATATGAGGACCATTGGGGGTGTTTCGGACGCGTTTCGATCCGGTGCCGCGTTTTCGTTCGCACGGAGTTCAGAGCACCCGACGAGCCCGTTTTTGTGGAAAATTTAACACCGGCTCGGAAGTTCACGAAACCCATGCGTTATGAGTTTGGACGCATATGAGGACCATTGGGGGTGTTTCGGACGCGTTTCGATCGGTGCCGCATTTTCGTTCGCACGGAGTTCAGAGCACCCGACGAGCCCGTTTTTGTGAAAATTTAACACCAGCTCGGAAGTTCACGAAACCATTGCCTCATGAGTTTGGACGCATATGAGGACCATTGGGGGTGTTTCGGACGCGTTTCGATCCGGTGCGGCGTTTTCGTTCGCACGGAGTTCAGAGCACCCAACGAGCCCGTTTTTGTGCAAAATTTAACACCGGCTCGGAAGTTCACGAAACCATGCCTCATGAGTTTGGACGCATATGAGGACCATTGGGGTGTTT